>JAZFAU010000252.1:362500-525000 GCA_037178615.1 Dione vanillae
TATATATATGAAATTAAATGAAAATTGTAATTTCATAAAATAACTGTATATATATCAGTTGGTTTCAATATGTCCAACTCATCTGATTTACTTTTTTTATTTATATATTTACTTTATTTATTATACAGATGAAGCGTGAAGCTTTATCCCTTATTTCAAATAACATGGAAGAGATAGTTCATATAGGGATTATGTTCCTAAAAAACACTATCGCTCTTCACATATTTGTTGTCATCAATTTTTAATTTATATATTTCTGAAAAAACTACATTTTGTTATAATAAAAGTTTACCACGCCAATGACAAATAACGCCTTTCTCCTCTTTCCGCATGTTCGAGACAACGTGTTAAGTTACAACTAACACGCATGATGCTTCACAGAGCAGTGAAGTATATATATATATATATATATATATATATATATATATATATATATATATATATATATATATATATATATATATATATATATATATATATATATATATATATATATATATATATATATATATATATATATATATATATATATATATATATATATATATATATATATATATATATATATATATATATATATATATATATATATATATATATATATATATATATATATATATATATATATATATATATGTGTATATATATATATATATATATATATATATATATATATATATATATATATATATATATATATATATATATATATATATATATATATATATATTTTATGTATATGTATATATATATGCTTCATTTTTCAGTCCTCTAAAGTTAATGCCTCAGACCTGAGAAAAATCGACCCAAGAAACTTAGGAATTTCTCAATTGTTTTTGTTTCCAACTAATATACCTAAGTGACCCATAGCAATACCTGGTACTAGAACATCCTGTATGTTGCTATTTATTACTTATTAATAATTAACTTTTAACTTAAACAATTCTCAAATGAAAATCTATACACGAAACAAATATTTTAACATTCCACCAAAGAAAAAGCTTCCATGGAATACTACAGAATATTTCCCCCAAATTTGTAGGAACATGTTTTTATATAATTTATCTTTAGTAAGTTCCAACGTAGATTCACGTCGAGTGGCGTATAGCTTGAGTGCGTAAAAGGTTTTAGTCTTTCGCTATTAATATAAATACACAGGAATGGATTTACCCATTACGTTTTACTACGTTTTAGACTTGTGAATTATTTTTCATAATTTCATAGTTTTAAGTAACAAGTAAGCTTTTTGCTTATGGTGTTTATATATAGGTGTTATACTTGTTATATAGTTATTGTTGTGTACTGTATACATTTGTTAAGTCAAATTACTTCTTCGGCTCATAGCAGGATCAGCAGATGGAACCACAAGAGCCTAGTGTTTAAACATTCCATTGCCAGTTTTCCACATTTTTGAGGTACTACGTATAAAGTAGCGGAATTCAACACCGCGTTTGCCTAGTGGCCAGAGCGAAGAAAATGAAAATGACAAATCCATGTTCACCGAGTGAGAAATACAAAACATATTCACCGAATGACAAATCCATATTCACCGAGTGAGAAATAAAAGAGAAATATATATATATTTCTCTTAAGTATACTGCGTGAGGAGAAAAACAAAAAGATATGTAGTAAATAAAAATATAAATACCCCTACATTATCACACAATTCTATATAAACAACATGCAAATACACTCGCAACTCGAATCTAAACACGTAACATATATATTTTACGTGAATTCCAGAATCCAGGATATACGTTTGAACAATAATTTAACAATAATTTGTTCTCAAACGTACCTGCATGCATGAATGAACATCGTAAATCTTTCTGTAATGTAATATATTAGACTACTGGTGTGACGTGACTTTGTTCACGAATTTTGAGATTTATAATTTCAGCCTACATCAGAATTAATAACTGAAAAAATCAATCATAAAAAAAAACTATATTTTTATAAAAGCTATATGTTAAGAAGCTATACTTTTTTTATTTAAATGTAATCGACTCTACAGCCACTTGGTCCGTAACCTTTTTTATCTTATACTGTATGTTCTGTATTATCATAAATATTGATTAAATTAATATTAATACGTAATATATAGAATTAATATTTATATTATTGAACTCCTATGTTTACATTTTCTTTATATATTTAATATTATTTAGAACTAAGAAGATGCTATACTTTAACTATATTTTAAAAGCTATGTTTCTTGTTTGTCCACAGGTGTCAGATGACATCGGCTACGTGATATACTCAGCGTTGGGTAGCTTCTACATACCGTCCTGTATTATGGTATTCGTGTACATACGGATATACTTCGCAGCTAAAGCGAGGGCCAGGCGAGGGATCCGGAAGAATCCTAGGCCCAGGCCGGTTAGTATTAAAGAAAATAGAATTGAGGTATGACTATATGACATAAAGTATAACAATCCGTCGTGGTGCAGACATGCAACATCTTCCTGTAACGCGACGGTTTCTGGGTTCGATTCCCATAAGGGGAAGATGGAATGTTCTATTTCCATTCTCTTCGCTCTGTAAACTAGGCAAAGTGCGGCGTTGAGTTCCGCCACTGAACACGCAATGGCGGAAAGCTGAAACAGAGAAAACGACTGAGCAACAGAGTGTCTTAACTCTAGGTTTTTATGGTTCCTACAGCTTCCTCTGCCTACCCTGACATGTGTGGGATAAAGCGTGAAACTTGAAAAAAAGTATAACAAAACAAAAGTATAATAAAAGTATTATGGTGCATGATATATAACTTGTACCAGTAAGTAGAGAAATTTGTTAAAAATAGGTTCTATATGCCTTCCCTACACATACATACGTGAAACTGAGACATACGTGAAACAGCGTGAAGCTGAAAAATACTTATCACGTCACTGAGTTCCCTAGTCTAATATACTATAGATCTATTTCTATAAATCTATAAAGCTCTTTATATCTATAAAGCTTTAAAATTTATGTTTGTTAGTTGAAAATTCCACGAGACCCAAATATTTTTTAATGTTCACTCTCATATTTATTATAGTTGCTAAAGAGAAAGCGCATCTCATTGAGTGGTGAAAAACAAGGCTTTCCTAAAAATAGTTTTAAAATTATGTTATGTTAATCAGAACATGGCAACACAAACCCCGGGAAATCTAAAAATAAGTAATAATTAAAGCACTTCATAAAGAAGTATATTCTAAAGAAAACATTTGAATGGGACGTATGATTATATCATATAATGATGAGATGACAAGTTTGTGTTCATGTAAAAATGTATAGAACATTTCTTTAAAATCCAGCTCTCATTTATGTTATTGTGCTCGTTTTAACGAGATCGTTGACGAGTATCGAAATTTACATATTAATTTCTGGTCTAAAGATAAAAAAGATATATATTTACTTGCTATGGTAAGAAAAATAGCGCGGCGTTAATTTCCGCCATACGAAATGCAGTGTCTTTTGCTGAAACAAAAAGCAGAGACAGAAATCCTAACCCTACCTATTTGAGGAGTTCATCGTAGAGGATAAAAATGCATATGAAGATGAAAATATATATGTCAACTTTGGGCGCCCTAGAATAAACTATCTCTATAAAGATAAATAGGTACTGGTAAAAGCAATATCTACTTAAAAGCAACATCTCAATAAATATAAATTTCTTATCAAGAATAACCTACGCATACCAAACTTGGAAATATACAGGTGTATCTGATACGGCGACCATTTTCAAAACCACTTATAGGGAAAATTATTTCGAGGCTATGTACAAATAATTATGTAATAATTATTCATAGTTTAGGTACAGCATCATTTTTTCTATTTCATGATATTTATACGTGCTGTGTAACACGTGAGGTAGACATCATTAAATACGATTGACGTACTATAATAATATTATTAAACGTGGTCAATTTGTCACCTTTCATTCAAAAAAATAACCAAAAGAAAAAGAGATATATCTCTGTCCCGCTCTGACAGTACAGTGAACGCTCGCGTAATACTTGACAAATGGCGTTTTATTTTGGAACAATAATTTAATTATTAATTTTGTTTGAAAAAAATATTTTTTTATTTTTGAAAATTTTACTTCTTTTATAAATTTATATATTTTTTTTTTTTTTTTTTTTTTTTTTTTTTTTTTTTTTTTAGCTTCACGCTTTATCCCGCACATGGCAGGGTAGGCAGAGGAAACTGCAGGAACCATATGAACCTAGTGTTAAGACACTTCGTTACTTAGTCCCTGCTTACTCCGTCCCCACTTTCCGCCGTTTTCGAGGCATTGCGTGTTGAGTGGCGGAACTCAACGCCGCGCTTTGCCTTAGTTGCCAGAGCGAAGAAAATGGAAATAGAAAAATCCATCTTCCCCGACTGGGGATCGAACCCAAAAACCGTCGCGTTACAGGCAGACGTTTTGTCTTTGATTTTTAATATACAGGGTGTGGATGTAACGGCGACCTTAATTCCAAGCATAGTATTAACTTGCCTTTATAAACTTGGTAGAAGAAAATATAGTAGAGGACCGTCGTGGCGCAGAGGCGCAACGTCTGCCTGTAACGCGACTAACGCGACGGTTTCTCTGGCAAACTAGGCAAAACGCGGCGTTGAGTTCCGCCACGCAATGCCTTGAAAAAGGCGGAAAGCGAGGACGGAGTCTTAACACTGGGTTCCCACAGTCCCTGCAGTTTCCTCTGCCTACCCTACCATGTGCGGGATGAAGCGTGAAGCTAAAAAAAAAAAACATTACCATAGTCAAATAAATTTGCGACATCATCATATCCAAAGATGGTTTAAACTACGCCAAAATGCTAAAATGAACAGGTTAGCGAGGCTTCGGGACGATAGGTATATTATCAAGGTTACCAAATAAACAGGTCTACACGACAGACTTCCTAGAGGCATGTTATATGAGTAGACGAAATAATTAAAGTAGATTGCCTTATGATTTTCATGGAACAGACTTTTGCTTAATAAGAGGTTCTTCCAAAAGAAAAGTAGATAAATAATTATAATAAAAAGATTAAAAAACAAGAAAAATAATCTAATACTTTATTAACTTACTTTAGTTGTAATAACTAACATACTTACTTAGAAGTACCTTGCATTAGTTCTTATCATAGACGAAAAAAAGAGGAAAATTTTCGACGTGGTTTTGGTAAATTTCTTTACTGCAACGCTCATACAGTTGCCTAACATAAATGCATAATCATAATTTCTGAAACATTATTATTTCTATATCACATTACAGAAGCCCTACATCATCTTGAACCAGAATACAAAAAAGTACTAAAAATATAAAATACTCCTAAAAAAATAAAACAAAACGTAAATCGTAGTCGTGTTAGTAACAAAATTGTTAAGAAAATAGCTTCACCCTAAAACACGCATATGGCTGGATGTCTTGGATAGTGTTAAGATATTTTTTTTATAGCTTCATGCTTTATCCCGCACAGGGCAGTTTACGCAGAGAGAACTACAGGAACCAAGGAAACCTATTGTTAAGACACTCCTTTACCCACTTCCCGCCATTTCGAGGCATTGTGCGTCGAAAGATGTAACACATTTACAGGCAGACGCTAAACCTCTGCGTTACGACGTTCCTCAAACGGTTGACATATTCAATTTTTTTTTAGCTTTACGCCTTATATAAAATGCAGGGTAGGCAGAGGGAACTGCAGGAACCATATGAACCTAGTGTTAAGACACTCCGTTGTTAAGTTACTGCTTTCTCCGTCCCCACTTTCCGCTTTACCTAGTTTCTAGAGCGAAGAAAATAGAAATAGAAAAATCCATCTTGTGTGGGAATCGAACCCTCAAACCGTCGCGTATCATAAAGCATGAAACATTATATAACTTTATTATTAACGTGTTATTTTATTACAGAACGAACAACAGACAAGTTTTACAAACGTACCAAAAGGCACTCGGCCCATGCCGACGTCGTCGCTGGCGATGCCGCCGGGTGTGGACGCTAGTAACTCTAACAATAATAGGTGAGTGTACATGAATTTAGCTGAATTTAACTTTGCATTGCAGTGCATATAGCAAGCTAGGATGTGCGGAACTCAACGCCGGGCTATGTAGATATATTGCAGAGCCGAGAACCGAGCTGAAAAATAAATATAAATTGAACCTGCAACCGTCTCGCTCACAGTCAAATCTTGTGCTGCAACCTTAAAAGCCACGGTGAGAGAGTAACGCAGCAATTGTACTTTTTTAAATTCTGGAGATATTTTTTGAAATTCCCAATTTATTGAATTTTCCAATTTCTTTTCTATTGAATTTTCCAATTTCTTTTCTACTTTCCAATTTCTTGAATTTTCCAATTTCTTACAATGCCTCTATATTGAAAACAAAATTATGAAAATGAAACCAAAAATACAAGAAATAATATGATAAATAAAGATGCCGCACTGTTTGTTGTACTTTACCAAACTTACTCATTGAGTTGGTATTGAAACAATATATACTGTGTTATATGCCTATTTAAATGAGTTTAGGATTCAAAGATCAAGTGTCAACACTAGACTGTTTTGCCCACCCCATTCTATGTATATATATACCAAAAAATACACATTTATTTTGCTTAAATATATATAATATACATATATTATTAAAAACGTGTGACTGTAAAAATAGAAATTTTGGATTTAATTTATTTAAAAACGGAATTCGTATTATTTAAATTTCTCTCTTTAAATTGCAGATTGTGGCGTTGTATTTCGCTATTCAACAATCTATACATAAAATTTGAGTGGAAAGCGGAGAAATTAATGCCTTAATCTAGATATTAGGAAATTCTGGAAAGACGTGACACTGAAAAGACAAATATATATATTTGTTACTAAAATAACATTTAATTTCCAGAGATAGCCAAATATCAACAATAGAAGCGCAGCAAGTGCCTATACCAGTTGTAACGTGCGATTTCGCGTCCGACATATCGACGAGTGAAGCTGGAGACATGGCGCAGCCTATGGACGATAGGAAAGATACGCTTAAGGTATGATTTACTTATATATTAAAATTGATATTGGGCTCTTTTTTATATTATTTTAAAGGGGGTCGTTTAAAGCTACACTTGGGTCGCAAGTCACAAATGATCCTCTTTCTGGTAGGTCCGGTTCTGCCAGGGTAGGCAGAGGGAACCGCAAGGTCCTTGTGAGCCTCGTGTCCCCTCTTTTCGCCTTTTTCGAGGCATTGCGTGTTGAGTGGCGAAACAGTATATATATATAAACAGTCACTATGTATATATATATATACAGTAACAGTATATATATATTTAGACGTAGGGATGTGAAAATAATGTGGAATCGAACCCACAAACCGTCGCGTTTACACTCAGAAACTACGTCATTATACATACGTAAGTATCGACGTATCACACCCACATTACGTAACTCCGACAGATTTTCACGTGTTTGCGAGAAGAAAATAAATTCAAATTATATTCCCGCTGAAATAAATCTCCGCATACAGAATTCCTAGTGAATTGGCGGCTGCAGGGAATACGTTGAATAAATGTATTTTTCAATTTTACCTACAATATACACCAATAGTAGACGGATAAATGTACTGGTATATGTTTTTTGTTTAATACCTCTATATAGCGAGTTAGGTGGAGAGAACCTAGTGTTAAGACACTCCATTGCTCACTAACTGGCAATATTCGAGATAGTGAAGGAAACATAATGTTTAGTTTTAAAATGGCTCACCCTAATTCACAACTGGTCTCCAGCACTATTAAAATTATACCTAAATGCGTTCCAAATTACTCTTTCAGATCAAAGTAATTTAGTAAGATGGGGTAAAGCTACTGATAAATCTTGCTACATCTATAAAGAGGCAGTGGGGACAGCTTATCATATGCTGATGGGTGTAGGATACTCTTGGATAGTGATCAATACTCGCGGCGCCTTGACAAAGTACTGGAAATCATACGTGAAGCCGTTAGTCTTTCAGTAGCAAGAGCACAGAGAAATATAACAACCAGCAAACGCTCAATAGAGTTTGTGAAAGAAGGTTCTTATAAAATACCTACACAAAAGCCTTTCTCCATATTAGACCCAGCTCCTGATTGGACACTTGTGATGGACACGTATGAGAAACAGTATAAGTTAGGATGGTGATTCATAGCCTATACCCTTCCTCAGTAAATATTCAGTACTAAAAAGTTTCCCAATACGAACCAGTGTTCTACCAAACAAATTCTTTAAAATATTAGTATACGTTTAACTTTATAATATTAGTATACGTGATCATAAATATCCCTTTTTTCGCTTAATTTTTCTAACATTACGTGTTGATAATAAAGGTGTTGATTATACTCCGCATTTCGAGACATTGTGTGTTGAGTGGCGTAACTCAACGCTGCACTTAGGCTTGATAAAAGAGCGAAGAAAATGTACATATATAATATCGAATAGTAATATAATCATAATTTTAATAGTAGTAGAGCAAAGCTATACCAAAATCAGTTCAGAAGGGCCAGGTTCGAACCGGATAATTACCACGCTCTCACAGAACACCGTCGTGAAACAGCAGTATATTAATGTTGCTGTGTTTCGTCTGGTAAGTTAGAGTTCCGGAAGTCCGTAAAGGGGGGTTGATTAGGATATTTAATTGGCAACGCATTCACATCCTTTCAGGGTCTGGAAGTTATGGGCGAAGGTGTCCACTTAACATCAAGTATAATATAAAAAATAATAGTAATAATTTAAATAGAACACAAGCATCGAACCACAACTACTGTGCTAATATCGACTCTAGTAACACATTTACCTAGTATTTAAATCTGAAGTAACATACGTAGAGACCATTCATAATAAAATAATAACAGAGTAATATAAATCGGTTTATTCTCGTACGATAGTTAGTATAGAAGAGATCAAATTTACGTAATTAGGTCCTTTTTATTTAATTAAGAGCTTATAAAATAATATCATGAAGAAATTTACATTACAAGTTTTACTGAGTTCAATAATTAAACATAAATTTCAATACTAAATACTTTGGAAGAAATAAAATCATAAAATGTATATTGATTTACACTTACATATACCTAGAAACTACGACTAGGAACGGAGTGTTTTAACACTAGATTCTCTCCATCTACCCCGCTATATATGGGATTAGGTATATAGATTTCCTTCACTATCTTGAATATTGACCAGTTAGTGAGCAACGGAGTGTGTAAACACTAGGTTCTCTCCACCTACCCCGCTATATAGAGGTATTAAACAAAAAACATATACCAGTACATTTATCCGTCTACTATTGGTGTATATTGTAGGTAAAATTGAAAAATACATTTATTCAACGTATTCCCTGCAGCCGCCAATTCACTAGGAATTCTGTATACGGAGATTTATTTCTGCGGAAATATAATTTGAATTTATTTTCTTCTCGCAAACACGTGAAAATCTGTCGGAGTTACGTAATGTGGGTGTGATACGTCGATACTTACGTGTGTTTGGTGATGTAGTCTCTGTGTTTAAACACGACGGTTAGTGGGTTCGATTCCCGCTCGGAGAAGATGGATTTTATCATTTTCACTTTCTTCGCTCTGGCAATAGCAGGCAAAGCGCTTGAGTTCCGCCACTCAACACGCAAAAAATGGACTATACGTATGTAAAGGTGGAAAGCAGGGAACAGAGTGTCTTAACACTAGGTGCTCACGGTTCCTCCGGTCCCCTCTGCTTACCCTGCTTTCTGCGGGATAAAGCGTGAAGCCAAAGAAAGAATTGTTTTCACGTAAAGTGTGGTATACTTCTTAGTCAAATAGAGCAGCAAAAACCTTTGAACAAGCAATTTTTCGAAACTGAATTCGATAGTAGTAAAGAGTTTACTTAAATTCTTAATATTGTAACTTCACTTCATTTTTCTTATTTTTTACGCATTCAATTTTTTTTATTCTGGCGGATAGAACTTACGTACTAAGTAGTTGTTATGTCATCAACGCTTTGACAACTTACATATATAATAATACATACATAGGATAACATAATAGCAATGTGTTATTTTTACTACGCGATAATTATTACCCTGGTTAATACTGGATGTACAGCAATTGTTAATAAACTTAAAATGTTAAAATATTATTTTTTTAATCATAATAATATTTGTCACAGATTAAAAATATAATAATTTAATAATGGGTCCGTTACATAGAAATTATTAGAGCTACATCTTCTTATAGTACAAAATAAAAATAAAAAAAATTCCACATCCTCTTCCTATAAAGATTAAAAAAAAGTTTCATCTACTTCATATCTAAGTCTTAATGAATGGTATAAGTTACGTCGTACCAATATGGCTGACGTGGCATACCACTGAGCTAGTTTCATTTGAAACTTATAATAAGTTTTTAGATAGCCACGATCAGATATTGATTGAGTATTGTTGCTTCTTGTTTAGAAATGTTCATAGTTAATGTTAATTATTGTTTATAAAACAATCTAATAAGTAGAAATCTCTATGGATACCGCTTTTCTCCTCTGATATGCAGAGAGTTCATTGTTAAGTAATATTTTTTTATATTATAAGATGGCCGCCTGATGTTAAGTGGATATCCTCGCCCATAGACATTACAACTTGAGAGGATGTGGAAGCGTTGCCAACTAAATACCCAGACCAGCCCCCTTTTATGGGCTTCCGGAACTCTCACTCACCTGACGAAACACAGCAGCATTAGTGTGCTGCTGTTTCACGACGGTATTCTGTGAAAGCGTTCCAGCCTGGAATAATTAATCACTCCTTAATATTTTATTCTAATTGACGTCACTTAACCTCAGGCATTGGCTAGCCCATCTGAACTTACTATAGTTAGCGAATAAACAATATTATTATAATGTTTAATAGATTTTCCATATTGTTCCAGGTGGTAACATCAGCTCAAGTAACAAGAAACCCTTTAGCTGCTTGTCCTTACAGAAGTTCAACCCTATCTGTGAACGGTGAACTTCAACTCCAGGCCCAAAGAGGGAGGGCACCAAGTGTAGCTATAGATACTGACATGGTGTCAGAACTAGAACCATCCTCCTCAGACTCTGGTGTCGCGACACGCTGTGCTGTTGTGAAACCACTTAAATTAAGGATATGTCAGCCAATTTTTGGCAAAAAGAGCGACTCCTCGAGAAGACAGGAAAAAGCCCAACCAACAAAATCCGAGTTAGAGCCAGCTCTACCAAAACAGCATAAACCTCGAGATCCAGAAAGAGAAAAAAGAAGATTAGCGAGGAAGAAAGAGAAGAGAGCAACTTTAATATTAGGTTTAATAATGGGAAGTTTCATAGCTTGTTGGCTGCCGTTCTTCTTTCTGTATATTTTGAAGGCAGCGTGCAGAATGTGCGTTATACCGGGAAGTGCGTTTGCGATCGCCTTCTGGCTTGGCTACATGAACTCTGTATTGAACCCTGTAATATATACAATATTTAATAAGGATTTCAGGAGAGCTTTCAGGAGAATATTGTTTAAGTGATGTTTAGCTTACCTGTGCTGCTACAGATGCGTTGCAAACAGAATATTGTTGGCCCAACAACGTGCAGCACCAGGTCTTTACAATGTGCGTTGATCAATCATAAAACTGTCATTGTCTTCACAGATTCTTCTTTAGATGTATTTGAGGAAATGTGTTCATTTGTACATACATATGTTCCAATTAAGTTTCTAAGTTCAAGTGAAACAGATTTCTTATTTTTCTATTAGTTTTATGACTCCTGAAGTGGGTGGAGAAATTAATTGAAATTTCAATATAGTGTTAATATATATAGTTCAAAATGTATGGAAGAAGTCGGCTTTTGGATTTCATATATATTCCGACGAAATATTAGAATTGTGGAAAAATTTAGTAATCACTTCATTTTCAAAGACAAAAGCTGACTCTTGGCATAAAAACAATGTGAATATAGAACCTTACTGTACAAAAAATATTTAAAAGACATCGGCATAGTTTTCTTCAGTTAATTAGTGACATAGTGTCGACATATAATTATGTATATCTAGATATTAAATTAATGAAACTGCAAACACTAACGGATTTGAATATGGTATCTAAATTACTATTCTAATATATTTAATTGTATTATAAATAAAGTAGCTTTTTCTATTCTCCCATAGATTTTAGATTTCTTTAGACATTTTATGATAACTATACGCTTTATACGTACAAAATAGATATTGTTTTTTATTTCTATATATATATACAGTTATATACATATATATTAGTGAAATTGTATGTATGTATTTCATGTTCTTTCACAAGAATATATTGACGTGAGATTATTTTGAATCGATCATAACTCTAGTCCAGATGGTCCAATAATAAAAAAATAGCAATTTAATTTAAATTAAAAAAGTAACGTTGGCTTAAAAATTTTAATGAAACGTCAGAAAACAGAGAGACAGATCACTATGTATCTTGTGTTAAGTTCCGCCACTTAACACGCATTGCCTCGAATGGTGGAAAGCGAAAAACGGAGTGTCTTAACACTAGATTCTAATGGTTACCATGGTTCCTTCTGCCTAACCTTGCTATGAGCTGGATAAAGCGTGAAGCTAAAAAAATAAAGAGCTTGTCAACGACATCAATTATATGTTTATTATTTGGCGGTGACTAACAATGAAATACACTTAACGTTAACACAAATTATATTTAGGTCAAACAAGAAACGTGTATTCGCTTAAAACAGTTTTTGTTTTATTGTATTCGATATATATTACATATAATATAGTGATTTTGGTATAGGTTCGATTCATTCAGAAATATAATATTCTTCTTTTCTTCATTCTTGTAATAAAACAAAGCGAGCGAACTTAACGCCGTTTCGTTAAGTTCCGCCGCTCAAAACGCATTCCGTTGATTTTTTATTCTTGATTCAACTATGACAAATCAAAGATACTTTGCATACATTGAGCGCTTTACATGATCGAGTGATAGAGCCAAGCTACACCCACGCCAGTAGCTCAAACGGACCAGACTCGAACCGGGTAATTACCAAGCTTTCATATAGTATCGTCGTGATACAGCAGCATATTAATGTTGCTGTGTTTCGACAGGAGAGTGAGTGTTCCGGAACTCCTTAAACATCCCAAAGCCAAAGCCCATACAGACCAATCCCAGGTCTGAATATTTAGTTGGAAACGCATCCACATCTTCCCAGGTTGACGATGTCTATTGCCGAGGTTGACCACTTAACATCAGGTGGCATGTATGCAAATAACTATACACTGCATTAAATAAATTTAGGTAAAAATTGAAAACTTTGTAACATTTTATCTGTACTTGACATGACAACGACGTTTCACGTTGAATGGAGAACACACTAGAAGAGCATTAAGAGTGGATTTCAAAAAAGTCACGGAATAAAAAACAAGATTTTACAGATTACAGATCACAGAATTGAAGTACGAGTACAGCTCGTCTTATATATTTTTGTAAATATTTTTTTATTGAATTCATCACATTTATTATTAAAATTAATCGCGTTTTCTTGTGAAAGAAACATTTCTAATCATTATACAACCATTTGTTAGCTACCGATCAATCATTGTAAAGATATGGTGTTAGAAAACACATAATGTAAGTATTAACTTAAATATTCAAAAGATCCATTCATTTCTGTTATATTGATGTAAAAATTGTAAACTCTGTCCTTTATTTCAGGAGGTTGTAAAATTAAAGCAGCTATGTACTAATATTTATCAAAAATTATATGAACTTTTAGTATAAATCTATAATATTTTAATAAAAATGACTGTGCCTCCGTGCCTACTCGCACTTCAATGAATCGCACTTCTAATTATAGCTAATTATTTACTAATTTTACCAATAAATATTGTAAATACATCCAATACCCAAAGAAAATCCAATTAATTAATTTAAGCTTATTAACGATTTATTCAATTGTTTAGTTGTTATACAATTAATTGGATAAACCGTTATATTGAAATGGTAATTTATTGCTGCAATCGCATTATCATATGCTCGCGCTGGTCGCGTTCAATATAAATGTAAATAAAATTAGATTTAAAATAATACATTTCTAGGATAAAATTACGCTAATAACTAAAATGAACACCAAGTCATTGTAAATCTTATGATAATAATAGTATATTTTCTATTAGTATAATTATCTTAAAGTTTCAATGTATTTTATAGTGAATTCAGCATTTATTGTAAATAAGCTTAACGTGTTGAATATATTTAAAAAATAGAACAATTATTATTTATTGATTTATCTTAGAAAAATTAAATATTTAAAAACTGTACCTATGACTGAAAATAGTTTTTATAAGTTTATCTCCTACACTAATTGTGTAAATAAATCTTGTAATGTTAGATACTAATTAATTATTATAATAAATTTTAAACGACAACGACTATTTAATTCTAAATGTAATATAAATCTCATTAGATTCTTATAATCTTAATATTTAAGATGAAAACACCATGTAGATTTTAAAGTTTAAATCGTTCCAATCAATAAATACAGTTTTGTTGTTCTTCTTAACAATGTTTCATATTGTCTTCCAGAGCGCGTGTGATGTGTGATGTATAAATATTTATTCGATTTATTCAATTCATTTGATAAAAGACACAATTAATTATTTAATTTATGCACGTAGCAATATTATTTTTGTATGCTGACATTGTTAAGATTTTTGACATTTTCTTATTATTATTATTATTATAACATAATATTTGAAATTTTAATGCAGAGTAACGTATATATGTATATTATAACTAATATTTATGATAAATTGTATATGATGTATCTAAAACTCCGCAATCTAGCACCGAGCCCTTGCTGGTTGTGCAGTTTTACATAAATATTTATAGGAAACTATATGGATATATATAAATAGTAATTTCCATATATTTTCCCCAAAAAATTACAAAATAATGCAATAATTTTTATTAAATACATACATATGTATAGGTCTTATTCTACATATATTTATCAAGTTCAATACAGGTTTTGTACAGTTCAAATGTAAAATTTCATTTATATATAAATTATTAGCAAGTTATTATAAATTTCGTTTTAGTATGATAAATAATATTCTACGCCTAGTTGTTCAAGAAGTTCTAAAATCTATTATATATATATATATATATATATATATATATATATATATATATATATATATATATATATATATATATATATATATATATATATATATATATATATATATATATATATATATATATATATATATATATATATATATATGTAGTGTTATCTAGAAGTTTGTTGATGTATAATTTTGAACATTTCAAAATTTTGTTATGTTTTTCATATTCTTTATTGTCTAATACAATACGATACAATTACTCTTATCGACTCGAAATTGTAAAGAAATATACGAAGTACCAAATATACAAGTTTTAATCTTTACCCTTTGTTTTAATTTCACCCATTCTTGGAAAATAAAGAAACAGATAAATACGGCGTTAAATTCCGCCATTCAAAATGGACAATGAAAGAAGAAAAAAACGGAGAGTTTAACAATATTGTTTTCTCTGCTCTCTCTGTGAAACCTGCTATATAATATACTTGAAAAAAATGTAAACGCACAGTAGTAACATTTAGCTGTAAACGACATAGTTATGGGTTAGAACCAAAATTATCATTTCCCTGGTCTTTTAAATATGGATTAGGTGCCATTACAAATGCAATGACTGACTGACGCAAAAAATGGCGTAGAGAGGAGAAGGCATGTCGCCAGTTGGAAAGCCAAAAAAACTAATGATTTGTGTGTAACATTTTATAAATTATAATTAAAGAAGAGGACCGTCGTGGCGCAGAGGCACGGCGTCTGCCCTTAAACGCGAAGCTTTGTGAGTCGAATCCCACTCGGGGAAGATTTAATATGAAATTTTAGGAAAGGATTTTTTAACGTGAAATTTCCTTGCTCTGGAAATTAGGCAAGCCTAGCGTTGACCGCCACTCAACACGCAAAGTCTCGAAAGGAAAGAAAAGTGAGGGATGGAGTGTCTTAACACTAGTGTCTTACACTTCCACTGTTCCTGTGATTTCCTTTACTGAAGCGTGAAGCTAAAACAAATAAAGATTAACTAATTTATGTCATTTAAATGTTTAAATGAATAAACAAATAATATATCGCAATTGAATAAAGCTATCGATTGAGTAGTGTTATCGTTATATAAATTGAAACATGAGAGTGGACAAGAAAAGTGGTTAAAAATGGTTACCTGTAAAGTGGGTTTTACGGGCGAAAATTTTACGTGACAACGTCTTTTTCTCGCTAGAATATTTATTGATATGATTAATAATTATAATATAAATTGCACAAATTTTTAACTATAGAAAATATATTTTGTTTACTAAAACATTGTACATGTGTCAAGTGATACGCGCGGCGGACCGATCATAGTTCGGTGACATTTGACACATCGTTACGTTACCGGGCGTTACACTTTTTCATATGTGACTCCGAGCCGCAACCTAATTTAAGACGTTGTCACGTCAAAATAAGTATACAAGAATCAACAAAAAATATCTTTTACTTGCACATAAAGATATTGATATTAAGTATGGTGTCAGTGTCGATATAGACTCGTGGACTCATATAGACTCGGCGACACCGACATATCAACATTGAATACGCTATCAAGTCGAGCAATAATCAATAATAACTTAGTTTGGTAACAACAAACAATCACATTCAGTTGTGACATAGTTAGCCGGTCTATACGTACAGCTGTTAAGGATGTTGCCGGATCAATTATATTTAAGGAAAAAGTAATGAATTAAGTTCTCCACTTTATTCTTTTTCTATGAATGCATGCTTTATCCCACATATGGCAGGGTAAGCAGAAGGTACCGCAGGAACCGTGGGAACCTAGTGTTAAAACACTCCGTTCTCTGTATTCCGCCTATTTTTATGGCATTTCAAATTAGACTAATGAAAATGAGAAATCCATTCACCGCAATGATAATTGAACGTACATAACGTCGCGGTTACAGGCAGATGCTGCGGCTCTGTGCCACGAGGGTCCTCTTTTCAATTATCTAGTTTTGATAGTAAAAGGCATTTGTTGCAGGATACAGGGATTTTATATTTTTTTTGCTCTCGCTCTAGCAATTGGCAGGTTAAAAAAGCCTAATCTTAAGTAAGTTCCTAATTTTGACCTATTTGTGACCAAAAACTGTGGAACGTTACACAGCGTTTTAACTTCATAACGATGATTAAGGAAATAAAATATTTCAATGAAATTAAAAAAAAAAACAAGGAAAAAAGCGTCAACGTTTAGCTATGAACGCGACGGCTTCTTCGCTATAGCACTAGGCTAGTAGAGTTGCGTCTTTCAATACGTATTGCCTCTAATGAAGGAGAAAAGAGGGGAACGGAGTGTTTTTACCTTCTGTTCCTGCGCTTTCCTTTACGTACCCTCATACGAGCAGGATAAAACGTGAAGCTAATTTGGTTAATGGTATTCACATTGAACAAAAAACTGTAAAAAGTACTTAGGTCTACGAATAGATAATCATTTAACTTTTAAATATCAAATAGAGTACATAAATAATAAACTTTCTTCTTTAATTGGGTCACTGAGAAATATACCAAAATGCGTACCTAAGAAAATAATGAAAATAAAGTATAATATTTATAATTCCTTGGTAAAATCTCATTTATAATATTTGGTTGAAATTTGGGGTAACACTGGCAAGTCTAAACTACAAGCACTTCAAAGAAAACAAAATAAAATAATTAAAATACTTTTTCGATATCCACCTTTGACACCAACGACTAAAGTCTACAAAGAAACAAATATTATGAACTTGCGACAACTCTATGTATATAAGTCTTGTATCTTTATATATAAAAACATTAAAAAATTGATACACTCAAATCTAACGTTTACAAAACGGAGCAGTAAACGTAGCACTCGAAGAGCAAGCCTACTGGTACTTCCAAAAATTAGAACCAAATTTGCTAAGAAAAATATTACTTTTGATGGAGCACAACTTTATAATAAGTTGCCTACTTCTATAAAAAATGTAAGCTCAGCTAACGAATTTAAGTCTCAACTCTCAAAATATATACTCGAGAATACCCATTTCTACTGTAATTAGTATAAAAAAAAACACAAATTACAATATTTCTATTTCGTTGACTGGGTTTGAATGTAAGGCGATGTGAATTGTTACATTTATAACACTGTTCTCAT
The DNA here is from genome assembly GCA_037178615.1 of Dione vanillae. Classification (NCBI taxonomy): domain Eukaryota; kingdom Metazoa; phylum Arthropoda; class Insecta; order Lepidoptera; family Nymphalidae; genus Dione; species Dione vanillae. The sequence goes on from JAZFAU010000252.1 coordinate 380,691, forward strand.
ATAAGTGAAATTGTATTTCTTTTTGAGAATAAATTCTTAAAACACAATTTAATTTAATTTATATCACTAATATATATCAACATTAATTATCTATCCACCCGTATGTCTCGCAGCCAAGTTGACAGTAAAGTTGCTCCCGCCACTAGGGAGGTGTCCCGCCGAACTTACACGGGACCGTAATTGAAAACGATATTTGAAATTTATGTTTATCTCATAATAAAGTTGGCGTTTTGATTGAATTACTGAATGTGTGCTAATTAGTTTATTTTTATTTTTTTTTACCAAATAAGGACAAAAAAGAAGAAAACAGAAAATCATTAGTATAAGTGACTTGGCAAGTTTCTTAAGTAGAGACGGATAATGTTAATAGAATGAGCGGTGCCTTAGCTGCTTTGTTGAGATGACCGAAAGATGGAAAATCTCAGTTGACCTTCGAAAACACAGTGTTGAAGATACTGAAGGAAGGTCACGTAAAGAGCATGAGGACTCCCCGAAGAGCATGTATGAAGAGATTAATGACTGGAGACGAGGTGAAAGAGGTGTGCATGAAATTCTCTCTACCCCGCTAGGGAAAAAACAGACGAACAGACAGAACTTGACGAATGTGTGTGTGGTTATGGTTAAGTTTGTAGACAATTCGGTTGGTCTTCGGTTCTTTTTTTAATTGAGGAAAAAGTTTTAATAATTTGGAGAACCTATTGGTGTTTTTTTATTTTATAAAACAATTTAAAACTATTCATGTTTTTTGATAAATAGAAGCTCCCGTTTAGCTTCACAAAGTTTAATATTTTTTGTTTTTAGTTTCACGCTTTATCCCGCTCAGATCAAGATAGTCAGAGGAGATCAGAGGAGAGGGAGGTGTTAAGACACTCTGTTCTCCGCTTTTAACTCAACGCCGCGCTTTGCCTAGTTGCGAGGACGAAGAAAATTGAAATTAAAACATCTATTTTCCCAGAGTGGAAATTGAACCCACAAGCAGTTGCCTTTACAGACAGACGCTGCACCTCTGCACCACAAGGGCATCTTAGTTATATATTATAGATTAACTATTATTACCAAAGCGTAATAAAGTTACACCACTTAACACACAAATATCACAAAAATTAAGCGGAAATTTGGTAAACCATAATCTACTCTGCTCTCTGCTATATGATGTATACCGCGTGAAATTATTAATTAAATTACTTCTATTTACAACAATCAATTACCAAAACGCCTGGTCAAGTTATTTTCTTAGGAAATAACAAAACTCACTTTTATCTAACCAGGCTACGACCCTAAATCATAAAGCCAGTACAAATTCGTACATCCAACCATCCAAGTAAATTAACCACAAAATTTATGTGAAAAAAAAAACCCTTTGAAATGAAAGTAAGTGTGAAACAGAATTAATTGTGCGATTGTGAGTTAATTTAAAACTTCAATTCGGTTTCGCAACTGACGCTTGAATTCATAATTCTAGATGGAAGTTTATTTTCCGCTAAAATTTGCATTTGAAATTTGTTGAAGCTTCTTTATTATATTAGTGCTAATGATAAATTTACGCTGGTACATAATAACTTGTATGTGCTGCAGAAGAGCAGATAAGACAAGGTTCGATTTTCATTTGTTTAATATATGACGATTTAAAAGAATTGTGAGAAGACATTGTATGTTCAAGAGTTTTTTTAGCTTCACGCTCTATCCTATAAATGGCTGGGGAGGTAGAGGGAACTGCAGGAACAGTGGAACCTAGTGTTAAGACACTCCGTTGCTTAGTTCCTGCTTTCTCCGTCCCCGTTTTCCGCCTTTTTTCGAGGCATTGCGAGTTGAGTGGCGGAACTCAACACCACGCTTTTGCCTAGTTTCCAGAACGAAAAAAACGGAAATAGATAAATTAATCTTCCTTGTTTAAGGTTATGCTTGTTAAAGATTTTTTAAACTACAACACACCTTGGAAATGAAATGCTCACTCCAATCTAATTCAATCGTGTCATCGTCAAAAAGGAAGAAGAAGAAGAAAAAGAGAATGAATTAGTGTTTTAAAGAAGAAGAAGAGAATGAATTAGTGTTTTTATGACTATTGTAAAAAATGAAATATCTAGTTGAGTTTCTGGTCCACTTTTTCTGGTATTAACTTTAGTGAACCAGTGGTAGTGTTTTTAACGTTCAAAGTTATATCCTTAAATTGAATAAAATTTCCACCGCTTTGGTCCAAATTTGATGGTCTTGAAGTAAGACGAAAAGGTGTCCTTATATTAAGTCGTCCGTCGTGGCGCAGACGCGAGCGTCTACCTGTAAACGTGACGGTTTGTGGGTTCGATTCCCACTCGGGGAAGATGAATTTTTCTATTTCCATTTTCTTTGCTCTGGAAAGGAAGCAAAGCTAGTTAAAGCTAGTTGAGTAGAAAAGGGCGGAAAACAGGGATGAAGAAAGCAAACACTAAGCAACGGGGTATCTTAACACTAGTCCCTATGGTTCCTGCAGTTCCCTCTGCATACTTTTCATTTCATTTACTAGCTGCTACTCTGGCACCTAAGCAAAGCGCAGCATTAAGTACCGCCATTAAGCACGCAATGTCGGGAAAAAGTGGAAAAAAGAGAACGGAGTGTCTTTACACTATGTTCCCACAGTTCCTGCGATTTCCTCTGCCTACCCTGCTATGTGCGAGATAGAGTGTGAAACTATAAAAAGCTATATATGTATAAAGATTATAAAATAAATAAGAACATATATATAAAAGAAGGAATTAATGTTTTGAGCTCATATAAATATTACCACACTTTTAACCTTTGAGGTGTGGAGAACAAAACGCCTGCACTTTAATTTCCCTTAAGGCATGTAAGCGAAATTGTGTTCGCGTTTTTATTATTTATACTACGAAAAGAGTCAGGGTTTGCTTAAAATTGTGTGATTTTTTTATAATTTAGTAATATAAAGTACTTTATTTCAATAGTAGATTACTAGATTTTGTACATGTATATATGTATATATATGTATATATATATATATATATATATATATATATATATATATATATATATATATATATATATATATATATATATATATATATATATATATATATATATATATATATATATACATATATATATATATATATATATATATATATATATATATATATATATATATATATATATATATATATATATATATATATATATATATATATATATATATATATATATATATATATATATGTATATATATAAAAACTAAGTACTAAAGAGCTTTTTCTAAACAGCTACCTAGTGTTTTGGACACCCTTCTATCTCTAACGGTATTATATCGACGCCATTGGTATATAAAAAAAAATTATTTACATTCAAGTGAACACAACCCTCAACCATCGCCATACATCTAAAATATTTCTCTCCATCTTAACACAACATACTAACAGATTATATTTTCTATATATACATACACAATAACACGTTTCAAGCACTCTCAAAGCATAAACTGTTAAGACAGTATCCACTTAAATGTGGAATTCCCGTTTGTTTAAGTTAATAGTCGTGATTGTAAGTCCTATCCTATTATACTGTAAATTGTTTGAATTGTTTGAACACTCTATATACATCTACGACTGTATATTATTATTATAGAACACGCTGTATAATAATATTATGATTATATTATTCTAATTATTAAGGGTGTTCAAATTCAACAAGGAATATTAGAATTAGGAATTAAGAGAACGCGCTCGTTGTTAAATGATGTAGTATATATATATATATATATATATATATATATATATATATATATATATATATATATATATATATATATATATATATATATATATATATATATATATATATATATATATATATATATATATATATATATATATATATATATATATATATATATATATATATATATATATATATATATATATATATATATATATATATATATATATATATATATATATATATATATATATATATATATATATATATATATATATATATATATATATATGTGTATATGTGTAAGTGAACAAATTAAAATGGCTAACGACTCCCACTAGGACATCCATCGCATTGTATTTTAGGTTAGTGCCTAACGAGATAACTTAGATACTATAAATCGACTACGGTGTACTAACATCTTGGCAAAATGGTACAGCGTCTGTGTGTCACATGAATGTTAGTGGGTTCGATTTCTATTCTACAAATAAAGACAAAAGGGGATTCAATTCTATTAAAAACGTAGTGTTATAAATTTTGGGGAAATTTTAGAGGTGAAAAAAGTCTAGATTATTTTGACATCAAGTAATTTCTAGGTACAAACACAGGTAGGTAGTTTTCTGTAGCTAGAATATTTGTTTTAATAAGAATTCTCCTTCTATGCATCTCCTTCAAAATCTCCTTCGTACGTTCTCCATACAACGTTAAATTGGCGAATGGATATGTCAACTCAACTGACATGCTCGGAATACTATAAATAGAAACAGCAGCTACTAGAACTGCAATTTGTTTGATTTTTTAAATACAATCAATATCTAACCTATTAAAAAGCAGCCAGCTTGTTTGTCGTGAACTAACCCGTAATTTATACAATTAAAAGCAGTGAAACTATTTGTTTAATTTATATATGTATATTAAACCTATAGTTCCTTTAACGCTCTGATCTTAAAAAGTACTGACTCTAATTTTTTTTCATTAAAAACTATTATATCAAGCTAGAATCAATACAAGTAACAGTAAAATCAATACAAATAAAAATAACAATAATAAGAGATAATGAAAGCTTCTAAGACATTTCCATTTGACTAAATCGATATTTTATTTAATTATATTAAAAAAATATCTATTTGGTCTTTTACATGACTGAGATTGAACCCATTATTACTGTGTTAAGTATAAACCAAATTCACCACGACAGTTTGTTTCCGTCCACTTTAAAGTACACAATAAAGTGTGAAATTTAATAAGGAACTTTATTTCAATCCACCGAGCCAATTAATTTGTTGACAATATGAAAATTTACTTCGTGAAATCGTATTGCGATCAGTGGAAAATTTATAGGCAGAGTGGTTCTAATATTACGTCACTCAATTTTTAATTTATAATCTGTTTTGTCTGGCCATAGATACTGTCACAATTATAAATAAAGAAATATTGTTTTTAAATTTGGAATCTGTCAATTTGCACAATTTGTCGATGTGTTTTCTTAGTTTCGCGCCAAAATTATGTCAAATATTTTGGTAATATTAAAAATTCATGTGATAAAGAGAACTGACACTGTAATTACATTATATAAAGTGTGTATGGAGCCTAATATAATATAAAATCCTTAATTACATTTCTACACATAGCAGGGCGGTGAGAACCGCTGGATTCATAGGAACCCGGAATTAAGACACTCCGTTCTCTGCTTTTCGCCTTTTTCGAGGCATTGCGTGTTGAGTGGCGGAACTCAACACCGCAATTTCTTTAGCTAGAGTGAAGAAAATTAAAGTACAAAAATCCATGCTCCCCTCAGTTAGACGCTACGCCTCTACGCCAAGACGGTCATCACATTTATAAGTAAGTAACCAAAAATTTAAAATGATTAAAGAAACTTGGAAACACAAATGACAAACTAGAATCAAAACCTTAAAAGAAGATAGTCGCATTCGAGGAAAAGTAAAAAGAAAATGTCATAATTACAGACTATCAAACTTGACAGAACAAAATTATAAAATAAACATGTCAAAAAAAATCCAAAATTTAACAAGTTTTTATTGATTAAATTAATATAAAAAAATACAAATAATATACAAATGTGCCTTTCAGTATATATCTTACCTTTATTAGTGAGTCCCTTTGTTTCTTGTATACCATGTTTTGATTGTTGCATGGATCGTATAGTGAAGGACGACGAAGAACTGGAGAAGTGAAGAAGTAAAGAAGATAATGTAATTTTTTTTGTCATCTTATACTCTTAAAACAATTCTTCTCAACCAGTGCAGTAGTTCGCAGATGCTGAATTATAGACCGTGAAAGATTTTTATTTTGTGTTTTTTAGTTGTGCTTAGATACAGGTCAAAGTTTTGGTAGATATAAACTTAAATCATAACATACCTTAGCCAAGCACTGTAGCACTGTTTGGAAGTTATTGTAGTAGCATGAATCTTCAGATGAGGAAGCTCAATTTAAAGTTAAATTAAAAAACGAATTCTATACATTGTAAATATATATGAAAAATATACTCTACATTTAAAAATCTAAAGTAGAAAGTGTAGAGACTTGTCACTATCATTTTAACTACAAAAAATATATGACACATATCATGATATTATTTATATATTATATATGTATATATATTATATTCCTGACTTCATTTAAGAATTATTTAACTTGGCTTAAACTTTTACAGCCTGAGCAGTGAACAGAAACGAAAATAAACGAAGAATCCTAGAAAATACTGAAAATCTAAATATATCAAACGAAAATCATATCTTAAACAAGTTAAAAATATAACAATGTATTGAAGTTGTAATTAAAAAATTAATGTGTCTATGTCATATATGTATATTTTGCTGTCCGATTGTAATAAGTGGTTTAATCGCTTGCCTACCAATACTGTGCCCCTGCTTGATGAAATATTTTAAGTTCGATGAAAGAACGGAAACACAGGAAAAATGTTGACCTTAAAATGATTTTTTTCATAAATATTAAAAAATGATTTGTTTTTAATTATAATTGTTATTTTTTTTCTATTTTGTGTCCGTTTTTAATACACTGATAAGAAGATAACACACACACTCGCAATTACTCGCTTTACGATTTTTAAACACTAAATTTAAAAACAATTTTAACGAATTTATCGCTTAAACTTATTGTTTTATGGAAACCCGACGGTTCGAACACTTTGCAGTAGTCGGTGGTCAGTACTAGCGGATAGACTGAGGTGACATACGTCTGTCGTTTGATATAATTATTATATCAAACTACCGCCAAAGTTTCTGAGATTCCTCGCGAACTGCTCTAGGTTCCTGCAGAGAAAGCTATCTGGATCTTTTCCTCAAACGTGGGTTTTTTTTTTGGATAAAGAAGTACTATCCACACAGATATAATAGTATATATGACACTGGCAAGCGAAATGGGACTCCCTAGACGCACTCCGCTCCCTCACCATCCCCCTTTTAATCCCCATACCTTAAATAATAAAAACTATATTATTTATCCTCTTTGAACCTGAAATAATATTGAATTTTGTCCTAAACCCTAAAACTAAATCAGTTGGAGCGTTTTACAACATAAGTAATTCAGTTTACGTCGAGTTTTATAAAAGGAAAAGATGTTATCTCAAATAAGTGGGTATTTCGAGTTGTAAAGAGAAATAGGGCATTCAGAACGATGCCCGAATAGATATGCAAAGTTTAGGCGAAGTGTGGGTTCAATTTTTGTGAAAGAAACTTTTTTTTTTTTTTTTAAGCTTCACGCTTTTATCCCGCACATGGCAGGGTAGGCAGAGGGAACTGCAGGAACCATACAAACCTAGTGTTAAGACACTCCGTTACTTAGTCCCTGCTTACTTAAAATGTTAATATGTTTTTGTAGAGTGCAACCTCGATATAACAAGTAGTTCGAGAATCGTTATAAAGAGGTTACACTTTGGTTTACGATTCGTTTTAACGAGGTTTGTGTCATTTCTGAATGTGTGGTATTGATATGATTTGTATGAAACTCTATGATTAAAATAAGATGAAGCGTGAAGCTACTAAAATAATCCATGGTTTAGCGGCGCAGCGTTTGATTGTAAACATGAAAGTGGTGCATTCGATTCTCGCTCTAGGAAATTAATCATAGCATTTCCTCGCCCTGGTAGGAAGATGCGTTGTGTTCCGCCACTCCATATGCTACGTCTTTAAAGTTAACGGGAATTGGGGGACGGAGTGTCTTAACACTAGGTTACATTTGTATAGCCTTGTGGGGAACCCCCACACATTTATAAATACACACTATTATATAAATTATTTAACTATATTTAATATACACTTCATAAAATATTTATATATATTCAATATTATTATAAAAAAGGATATATGTTGGAAAAAAATCAAAGCTAGCTATTAATTTTCTTGTTTTTCTATTATTTTTAAACAAGACATATATAAAGTAAACACAATAAAAATCTAAGTGTTAACTCAACTGTATATTTAAAATTTGTTAACTTATACAAAAGAACCCGAGCTGCCCTCAACAGGGAACGCCTGTAATAATTTCCAACAGCAAACTTTGAAATTTCAATGTTTTTCTACAAATTGAACGATATTTTTAACTCCATTTTCGTCACTGTGGAATATGCTGGATAGGCTTTGTAACACTAAATATAGCGCTAGTTGTTGCTTTAAATGTGCAACGATAACAGATAAAATAATATATAATATATTAAAACAATTTATATTTTATTTTATCTCTATATATAATAAAACAGTTAAAAAGTCGTGTTTGTACATTAAATATTTTAACAAAATAAAATAAGTAAGGTTATTTAGAAATGAAAAAAGAGTAAAAATTCGAAAAATAAAATTTGTATATTTGAAAGTTTGTCCGTTTGTACACGCTAATCTTAGGAACCACTGGACTAATATTGTTATTTTTTTTTTTAGTCCTCGCTAACATATAGGCTATCTTTTTTTTTGAAAATTCGTTCTTAAAGGGGAGGGGTTTATGTATACTTGGAATAGTTCATAGTTCTTTCTTACCTACCTCTTTTAGTGTAAAACATTTCTTTTCGCCCTAAAGGTTATCTGGAAGAGATGGCTACTAAGCCACAAGATCGCCTTTTGTGTATTTTTCTCATTTATGAGCTATGATATTTAAATAAAGAAAGAATAAGAATAAAGAATAAGTTTGTATGAAACTACGTCAGTTTTGAAGCTAATTTAATTAAAATTAATATTTGGCTATTTGGTTATTACTTACATCTTTTTATATATAACAAAAATCAGAACTATATATATATATATATATATATATATATATATATATATATATATATATATATATATATATATATATATATATATATATATATATATATATATATATATATATATATATATATATATATATAAACATTGAGTAAAAAATGCTTATCGTTAAATGCTAATTATTGAAGTCACATAACGAGTCAAACTTTAAAAGAAAAACATGTTAAAAACATATAATTTTAAAATACAACCTATGTTAGAACCATTTTAATGCGATGCAACCTTTATATTATAATAGAAGCGGGATATAAATCTTTGTTAGAACTATTGGGGAAATCCCCGAGGAGGTCGTTAACGATAGATAGCAGCTGTCATTCTTTTCGTGAATTGCGAGTTCGATATTTAAAGTAGATGAAAAGTTTTTAGCTTTTTTTTGTGTTTTTTTTTTTTATTTAAATCGAGCTGCGATTTTATATTTTTGTTACAAATTTAAGTTTTTTTATTTTGTATGTTTTTTTTTAATATTTAAGCGAATATAAAGTGATAGATTTTACGAGTGTAATTTTGTGTGGCTTTGAACCTGTAGTTAATTGGGAAGAACTCAAAGCTCTGTATGACACAATTTTATTTTTCAGTCCAACTGTTCATGGGCTCAATGGAATTGTTAACTTATTATATTATAATAAAACATAAAGAAAATAAAAAATATAATTTTTTTCTAACCTAACTAACAGTTCTTAAGACTAGCATTTAGCAATTTCAACCAAACAAATTTAATTATTCAGACATATACTTAAATATTATTATTATTTCAGTTTAAAATAATTAATACAAAAAATAAACTATTCATAAACAAATGTTATTTAGCGTGCCAGTTATTTCTATACAGAAGTGTCATCTAAAGTTATATTAATATAATAATACAGATAAAACAATTGTTTCACAACTTTACAGTCGTTGTAAAATTGACGATGCTTTCAGACTGTATGCTGTTTTAGATAGTTTGGACAACAGTAATGTAGTCCACTTTTGTTTTTTTTATTTTTTATTTTAAATTAGTTTTATTTGTGTTATATATAAATATATATTATTGTATCTTCACGCTTTATCCCGTATATAGCAGGATAGGCATGAGTGAACCGCAGGAACTGCTGAACACTTAGTGTTAAGACATTTCGTTTCACTACACTCTGCCTTTCAAGGCATTGTGTTGAGTGGCAGTATTTAACGCCGCTCTTACCTAGTTGCCAGAGGGAAGTTAAAATGGAAATTTGTATTCCTCGAGTGGGAACTGAACCCACAAACCGTCACGTTTACAGGCAGACGAGCCTCTGCAATACAAAGAACCTCTTTAATTTAATAGAAATGCGATCGTAAAGCGGGAAATGGGGTGTCTTAACTCTTTCTCATTAGGTTATTTGTGGCGTGAAACGGAAAATCATAGCATGCAGATAAACAAAAAAACTCGCACGTACTTTAGAAAATGTATATAAATTTTAAAATTACAGGACTGGAACCCGCGCCTATCGTAATTAATATATAGTAATTATTTAATATATATATATATATATATATATATATATATATATATATATATATATATATATATATATATATATATATATATATATATATATATATATATATATATATATATATATATATATATATATATATATATATATATATATATATATATATATATATATAGCTTCACGCTTTATCCCGCACATGGCAGAAAGAACCGCAGGAACCATTGGAAACTAGTGTTAAGACACTCCGTTGCTTAGTCCCTGCTTTCTCCGTCCCCGCTTTCCGCCTTTTTTTCGAGGCAATGCATGTTGAGTGGCGGAACTCAACGCCGCCCTTTACCTAGTTTCCAGAGCGGAAAAAATGGAAATAGAAAAATCCATGTTCTCCGACTGGGTATCGAACGCAGAAACCTTCGCGTTACAGGCAGACTTTGCGCCTCTGTGCCACTACGGTCCCCGGTAATTATTTTATATGTTCTATAATATTATTTTCCTCACTATTTACAATAATATTAAAAAGTATTTAATAAAATCATATCGGTTATAGGCTTATATATTAAATAAATCGTTTTTCATGACTGGAACACATGTAACTTACAACTGTTACGTACAAACATTACTTTTCAGTTCTTGTGAGGTGTCAAAAGTTTTCAACAAGTCGTAATCATCACCTAAGCTCTCCTCCCTTGTTTTTCTCTTTCGTCTTGGTTGTCAATTAACTACGCATACGTTTTCCTGTCTATAGTTAAATGAAGTATTGCGACAATTATCTAGATTACCATTCATTTTTTGTCATTTCGTCAACCAGTTTTCTTATTTTCATATTATTCGACCATCATTATAGTTAAAAGAAGTAGTTGAAGAGAGATTGAATGACTAAGCTCACCCTGCTAAATATAATGAAATAATTCATTCCCCCTCACGGGAATCAAACCCACGACGGTTGTTTGCAGTCAAACACTATGCCGTTACGCCCCGACGGCCTCTTTTTTCAATGTTTATTAATATTATGTTCATATACTGATAATAAAACATAATATAAACGTGTAATTAAAAAGAATTGCGTGCCAATTGCCGTGTTATCGGTATAGCGTGAACATTCATCGATTTTGCATAAAAGACCAAAATACTCGTACATAATAAATAAATGTATCGAGATATAATATCGATATCGCATACATGTTGTTTTATGTGGATATGTTGGAAATTTATAAATATATTTTATATATATTTATATTTTTTTAGCTTCACATTTTATCCCGCATATTGCGGGGTAGGCAGAGGTAACTACAGGAACCATATGAACCTAGTGTTAAGACACTCCGTTGCTTAGTCCCTGCTTTCTCCGTCCCCGCTTTCCGCCTTTTTCGAGACATTGCGTGTTGAGTGGCGGAACGCAACGCCGCACTTTGCCTAATTTCCAGAGCGAATAGAAATAGAAAAATCCATCTTCCCCGAGTGGGAATCGAACCCTCAAGCCGTCGCGTTTACAGGCAGACGCTTACGCCTCTCCGCCACGGTTTACCTCAAGAATACCTATATAGTAATATATAATATGTAATACATATATATATATATATATACACACATATATATATATATATATATATATATATATATATATATATATATATATATATATATATATATATATATATATATATATATATATATATATATATATATATATATATATATATATATATATATATATATATATATATATATATATATACATATATATAATTCCATGTATCAATCGCGATGTTAATAATGCCTTTAGGCCTTTCATTCCGCTGTGTAAGTATAAAAACAAAAATATTCAAACAACGCCCCTTCTAAGCCGGATATTGGGACAGTTCTCGTTATAAGCGCTCCAGATAATGTTTCAAAATGTGTACGCATTTATTTATTTCTTCACTACATTTTAGCTCACGATTTTGCTTGCGTTTTCAGTTTTTGTCATAACATATTTTATAGTGACAAATGTAAGGTATTTTTAAGTTTCTCAAAAATGTGCTCCTCTTTGCTCTGATAACAAGTTAAAAAGTCAAAGCGCGGAGTTGAGTTCCGCTACTCAATATGCTTCTAATAAGCTTAAAGTAAATGACGTAAAGTGAAATGTTTCAATATATTTATGTGATATCTTTCACATGGCTAAATAGGCCATAGAACATCATAAAATATACTAAATGTAATTTACAAACAAACAAAATTTCCAATCAATTATCATATAACGACATTGAATTTAGATTTTGCCGTGTCAATTCTGCATGGATGTTTTGGATATATCTGTTCTAACGCACCATTTATCACATTAATGAGTTGTTCGTGACATATTATTACAACTTGTGACCACATTTGAATACGCTAAATTCATAACCGTTTATATATATATATATATATATATATATATATATATATATATATATATATATATATATATATATATATATATATATATATATATATATATATATATATATATATATATATATATATATATATATATATATATATATATATATATATATATATATATATATATATATATATATATATATACATATATATACATATAGTGGGTATATTTAGAATGGGTAAGACTTACTATACAAGAAAACATGGGCCCATCGAGAGAGGGATAACGTAATGCAATTGTTTTGATGACATCTTGAATTAATCCTAAAATGAATTGTGAAGTTGTTTTTTTTTCACGATTCTGGGGTGGGCAAATTTTTTTTTGAATGCAATGGACAAAGCACCCTTAATGTCGACTGACAGAAAATGAAGACACTCTATTCTCCTCTTTCCGCCTCAAATACCTGATATTGCAATACCTGATATTGCATATAAAATGATATAATACAACGACTCGTAATGTAAAATAGATAATAAGTCCCCTGTAGGAATTTTGAACCCACAACCACTGTGACATCATAGTTATATTACAGAATAATCTAACTTTGCTAAGGAAACGAAATATTCTTAGTACTAAAAACCTAAGTGGCAGTCTATCCGGGAGCTTTCAGGCGATTTTCAAGATTTGCGGTATCCAATGTTGCTACAATTAAAATAAATATAGTTTTTAAGTCGTATCGAATTTTTAAGGTGTATACACAAAAATGAAGAAGAACTTTTAAGGTGTATACACAAAAATGAAAATATTTTAAATTTAGTAATATTAATCTTTTGTATTTTTCAGCTACACGATTCAGTTTACTTATAGTATATTAGGCTGAACTAGTTAAACTACGCTCGAATTAATGAACTAAGTGTCAGACACTCCGCTCGAATGAACGATCTAAACATCAGACACTCCGGTCTAATGACTGAACTAAATGTCAGACACTTCCCTCGAATGAATGAACTAAATGTCAGACACTTCCCTTGAATGAATGAACTAAAGGTCAGATAGTCCGCTCGAAAGAATGACCTAAATGTCAGACACTTCCCTCGAATGAATGAACTAAATGTCCAATACTCCGCTCGAATGAATGAAATAAATGTCTGACACGTGCTCATCTCTAATCCCACCATCCTTACGACTTCAACAAAACAGGCTTTAACCTACTCAATTTGGAAATAAATCTAATTCATCTCCGAAAATATTTCAAATGAAATCAATAACAATAATTTCCCTAATGACATTCATACATAATAATGAAATTTCTAAACAATTTAAATGATTTAGAACACAGTAGTGTCAATATGTTTATAATAATCACTGATTTACGAGAATAATTTATGGATCTATTGTAAATTGTAAATATTTGGACACTTCCCATACTGTTGTAAGATCTCAAATTAAGCAAAGACCAAGTGTAAAGATAAATAGTATAATAAATGGGACAAAATGAAATCAATCAAAGAAAGTTATATGTTCTTTTAGCTTCACGCTGTATCCCGCAATAACAAGGTAGGCAGAGGGAACCGCAGTAACTGTGGGAACCTAGTGTTAAGGCGGTTAATCCTCCCCTTTCCACTGAGGCATTGCGGATTGAGTGGCGAAAATCAACGCCACGCTTGCCTAGTTGCCAGGGCGAAAAAAATGAAAAATCGATCTACCCCGCGTGAGAATTAAACCCAAAAACCGTCGTATTTACATGAAAAGACTGCCCAATGCAACGCCACATATATGTACGTATATAAATTTCATTTTTTTTAAAACATGCTGCTTATATATTTTTTTTATGGGAAGAACAAGGCAAACGAGCGGTCGGGTCACCTGATGGTGAGTGATCACCGACGCCCACGGCCCTGTGTTACAGCAGAGGTGTTACAAGAGCGTTGCCGGCCTTTAAGATGGAGGTAGATGCGCTTTTTGAAGGTACCCATGTCGTATCGATCTGGAAACACTGCCGCAGGTCGGCTATTCCACAGTAGTATGGTATATGGAAAAAGAATCCTATGGAACCGCACAGTAGTGGAGTTCCACGTGTCCAGATGGTGGGGATGATATTTTAATCTGTGTCGTACTATGTGGTTGGAGAATTCAGCGGCAAGCACCAGATCAAACAGTTCTCCAGAACACTCCCCATGGTATAAATAATAGAAAACGCACAGTGAGGAAACGTCCCCAACGATACGAACGACTCTACGCTGTATGCAATCAAATGGTTCAAGTTGATACTGGGGTTAATAAGTTATATAAATTAATTATAATAAGTTATATAAATTAATCATTAATAAAATAATATAAATTTGTGGCATAGCGGAACAGCGTCTGAGCGTAAACGAAACAGTTGTTTCAAGTAAATAAATTCAGATTTAATAAGATTAAGGAGTAGGTCCTAAAACTCTGTCTGAACGTTTGTTGTTAAGTTTTCACAACTAAAGTGCTCCACCGATTTTGATATATTTTGGTATACAGGTAGATGGAACTTTGGGAAGAGACATAGACTACTTTTTATTTCGATCTTGATCCCGAAATTATATGTGTAAACGTGGTTTAGTCACGTATTGTATAAATTAAATATTCCACATACAGCTGACGTACTTATATTTTCTACCATTTAATCCACGATACAGTCCAGTTTAATCCACGCTTAGATATATATTGGGGTGGCTTTAACAGCCAAATATTCTACCAAACTAAAAACCTTGTTACAATTAAGTTGATACCAATAAGAAACTCTTTAAAACATTATTATAGATTATCAGAGAAGAAACTATTCTACCAGTACTACGCGTTTTAGGCTTCGAGAGTAAAGAAATTAATATATATTTGATTATGTTGTACAACTTTTCATACGTTCCGCCATCTTGGAAAAAATATAAGCTATTTTATATATGTATATTTATATAATAAACAAAATCTCGTCCTATATCCTTTTAATATGCAACTGAAAGGGTGTATTTAATTAATTTTCAACAAAATTTATCTTGCAAGTTATAATAAAAAAAAATAGAAATATATAACATACCGTCACGGCGCAGTAGCGTAGCGTCTGCTTGTAAACACAACGGTTTGTGAGTTCGATTCCAACACGGGGAAGATGGATTTTTCATTTTCATTTTCTTCACTCTAGTAACTAAGCAAAGAGCGGCGTTGAGAGTTCCGCCACACAACACTTGCGTGTTAGCCAGCGTGATAAAGCGTAAAGCTATAAAAAAATACAAAAAGACACTTGCATATATTTGGCACCATCATCACCGCGCGCCATTTCTTTTCACTTGAAAATTGGAATAACCACTTATTTGAGATAACATCTTTTCCTTTTATAAAAGTCGACGTAAGCTGAATTACTTATGTTGTAAAACGCTCCAACTGATTTAGTTTCGGACTTAGATTAAAATAATTTAACATTTTTGTATTAAATCTTAGACTTAGGCACTTCTTCGTCATCATCTTGAAAACTTTAGTTAAGGTGTCTTTTACACAGTTCTTGTGGTGGTCCTTTAAGGTTCTTATGTCTTAAATACTTAAATATTATTGTTTCACTTTTTTTATTCTTTATATATTAACAAGGAGGTCTGTAATCGGAAAGGAACAGTTAAAAGCGGGTTTAATTTCCGCTACATGTTACGTACAAATATTGTAAAAATACTAAGTGACTTAAGTTATATTTACACTTATTTCTTAGTTCTTTGTTAGTTTGACAATAATAGAAAAAATAAAAAAAAAGCTCTACAGGCAATGCACTATAGATTATTTATTTCTTGATGCGTTTTGTTTAACGTTTTTAATAACTAAATACTACACACTCACAACGTTGCACAGTAAATAAATAATTCAAGATTCAATTTGACAATTAAAACAAGTTGCAGTAAGCAGGCACAGATAAAAAAGGCGGCAAAATGAAAAAAAAAACTCACGTAGAAATACAAACAGCCACAAATACTTTTGTGTAACTTTAAATAAGATAAGACTCGAACAAAAGAATGAAAAGCTTCTACACCCAAGCGTTATCGTCCACAATTCGGATTTATAAAGCAAAGTTTTGGCTCCAAATTTTTTTACGATAAAACTTCCGCCGCTGTCCCTGTATTGATAGCGCTACTTTCCACTTTTGATGAAGGACGCAAGAAGTATTGTTATATTACAATTTAATAGAATATGCCTTTATTTATATTCTTTTTCTTATTTTCTTTTATCTGTGGCACGTAATGAGGTATGAAGACTTGAAACAATGGATTATGCAATCTGTGCCAATGTGTCACATACATATCAGCGCTAGACCAAGGGTTCGCTGTTAGGGTTCTAATTTTCATAATAAAATAACAGAGTAATATCAATTGGTTTATTCTCGTGCAATAGTTAATACAGAAGAGATCAATTTCATATAACTAGGTCTTTTCTATTTAATTAACAGCTGTTCTGTTCAATATTAGACAATAATATCATAAGAACTTTACATTACAAATAGGTTTTATGGATTTGAATAATTAAACATTAATTCGCCTTTTTCGAGGCTTTGCGTGTTGAGTGGCGAAACTCAACGCCGCGCTTTGCCTAGTTGACAGAGTGAAGAAAATGGAAGTAGAAAAATCTATCTTCCCCGACTGGGGATCGAACTCAGAAACTGTCGCTTTACAGGCAGACGTTGTGCCTCTCCGCCACGACGGTCCTCAAAAACTGTCCTCGAAAAAGACGGAAGGCGGGGACGGAGAAAGCAGGAACTGAGTAACGGAGTGTCTTAACACTAGGTTCCCACGGTCCCTGCAGTTCCCCATTCCCTGCAGTTCCCCCTGCCTACCCTGCCATGTGCGGGATAAAGCGTGAAGCTAAAAAAAAGCATTAATTTCAATATGAAATTCTTTCGTAACAATAATATAAAATATATATTGATTTGCGCCCACATACACATTACGATATAGGGGAATGTTGTAATTGAGACATACCCCTTTTTCAAAAATAAAAACGAAATTTTGAACCTGTAATACTAAATATTTTTATGATTTTTAAAGTGTTAATCCACATTGAGGATAGAAAAAATACTTAAAGAAAACATATAAAAATTTGAACGCAGCGGGATTCGAACCCGCGCCCTCCTTCGAACCGTGCAGGCGCTCTCACGACTGAGCAATGCGTTCTCAGAAACTACTATTACTATTTGAAAATTATAACTCTGCAATTCGGTGTAAGGTAGAGATTTAGTTAGATCTAAGAAAATATTTTGATAATATCATGACGGCAATTTATCAAAATACAAGCGATCTTCTTAGTTTAAAATTTTTTAGGGAAACTCTTTTTTTTTAAAAGACAGAATTTTAAAACGGACAAAAAGCGCGCGTAAATGGTTTTAAAGCAAATCCAATTGGCCAACATGTATAATTTGTTTAATCAATTATCAATTGAACTATTCAAGTTCGAACATCTGCTAGATTTTTAAGCAGTCCACCTTTTCGAGATCTTTAAAACGGTGCCAAAAGTAAAATTTTAGGTCAAAATTCGCCGCTTTAAGTGTGCGAAATTGAAAAGCTTCCACAGATAATGTAATAATTATATATAGTTTATCATTTTACAGTACAGTTTTAAAGAGGCCATTGTCGAAATATAACAAATTCAAGTATTATATAAATAAATTCATTCTCCAATGGAAGGTATGAACGATTTCAATTTAATCTCGCTCTGGCCAATAAAATGTGGCGTTGAGTTACGCTTTTCGATTCGTAGTGCCTTGAATACAGATGGAGAACGATTTTTTTTTATCTATCTATCTTTTTGGAGAGGTCATCCTATAATTTGGATTTGAATTAGTCATATACATATATACACAATAATGCGTGAGAATAATGTTATTGCTATTGAGAATAATGTGTAATTAGTGAAGAAAACCGTCGTGGCGCAGAGGCTCTAGGATCTGCCTGTAAACGCGACTGTTTGGGGGTTCGATTCCCACTCGGAGAAGATGGATTTTTTATTTCCATTTTCTGCGCCCTGGACTCTAGGCAAAGCGTGGCGTGGCGCGAAAGCAGGGACCAAGCAACGGAGTGTCTTAACACTAGGTTCATATGGTTCCCTCTGCCTACCCTGCAATATGCAGGATAAAAGTGTGAAGCTAAAAAAAATGAATATATTACTGCCACGAGCACACACTACCAGCGTGAACTTACAAAATCTTAACATTGTTTTCCAAGTTTTTCCTACAACTTCAGTTATTTTGCACTGGTATACGAATATCAGTATAAACCAATATTTAACGTGACTTGGTTTCTTAACTTACTTTTACATTTACTAACTTGTATATGATATCAAAAGTAAAAATAACTTCATGTTTTTACATGCAAAAGGGCTCCCTCTTATCCTATTGTTAAGACACTCCTTTCCTCACTCTCACATAATTTTAAAGACGTTGCGTGTTGAGTGACGGAACTCAACGCCGTATATTGTCACTAGAGCAAAAATAGAAAATAATTGTGAAGCTTATATTATTTATTATTTTATTCTTTATTGCACACACTACGAGGAGTAAGCATGCACAAAAGGCGGGCTTAACTTAGTCTGCCTATTCGTCAAGACATTTTTCTCAAAATTGTGTCGTTAAAAAGTTAAGATGAAATAATAAAGGTCAAATATCCAGATCTATGAGTTCTTACATCATATAAATAATGAAACTTCTATGTCAAAACATAAGAGAATTGTCCTTTTTTTGCATACAAGCAAAGAAAATACCGAAAATTTAGGTGTATAGGCTTTATTCTGTATTTATACAGATAAAAAATCATTTTGTGTATACAAATTGCGTGGCGCAGAGGCGCATTATGTGCCTGTAACGCGACGGTTACTGGGTTCGATCCCTAGTCGGAGAAGATGGATTTTTCTATTTCCATTTTCTTCGCTCTGGCATCTAAGGCAAAGCGCGGCGTTGAGTTCCGCCACTCAACACGCAATGCCTCGAAAATGGCGGAAAATGGGGAGTAAGCAGGGACTAAGTAACGAAGTGTCTTAATACTAGGTTCTTATGGTTCCTGCAGTTCCCTCTGCCATGTGCGGGATAAAGCGTGAAGCTAAAAAAAAAAAAAAAGAAAAAAAAAACAATTTAAGTTGTCAAATTTTTTGTAAGTTAATCATAAAATTATTATAGAACTCTTGGTGCAAAATTAAAATCCAAGAACATTGAAGATAATTTATTAGTTATAATGGAAATTAAATTTATTTTTTTATTTCTAATTGTATTACGTAATGCTATAATTAAAAATTAATTTTATATTCGAAATTTTTATATGCCGCGAAATGTCATTGATTTCTGTTCTAAAAACGGACCACTTTAATTTGCAAGATGGCGTGCATTTGTTCTTGTGACGTAGTAATCCTGTCACATGTAGCCAAACGTTAAATTTTTGTATTATTTTTGAACATTCCACGAAAAATTAAATATAAATTATTAAGTAATTTACTATTATTTGACAACCCAGAAAAATAAAAATCAAAATATTTTTAAAAATATCGGTCAAGTGCGAGCAGCACTCTCGTATTGAGGGTGCCGCACTAATTTCGGAAATTCCGCTAAAGAAAATAATATTTATAAAATTAGTCATACTAACCAGATTTTTCCCTTAAGCCCGCAGGGCAGCTTGTGGCGAGCTGTTGGGGAGTGGCGACCCCACGGACCTGAGTCCTCCAGAGGGGAATTGTAATTTATCCCCCGCTTCTGGCTTGCCTTCACTGGCCGGCAGAGTGGAGCGCAAGAGCTATATGCTCGAAAGGGTGGAAGTGCTCAATCTGCGTAATAACGGGGAAACCCGCTCACGAGCTTCTCGCGATGGTGAAACCGGTGCACACCTCTCGACACCCTTAGCCGACCACGCCGATGTTGCGCCCGAGGCACTACGCCGCTTTGTGGGGGCCCATCTAGTGGGAGGCGAGTCACCGTCCGTCAACCTTTCAATTTGAGACTGTTGAAATGGCGGACGTCCGTTAGTCTCATGCAATAGCCCAGTACCCAGTCCATCCAAACTCCATTCCATAGTAACAATTTAGTTTTTCATATCCTCCATAGCTCCTACGCATTATCCGGCGACCATCTCTGGGCAATTACCTATGGTTACTCAGAGATGGATCCCGGGTGATGCGTCACAGTAAAATCTTTTGTATTCTCTAAGGGGCCTCTACGTGTTGGATCTGTGTCCCCACGCAAGCCTTCCAAAGGACCGGGTTCGTTTGAACCCGAGAATTACTAAGAGAAACATAATAATAATAATAAACGTATATTATATAATTCACTGAATACAAAATACACCTGAATAAAGTATACAAAATGATATTTTTTTTAAAGATTTATACATTAATGATCATTTACCTCCACCATTATATTAGGATGACAAAAATTAACTCCTTTTCTTATATAGTTTTATGTAGCCCTATTTCGCCTATATTTCGGCGCGACGTTGAATTTCGCTACTTAGAAACGCAGTAGAAGTGTCTCAACATTAGGTTCCACGGATCCTGCGGTTAACTCTGCCTACCTTACTATTAAATCAACTTACGAGCAACATTTGAAAATACGACTCAAATACTAAATGATATATGTAGGTACATGAAATATTATCAACAGTAATGGTAGTGTAAGTGGGAAAGATTAATTTTTCAATTTTCATTTTCTTCGCTATGGCAACTAAACAAAGCGCAGCGTTGAGTTCCGCCACTCAACACGTGAAGTGTCTTAACACTAGGTTCTCATCACTCCTGTAGTTCTCACTAGTTACTCTGCAATATAAAACGTGAAGCTATAAAAAAACGCATAGGTAATACTCACATGCAGAAAGGTAATAAAATAAAAATTTTATACTTTGTCTTCATAAAATCTAAAGGTTTTCCTTTAGAATCGACATTAGCTATTACGTGTCAGCCATATTGTTAATCATTAAATGACAACGTAATAAGTTGTATAAAGCATATAAGAATTTCAACGCAGAGTGATGAAGAACTCATAGCTTAGTGGTTTAACCATTTACGCGCGCTTTTTGTCCGTTTAAAAATTCTGTCTTTTAAAAAAAAAGAGTTTCCCTAAAAAATTTTAAGCTAAGAAGATCGCTTGTATTTTGATAAATTGCCGTCATGATATTATCAAAATATTTCTATATCTAACTAAATCTCTATCTTACATCGAATTGCAGAGTTATAATTTTCAAATAGTATTACAGCATAGAACTCACCACTGAGAACGCATTGCTCAGTGGTGAGAGCGCCTGCACGGTTCGAAGGAGGGCGCGGGTTCAAGTCCCGCTGCTTTCAATTTTTTTATGTTTTCTTTAAGTATTTTTTATATCCTCAGTGTGGATTAATATATTAAAAATCATAAAAATATAACATCACAATATAGTGAAACAAATTTATTTAACAAACATGTCAACTTAGATTAACAACAGTAAACTGTTGCGGGTTCGATTCCCATTAGGGGAGAATAAATTATTGTAATTTCACTTACTCTAGAATTAAGACCACAGCGCCGTGAGTTCCACCGGTAAAGTTTTGGCCAATCAACGACTGCCACTTGCTTATCTATAAAGCGTCAGTAACTTTTGTTTTCCATCAGATAGCCTTATTACAAGTTTTATGCTTACGACTTACCTAATTCGACGTTTAATGCCTTGTCTCTTGACTTTGTAGGTCATAACAGATAATAGTATTGACTTTAGTTTAAATATATTTTGTAATGTATCACATACTACGAAAATATAAAATAGTTTTCATTTCTATACAAAGATAGAGTTTTGCTAAAAATTTCTACAGATCCGCCACTCAACAGGAAATATTTCAAAAATTAAGCGGACATTAGAATGTCCTAAAAGTAGAGTTTCCTCCGTCTACTTCACTCTATGTGGAATAAAGCGTGAAGCTGTTAAAGCGTAAACCCTGAAGCTAATGAAACCATTCCTTATGAAATGAAACTTTATTCACAAAAAAATAACTGAAACGAATGATCGGTGAGAAAACGATCAAATTAGTAATGAACATTAATAACTACGGTATAGTATATTTTAAAAAATATAGTGTACTCTAATAAAATTTAACGAGATTTTAGTTAAGTCGTCGGTTGGCAGAACTGATGTTCAGTAGTTTAAAATATATAAAAATACGTTTTTGTTGTCTTCATATTTATATATTAAATATAAAGACAAGAAAAACGTATTATTTAGACTATCCTCAAAATTATTTATTTTACTTAAAATTAAAAAAACTAAGCCACAATTTCGCGCTATGCATTATTTTGAACGAACCGAAATCTCTATAAGACATTTATCGTCACGTCTTTGATGAAATAACTTGCGACATGACGCATAACATGGTGTAAGTGCGTGACGCGTTTCGCTCCTGCTGTCCCTTGAGATATGAAACATATTTTACTCTCAATAACATAATATATTTTAGAATATTATATTTTATTTCTTTTTATATATTTTTTTTAGCTTCACGTTTTATCCCGCGCATGGCAGGGTAGGCAGAGGGAACTACAGGAACCATATGAACCTAGTGTCAAGACACTCCGTTGCTTTAGTCCCTGCTTTCTCCGTCCCCGCTTTTCGCCTTTTATGAGGCATTGCGTGTTGAGTGGCGGAACTCAACGCCGCGCTTTGCCTAGTTGCCAGAGCGAAGAAAATGGAAATAGAAAAATCCATTTTCTCCAAATGGGAATCGAACGCAGAAACCGTCGCGTTTACAGGGAGACGCTTACACGTCTGCGCCACAACGGTCTATTATATTTAATCTTTTTCATTTAAATTATTATAATATTAGACAGCTTTCTTGGTTACTCTCTGTTGAGTTAACTCCAGTTTGTTTTGCTCGTTATTATGATACATAAATTAAAATTCTGAAGGACTACGATACAATATAATTTTTGCTAGCAATAGCTATAATCTCCTATTCATATCTGAGCTTGAATTCAGTAGATAAAATTCTTTTACATTATAAGAAGGTTGTTAACGTGAATTGTGTACGCAATTACTTTAATACTTATTTTAATTATTCCATTACTAAAATAGTTTTCTAAAACAAAATATTTGTTATTACATAATACAAAAATATACAATTTATTTAACAATTTATCCTTTAAACGTCAAATAAAACAACGACATAATGTATTCCTTAAAAAGGTTTTCAATACGCATCATCACTTTAATTATCTGTACCTAGACCTACCACAGAGAAAAAAAACATACTGAAAAATTAAAATCACCTAGTCCTGTCACTGTCAAATGATTTGTAATTATCATTTCGGTAGCGTTTGTTAATTATATCTTGAAATTTGAATAAATATCATTGAAAATGTCTGTAGCCATGGATTCTATGAGAGAAAAATCGTTTCAAGATTATCGTAAGAAACTAATGGAGCATAAAGAAGTCGAGTCAAGATTAAAAGACAGTATGTATTGCTATCGATTTTGCCGAATCATCTTATCCTTTTTCTTATTTGTGACAACAAACCTTTATATTATGCCACTGAGATGATTATTCTACACTTTCAAATATAGCCACTATGTGTTTTTTACTTAAATTATATGCATATTTTCGTATTTTCGTGTATCACAGTTTACATTATTCTATGTCACCAATACACAAAATTGACATATTACATTTAAATTCTGTTCGATGCTGATGATATTTTATATATTATTATGAGCTATATGGTAATTCCTATTGCTATAACCATTTCAGTGCGAGAACAGCTTAAAGATCTCACAAAGCAGTATGATAAAAGTGAGAATGATTTAAAAGCCCTTCAAAGTGTGGGCCAAATCGTTGGTGAAGTCCTAAAACAACTAACAGAAGAGAAATGTGAGTACAACACTATTTTTTCGCAAAAGCTTAACTCATTATGGTGAGTAAACATTTCAATTATAGTAATATATTTATGAAAGTTTTCATTTTGAAAAAAAAGGTTAAAATGAAACTAGTCTTAACTTTAATGCCTATTAATTTGTTTCATTCAATTAAATATTTGTTAAATCGTTTCACTTCTCCAGTACATAATGTAGATTGAACCTAAAATACTCTGATCATCTGTCACATCTTACTCGATTTGATACATTTGCATTGGCAAGATCCAGTGTTTTACTTTCAATAATTTGTATATATAATAATATATTAGTATAACAAAACAATTATATTATAATGGAAACAGTTAAAATCAAACTTTTATTAATTTTATTTTATTTTTAGTTATTGTCAAAGCAACAAATGGTCCCAGATATGTAGTTGGTTGCCGTCGTCAATTGGACAAAAATAAGCTAAAAGGTGGCACCAGAGTTGCTCTTGATATGACAACACTAACTATAATGAGACATCTTCCAAGAGAAGTATGTACTTTGTGAATGAGTTATTGTTTTAATTACTTTTAATTTGTTTTTTTTCCTATAGGTAGGCAAAATCAACTACATTTCTTACTTAACTTTTTTTAAGTTTGGCATAATTTTGCAATTTAAATTTAAATATTTAATTCCTTTGATTAAGATTGAACTTACAACTCTCACATTTACAGTCAGGTACTCCACCACAATGGCATATGAACTTTTGGTCCTTGTTTTTATCTTTCCATAGTTAAAATTCTCTATATACTTACACTGTGTTGTTTTTATAGATAAATTTCAAAATTTATTTCTTTCAAATTTTCAGGTGGATCCCCTAGTATATAACATGAGTCACGAAGACCCTGGTGATGTAACATACTCAGCCATTGGAGGTTTGCAGGAACAAATCAGGCAGTTGAGAGAGGTATGTTTTCATTTTAAGACAATCTTGCTGGTCTGGTTTTAAACATTTTTATTATTTTTGAAGTGTTAATCCACAGATAATGAGGGTACAAAAAAATACTTACATAAAACATAAAAAAAATTGAACACAGCAGGAATCGAACCCGCATCCTATTGCAAACCATGCAAACCATCTCACCACTGAGTTTTTAAACAGTTCTTATGATTACATACATTGGTTTATGTATTATACCTAATGAGATAACATAGTACAGAAAGTCAGACGCTATAACTTTATACCTCTTTTGCCTCATTCACTATTATTAACCTCTTTAGACATCTTAAGGTCCTCATATTTTTTACATAACAGTCCTCTAGAGCAGTGTTTCCCAACCTTTTTGGATCCATATCCCATTTTTCAGATTAATTGCTATTATGTATAAATTTTGGTTAGAAATAAATTTCTCTCAAAGCCTATAAGTAGAATAGTAATCATATTATACACATATATTGGCTGACTAGACCAATTGGGTGTAAAGCTTTTGGATACAGATACATATTGAAATAGTATAATTGCATCAGATTTTTGTCTCTATAACACTTTCTAGGTACTTTTTAGTACTAACAATCACTGCAAAGCATGTAGGCTTGAGTTTTTAAATCTTAAAATTGTATTCTCTAAATTCAAAATGACGTCTAGGCGGAGCGTACGCTCCACGTTGAGAAACACTGCTCTAGAGTTATTATCAAAAATGAATTAATGTTAAATTATATGACCATTTAAAAAAAATGGCCCGCTGAGTTTTTTGTGCTGGTTCTACTCAGGTCTGAGGCATTAACTTTAGAGAACCAGTAGATTACCACAGAACGTCAAAAACATTAGTTTTTGACGTTCAAAAAACAAATCATGTATTCTGATTTTGATAAAATTACTTGAATTTTAATTTAATATACCTTTGCATATACATACACACTTGCCAAGTATACCACTGTATTAAGTTGTTCTAACATATTGACATTTTTCATAAATTGTTTATTCCATTAATGAATTATAAAAAATATTATTATAGCAGTTTTGTTGCCAATACTTTGATTGCTAAATAATTTGTCAGTCCACTATATATATGTTTTATACCCACTGTACATAAATTCTTGTTCTTCCGTCAATTCTTTCTGTCAATTTCCAATTTAGATTTTTATCTCATATTGGTTAGTCTATAAGTTTGCTTTGAACAGTACTCTATGTCATAATTATATATTTTAAATATGTTCTATGTCAAAGAAAAATAAATTCTGTTTTTTTTTTTTAGTTTTCATTATTTTATGGTGTTACTTTATTTGTCTTCCTAACAATTATAAATATACTAAAATATACATATATATGCTTTTTCATATATATTTTTACCTTCCAGGTTATCGAACTGCCACTCCTCAACCCAGAGCTGTTTGTCCGTGTCGGCATCACTCCACCCAAGGGGTGTCTATTATACGGACCGCCTGGTACTGGGAAAACTTTACTAGCTAGAGCTGTAGCATCCCAACTGGATGCTAACTTCTTAAAGGTATGTTCTAATTAATACTTAGAGTTGTTATTTAGAGTTTAAGTGAGATTAACTTTGTTAAATATCTCATTTCATATGAAGATGCTTTTAATATAGAAAGGTTGTTAGGTACATCAAATGGATGCTAATTTCTGTAAATATATATAATTGATATATAGAGTTGGTAAATTGGAGTAGTAATATTCTGAAGTTGAGGTTCCTATCCATGAAAATAAAAGTATGAAACTAAAAGAATGTACAGATTAAAGTATATCATAATAATTTAATTAAATATAAGAAAGTGCGGCGTTGACCTCCGCCATTTAACACGCAATGCCTCGAAAAAGGCGGAAAGTGGGGACGGAGAAAGCATTGACTAAGCAACGGAGTGTCTTGACCCTAGGTTCCTATAGTCCTAGCAGTTCCCGCTGCCTACCCTACCGTGTGCGGGATAAAGCATGAAGCTAAAAAAAATGATGATGTAAAAAAAAGTTGGATATAAACAGGCTTTATTATTATTATTGTATAGAGTTGGTAGTTAGGGTTTTTAAACAAATGCCTTGAAACATGAAAATTGAGGAATGGAGTGTCTTAACACTATATTCCTCCTATGTACAGGGTGTAGCTAAATAAAATATATAAATTATTGGAATATATTCCAGGTGGTATCGTCCGCCATAGTGGACAAGTACATTGGTGAATCTGCTCGGCTTATTAGAGAGATGTTCAACTATGCGAGGGACCATCAGCCCTGTATCATATTTATGGATGAAATTGATGCTATAGGTATTTATTTTTTTGTTTATTTATTTATATCAGGTTCACCCGTAGTTGTTATATAAAGGTCCTTAAAAATATTATAAATATAGCTTTTATTATGCTGTGGAACAACCAACTACTGTAACTTATATCATATGTGTAAGATATATATATATATATATATATATATATATATATATATATATATATATATATATATATATATATATATATATATATATATATATATATATATATATATATATATATATATATATATATATATATATATATATATATATATATATATATATATATATATATATATATATATATATATATATATATATATATATATATATATATATATATATATATATATATATATATATATATATATATATATATATATATATATATATATATATATATATATATATATATATATATATATATATATATATATATATATATATATATATATATATATATATATATATATATATATATATATATATATATATATATATATATATATATATATATATATATGTACAGTGTGACTGTGCCTCTATATCATTCTGCAGGTTCACATTTGTGTGTTTACCTAAGTGGTTTCCTTTTTATAGTTCTAAAAGTATAAGAAAGAAGAGAAAGAGTTTCGCTATTTAAAGTCCATAAAATAACAGAGTAACCGTCGTGACGCAGAGGCGTAGCGTCTGTTTGTAAACGCGACGGTTTGTGGGTTCGATTCCCACTCGGGGAAAATTATTTTTTTCAATTCCATTTTTGTCGTTCTGGAAACTAGGCAAAGCGCGGCGTTTAGTTCCGCCGAAAACAGGAAACGGAGTGTTTTAACACTAGGTTCTCACAGTACAAATTGAAATTCAAATAATTTTATTCAAAATGAGAATACACGATTCATTTTGTGAACGTCAAAACTCTACCACCAACTCGCTAAAGTTAATGCCTCAGACCTGAGAAGAACCGGCGCAAGAAACTCAGCGGGTTATTGTTTTTTTAATGGTCATATATTTTTACAATGATTCATTTTTGTTAGTGACAAAGTTAGTTAGTTAGTTAGTGCAGTTGAATCCACCCCAGAAAAAAAAACCTAATTTATTTTTTTAAATTCCAGGTGGCAGACGTTTCTCCGAAGGAACGAGCGCGGACAGAGAGATACAACGTACTCTAATGGAGTTGTTGAACCAGATGGACGGATTCGACTCCCTCGGTCAAGTGAAAATTATAATGGCAACAAATAGGCCTGACACCCTCGACCCGGCTCTCCTCAGACCTGGTAGATTGGACAGGAAGATTGAAATACCTCTACCTAATGAACAAGCTAGGTTAGTATGCTGAATTTTTTTTTAGCTTCACGCATTATTCCGCACTTGGCAGGGTAGGCAGAGGGAACTGCGGGAACCAAGAAGAAAATGGAAATAGAAATATTCATCTTCCCCGACTGGGAATCGAACCCTCAAAGCATCGCGTTACAGGCAGACGTTGCACCTCTGCGCCATGACGGTTTTAAATATGTTCAGTTCGAACATAGGCTATATAATATATTTTTACCATTCGAGATCTTATAAAGATCACCAAAATTCTAGGTCAAAACTTGTTTTTCTAAGTGTGCGCAATTATATGTAAACTCTACTAACATTTTATGTTATAATATGATAATACATTATAAAAATCTAAATCAGTTTACTTTTTGTGTTTTTCAATACAAAACTGTTTTTTGTACTTAACCTCGTAATCACATTATCAGTCTTCATTATATCTCTCTCGATTGCCGTAAGCTATTGGCGCCAAATTTACAAGAATTACTGAATGTAATTTAAAAAAAAAATGACATTCGTTACATCACTAGTGTGAACTAAATGGTTCGTGTTTTAAAAAAAATGACATTCGTTACATCACTAGTGTGAACTAAATAACTGTGTTTTAAAAAAATGACACTCGTTACATCACTAGTGTGAACTAAATAACTGTGTTTTAAAAAAATGACACTCGTTACATCACTAGTGTGCACTAAATAACTGTTTTAAAAAAAATGACATTCGTTACATCACTAGTGTGAACTAAATGGTTCGTGTTTTAAAAAAAATCGCCTCTAGGCTGGAAATCCTCAAAATCCATGCGGCACCAATCGCAAAGCACGGAGAGATGGACTACGAGGCGGTGGTGAAACTCTCCGACACCTTCAATGGCGCTGATCTAAGGAACGTGTGCACGGAAGCTGGTCTGTTCGCTATTAGAGCGGAGAGGGAGTATATTGTGCAGGTTTGTTCTTTAAGTCACTAGGAAGTAAGTTGCTAAGAGAGATAAGTCACTAAGGAAAATATTATTTGGAGGACCGTCGTGGCGCATAGGCGTAAGCGTCTGCCTGTAAGCGCGACGGTTTGAGGGTTCGATTCCCACTTGGAGAAGATGGATTTTTCCATTTCCATTTTCTTCGCTCTGGCAACTAGGCAAAACGCGGCGTAGAGTTCCGCCACTCAACACGCAATGCCTCAAAAAGGCGTAAAGCGGGGACGGAGAAAGCAGGGACTAACCAACGGAGTGTCTTAACACTAGGCTCACACTGTTTCTGCAGTTCCCTCTGCCTATCCTCCATGCGGGATATAAATATAAAAAAATCACGCATTTTTTTTTATTAACTTTTTTTTATTCTCAGGAGGATCTAATGAAAGCAGTGCGTAAAGTGGCTGATAACAAGAAGCTGGAAAGTAAACTTGACTACAAACCAGTTTAAATAATTTTGTGTTTTATTCAATATGCTCTTTATATATTCTACTTGTAATACTAATAAATAAAATCGATATTCAAAATCGTTTCATTTTTTTTGTAACTGTACTTTTTTTATTTGACTTCAAAGAGTTTTCTCGATTCATTTAATCGATTTTCGCCTGATGAATCGATTTTAATATTTATTTTTTTTTGCTTGTCCCTGCGATTAGGCAATCACGAGATAATAACATTATAAGGTAAGGAACTTTCAAAAATCATAGAGACAGCTAGTGTATTCTATAATATTTTTAATATTTTGATTTAATTTATAAAAAGTAATTACACATACATATATAGCATTATTAAATATAATTAATGTGTGTATTTTATAATAAGACCTATATGGACCTATATATTTTAAGGCTCTTTACAAAAAATAGTCTAGAATTATCAATAATTTAGGTACAGGATCATTTTTGTTGTGCGTAACGAGTGAGGTAGTTAGTCACCATTAAATACAAATGACGTAAAGATCTCTTCCATTAAAATTCTTTTAAACGTTGTCAATCTGTCACCTTTCATTCAAATAATAACCGAAAGAGAAAAAGATATATCTCTGTCCCGCTCTGACAGTATAGAGTACGCTTGCGTCATACTTGACAAATGGCGTTTTATTTTGAAATGACAATTACTTCTTTAACCACGTTTATAAAGATAAGTTAAAACTTTGCTTTCATTTAAGGACGTAAAAAATACCTGCATAATTGGGAAGAAAGAGTGAAGTTATGTATGTATGTATGTAAAAATCACGCTTATGAGTGTATTTGAAACTTAAAATATTAAAAAAATTACGTAGACCCTACCTCTAACCACATATAAACACATATTTTCAAGCAAAACAAAATAAAATATACTATTCATAACGAGATTTTCTTTTTATTCTTCTTCTTCACGTTTCGAGTGTCAGTTGGAGGACACACAAAGGAGAATGAACCCTGTATAACCTATAGATAAACAAACGCCGTCGACAGAGTTATGAGGGTGTTGCATCTACCCTCTAGTAAATGACATAAGTATAAGTGTCCATTTTATATTATATGTTTGCAGTTGACTTTGTATTTGTTAAATTGATTTTTTTATTTTTTTAGGGTTCCGTACAAAAATAAAAAAACGGAACCCTTATAGAATCACTCGTGTTCCTGTCCGTCCGTCTGTCACAGCCAATTTTCTCGGAAGTTACTAGACCGATTCAGGTGAAATTTGGCAGGATGGTGTAATGCGCTGACCTGAATACAGATGTGTAACGTAAAAAATATTTTTTGAAATAAGGGTAATTTTCGGGGGATAAATTAGGTAATTAAAAAAAATATTTGGTGAACCTTACTGAGTCATATATTAAATGAAAGGGCTTGTTATCAGGATCTCGAATATATTTTGTTAAATTTTTTAAAATAAATAGTTTCGATGATATTCATGAAAAAAGCCGTAAAATTGAATAGCTAAAAATTTAACTATATAGATATTTTAACTACATATACATACATATATATATACTTAATCTACTATTATTTTCGTTTTGGAAACATATTTTTTTAGCTTCACGCTTTATACGTATGTGCGGGATAACTAATTTATTTTACGTTTATAACTAATTTTGAATTCGTCATGAATTTTGCATTCCAATTATAGATTAAATAAAAGATAATATAACCTTAATTAAAAAATATAGATATAATAAAAAAAAATTAAAAGTATTTTTCATAAATAAAAAAAAACAAGTTATAATAAATTATTATATTTAATAGCAATAATTAATACATTTGTAGACTAGAAACAAAATTAAAAACTAAATAATATATTTTTAGTATATTGCTAAGAAACTCGACTCTCTCGATTTAAAAAGTAATGGTTCATCTAAGTTTCAGCAAAAAAAAAAAAGACTGAATGGAAAATTTTGATTTTAGATTCAATATATTAAATAGTTTTACTTGAGTAAATAATATTGCGTTAAAATTTTAAATACAAAAATTACACTCTTATTATAGTTAAAAACTGTTTTTTTAATCATTTAATAAAACTAGGCAGAGTGCCATTCTTCCTTGCCTTAGCAACATTTTCATAATAACAAGAAAAATCAACATAACCCTTTATCCTCCGATCCTTGTCATACGGCCTACTCGGATAAATATCGGACGACGACTCGATTGACCGATTCGTATCGATGTTCGAATTTGAATCGTTCGTCTCTATATTCGTTTCAGACGAATACAACTCGGAATCGATTTCATTCAACAACGTATTCGATTTCGATTGTACAATCGGATTGAATCGAACCGCATTTTTTTGTTCATTCTGTGGTAATGGCGGGAGAAAATTGAAGTTTCTTATTAATAGTGTCATGTGTGTGTTCGGTTTAGGTGTTAAATTATTTTTTAGGCAATAATTACGAAACTCTTGATCTATTTCGTCGAGAACTGATTGGCTCACGTTGCGGAAGTCGGTTTGCTTTCGGAAATTCTCTACAATAATTTGAGCGAGCTGTTTATTTGTCTGTTCGCTGCTACCTCGGACTTCTTGTATTCTTTTGTATACGCCTGCGCTGACTAGAACTAGAAACCTGTGAAAAAAAATAAAAAATACGATGTCTAATAAAGACCACGCGATGGATGTGTTAACAATAGAAAAATTTTAAATCATAGTAATACTAGATGAAAAACAGATTATCAAATATTCTTGAATTTACCAATTACACTTTCTTGTAGTTTTTTTTAGCTTCACACTTTATCCCGTATATTGCAGGGTAGACAGAGGGAACTGCAGGAACCATACCTAGTGTAGTAAGACACTCTGTTACTTAGTTCTTGCTTACTCCGTCCCCGCTTTCCGCCGTTTTCGAGGCATTGCGTGTTGAGTGGCGGAACTCAACGCCGCGCTTTGCCTTAGTTGCCAGAGCGAAGAAAATGGAAATAGAAAAATCCATCTTCCCCGACTGGGGATCGAACCCAGAAACCGTCGCGTTACAGGCAGACGTTGCGCCTCTGCGCCATGACGGTCCTCAAACCAATTTTCATGTAAAGTTAAAAAGTAAAATTCGGTGAATTGAATTCTTTTGAACCATACAATAAAAACAAAAACATAATTCACCTGCAAGATTCATCCAAAGCTATAGGTCCATGTATTTCTGGCTCGGCTATTATCGGTTCTGAGGATGCTGAGCCTATTGTCGGAAAAGCCTTGTAAAGGCCCTTTACAAGGTAATTACCTAGACATCTAGTGCCTGTTTGATTACCTAAGTACTGTGCTGTAAAATATGGAAAAGTATTACTAAATATAAGACTTTCTATTTAGACTTTCTATTTTCAATACATATCAAGGATAAAGGTTTTTGACATTAGATTCCCTTAGCCAACCCTCAACCCTTCTATCATTTACAGTAATAATAATTTTCATTTTATGGCAATTCTCAATATATTAAAATATCTTGTATTTTATATAGTAAAAAAGGAGGCATTTTACAATACATGAAGCTTAATATTGTGAAGTACATTTTCTATACAATAAAATTATTTATCACTATAATTAAATTGTTTTGTCCAAAATAAAACATTCTGTGTACACAAAATCCATTAATATAAGAAATTCTAACTAATACAAACTGTGTTTAGAACTAAAATTGCCACATAAAGTTGCTTATTGTAGGGAAATATCACAAATATTACAAAAAAAAAGTTAAAAATACCAACCATTCCTAACTTTATTAACATCTACGTCTAACTGAGCAAGCCTCAGTAGTTCGTCTTCATTCTGGGCACTGTGTTCAACACTGAGCTGCAACACTCTCAACACACAGTTATCGTCTGTTCTACACAACAAGGCTCTGGTCTCACCAACATTAGCCACATATAGCTTGTTGTTGTGAACAAGTGCTATTACTACAGTAGCTCCTCCGGAGAGGTGTTGGTCTATTTCTTTTAGACGAAGAAGTATGTTGTCAGTCACCTGGAAATCATATTTCAGTTATTTAGTGGTAAAGGTAAATATATAGTAATATGTGTAATAAATATAGTGGCCTCCAAAACGGCGGAAAGTGGGGATGGAGTAAGCAGGGACTAAGTAACGGAGTGTCTTAACACTAGGTTCTAATAGTTCCTGCAGTTCCCTCTGCCTACCCTGCCATGTGCGGGATAAAAAAATAAATATAGTGGTAAAGATAAGGTTGAGGCCTTCTTAACATTCACATAATGGAATTAAACTCAATCCTTACGCAACAGATTATATTTCATGTTGGAAGCCTTAAGATAATCTATTATCTAATTTTTGTGATACGTATTAACTACACTGTGGCAAAATTTATTGGAGATCAATATACAGCTGGTGTGAAAGTTAATTTCAATTAAATTTTTTAAATGAAAACTTGACTTTTGAAACAAAATTAAAATAAATATAATTATATGCTTTTTTTAATATTGTTATAATATAAATATAATCATATTCGTAACCTATTCATTAATAAATACAGTATATACCTGTGTGGTGTGAGTATATCCTTTTAATATTTGTAATCTGTATTGTAAACTTGTTCTCTCTGCTATCATTTCATCATAATTCTCTATATACGCTTTCTCTACAGAAATGAATGCATTCCTATAAAATATGGAAAATATTTTATTTAATTTTTGTTATAAAATAAAATTATTGTAATTAATATGGCATAATAAAAGAAGTAAAAAAAATGTTTTGAGACAGATATTTAATAAACCTCTTTACTAATACTTTATATTGTTAAAGGTCACATAGATATAAAATTAGTTTTTAGTATAATCTGTTACACACCTTAGTTTTTCTCTTATTTCTTCATCAGTGTTGGTACTGGAGGGTGGTGCAAATAAAATTTCCGCAGCCATTCTTTGCATAATGAATCTAGCTGCATCCAAACCATTATGAGGTTCAAATACACCATAGAGACAACTGGAACAAAATAAGAAGAGTATGGAAAATAAGTTCACTAATATAAGAATTGTACAAAATATATTATTTAAAGTTTAAATAAGGTACAGTAATTGTTCTGTATACAACAAATACAGGGTGTATTAATTAAACAAGGTGATTGTCGTATAACATTCTGTAAATAGTAGCTATTTTTATATAATTGATGTTCATGAGTCTAGTTGACTTACATAAATACATATTATTAAACTAAAAATTGTAATATCATACTTACGAGTTATCTTCAGTGTGACAATAAAAGCAAAAATAGTCATCGTTAGTATTAGCATTTCCTTCTGCTGGAGAAAAATATGATGCTACACAAGTATTCCGACATTTCGGCAAATCGTCTGTCCACGGCCTTGCTATCATTTTTATGTGTTAAAAAATGAAATATATCTTAAATATAATAATTACAAGTAATAAATAAAAATATTTTACTTTAATAATGGTGTTTCGAGCGTGCAATCAAAATTAATAAGATAAGTGAGGAACTCATGAAACCAAATAAATAATAAAATGTCAAATTTCTTAAAATGACATTGATATGCAATGCAGATGTAAAATCTTTCGGGCCGTAATGTCAAAGTATAAAAACCATTTAAAACTTTGGCAGAATATTTTGCGTCTGTCTCCATTAAGCCATAAGAAAAAAAAGATTGATTGCATGTGATTCATTAGAGTAAAATTGTATAATTTATTAAATTACAAAGTAAAAATTTTCATTTCTTATTGCCTTTCTTACTATGTAAATATTTTGAACTTTGCTTTCGTTCATTTTAAATCAAATGTTTTTTATAAAATAAATGATGACGAAGTACTTATATATTTTAGATTTAAACTTTATTCAGTTTATCTTAGAGTAGGCAAATATTCTCCGAGCGAATTCAAGAGCAATAAAATACGCGTTTAAATTAAATTATATTTATTGTATTGATGTAATGATATAGTTATTATGAAATAAACTTTATGGATCATCATGTTAATTCAAACACTACATGTAATAATACATTCACTGGAAAGTAGTAAAATATAAATATTACGCATGCCGTGGGTTAAAATTAATAAAAATTATAATGCTATTTGATAAATCATGTTTTATATTTGCCTGTTTAGTGTGGATGCTAAAATACTATGCCGCTATAAAGCCATAATCACTTCACAAGTAAGACCACAAAAGATAACACGATAACATTAGTTGCTGTGTGGTTAAAGTAATTACCTTCTGGTAATAGGTTAGATAAAATATATTATTTCATT
Source organism: Dione vanillae (assembly GCA_037178615.1). NCBI lineage: Eukaryota > Metazoa > Arthropoda > Insecta > Lepidoptera > Nymphalidae > Dione > Dione vanillae. Next base: position 417,576 of record JAZFAU010000252.1, read on the forward strand.
CTTCTGCTGTAAATATATATTTCATTTACAAATTTATATTATTTATGTTTTACATATGCATATTACAAGATAATCGTAAAAAAATTATCTTGACATAGAAAAAAATCGTTAAAAGAATATCATAATCGATTTTATTACAATTATCGATATTGGCTGTCATAACGTTTTTATAACCATATTCATTTATTTATCCACTTAACTTCTATAGTAATTAATAGTTTTAAATATCAAAAATAGCTGTTTTGGATATTTCGAAGCTTTTACGTTTTGCTTTCATATTTTCTTTTGACAAACGAAATCAACTATGAATGATTAATGTTGATTGTAACGAATTTATTTTATTACACACAACTGATATCATCATAAATTATTCTTAAAAATAGCAGGTATATCTTTTTAAATTAACCCCCTACATGATCTGTTGTATTTAATTTAAACTTACTTACTTAGAAGTGTTAAAAAAACATTTATTATGATTAATTGCTTATCTTTTCCTTGATTCAATGATCTGATTAAATTATATCTTATGTAATTGGTAAAATAAAATATATTAATTTAAGTTAATAAAAAAATACATAAGAATTTGACTTTAGCTGCAATTCATATTTACATTTTATATTATTAAAAACTTTAATAAAAAATCTTTTTTTTTTAGTTTTGCAAATTTCATATTAATAAAATGTAATGTAATATTTCTTTGTATAATTATCAATATAAAATAAAAAATATATTAGTTACGACTGATTCTAGTGAATATCTTAAACTTAATTATTTTAATTCAAAAACTATTCAATGAATACATAATAAGTTGTTCTATAAGGAAATTATTTTTATACTAAGTAAATACAATTTACCTGCAAATTTAGAATCAAAAATGAAAAATAGGTAAGTTCAAAATAAAACAAATTATTCTTCGACTGGAGTTTATGTCATGTTAATACATAACAAGAAACTTGAATCTTTTACATTTTGCAATTTTTATGTTTTATTATACAATGTTAGCTCTAACCTAAAGAGCTGTCTGACTAAAATTTAATTTTAAACCTAAGTTCAAATGAGAAAGCAAATCGTTTAGACCAGATTGAGTTAACAACTTTAGAAAATTCTTTATAAAATATTTAAAAGGTGCATCGACACCATCTTTATTATATATATATAATTATTTTAACATGTGTCATGTGAAAATTCTTTAAAGTACCTCTATAGCCAATATCTTAACAACAGTATTTATTTCTATTTTCTATAACATGGATTCCATTTGCAGTATATAATATAAACTAATGTTAGTGCATGGCATTAAAAAAGCAATGTTGGGATGGTTGTATGAATTTCCAAAGTAACGAGTCAGCGTGTCCTTTAGGCACCAACACCAACCAAACAGTCAGAACGCTTAGGAACACAAAAAATACAAAACGAAAAATTATTTGAGACACATCTCGATGACTTTGGAAACTCACTCTATTTCACTTCATCAGGTGAGCAAAATTAAAAACTATATTTCTTGGGGTCTATTTAATCAACTTTGTTGTCCGCAGCTTTGGTTTCTATTTCTGGTTTCTTTTCCTTCTCTTTCTCCTTTTCCTTTTCTTTCTCATCAGTGACTACCTCTTTGGCCTCCTGTTTCGAGGCCTCGTCGAAGTTACCAACGAGGTTAGGTACTTCATCGTCCTCGTCGATAGGTTTCGGCGGGGCCACGCTGGACGCGAGTTTCTTTAACTGATTTAAACCTTCAGGGCCCAGCTGGCTAAGAATGCCGGGCAACATCTCGGCGATCTGCTTATTCTCTCCGTGCCCGGTAATAGCAAAAGTGTTCGCTGCAAGCGATGCCTGCGCTTTAGGGTTATTAAAGTGAATCACTGTGCCGTCATCTTTGATCATGTTCACCTCCTCGATGCCGGGGATAGTATTTACTGATAGTTTTTTGAGGGAAGACTGTAATTTCTTGTCGTCTGTGGCTGCGGTTGCATGGACGACCTTCTTCTTACGCCGTGGTGTTCCCTTGCCGCCTATGCGGACCTGTGACTGCAGTTTTTTCAGCTTTTCGGTGTTCATTTTGATATTAAACACGCGTTACCTGTTAATAGAAACACGACGCACTGTTTAGTATTGTTTATATATTGATTTCAGTCGCGAGCACACTGGTATTCCATGTAACTTGATCGTACGCACGTGTTTTGAACACCGGTTAGTTACAAAGGGAAAATGGTGGACTTGCGACAAGTTATTTCTGATTTTTGACGTCGGTATGTTGGTAGCATTGCGGAAAATTCGTTCCGTTTCACGATATTTTTATGATATAATAATAATTAATTATTATCTATTCAACATAATGAAACAAAATATTTTAAAAATTGTTTTATAATTTATAATATAAATTGTGGTACGAATTGAAATGAACATATTCGCGCATGTTAAAAAGGAAAATAGCATTGAAAAATCAATACATTTTATATATTTATTAAATATACCAGTAAAATGTTAATTGATTTAATAAATTAGTGGTAAATAAAGAAATTATAGTGATTTTAAAATGAAAAACATACTATCAAATATTATTGATTTTACCGACTATATTTTCTTGTGTAAAGCTAAAAAGTAAAATTCAATTAATTTTTTATTATTCTTAAAACAACAACAAATTAATTGATGAACGATTTTTACTTACACTCCTAAAGCGTAAAGTAACTAATAGATGGCGTTACGTGTAACGAAAATTGGAACTGCAATTTGTCTTTACGTAAATAGATGTCGCTGAGAGTATTGAAATAACTAATATTTTTAGATTTTAATAGATTTGTGTTTGTTATTTAAATATTTAATATTGTTTAAAATCTAATACGTAAAATAATCTAACAATACTAACAAATTATATTAAATAGCTGTTACAATAAAAAAAGATTGATTAAATAATAATTTTTGATTAAATAATATTCTAAAAACATTATATATTTTTATTTTAATGAAATTTTAACATATTTAATCTACTGAAATACGATATTTACGCTTGCTCTAGACATCATAAAAAGTTAGAATTACTAAATTTTTTCTTTTTTTTCTATGGGAAAAAGAATTTTCCCATATAAAATGTGTATTGCATATATTGCCAATGGAGACTATTTATAATCTTGGTATATTTAGAATGTTATATTTATGCATTAAAATAACATACTGTAATATAAACAAATGTTAGGAAAAATAAAAAATAGTTGGTTTTCTTTGTAATAATATTTATGGCAATATTAAATAGGTATAGGCTAAGTAACGTATCATAGAATTAAAATAGTAAACACTATGTTACTGTTATATATCCTAAGGCCTAGATTTTGCGTTATTAAAAGCGGGGACGGAGAAAGCAGGGACTAAGCAACGGAGTGTCTTAACACTAGGTTCCCATGGTCCCGCCAGTTCCCTCTGAAGTGTGAAGCTAAAAAAAAATTAGGGTCAAGTAAGCATTTAGTACTAGTGTACTGGAAGCGGAAAATACAACTTGTAAAATTGGTCGTATGCGTTCATTTTATATGAAATGACCTACATACATAAGGTTGTCATAGTTTAGGGCATATCTACTAATAGATTTCCTAATATTGGATTTATTCTTTATATAATAAGTTCTTACTTACTGCCATTTCACAGCTATAGGGCAGTAGGATATAGGTAAAGACACAATAGTTTTGTTTTTTTCGTTCATATCGTTTGGATGGATTGTCTAAGAAATATTTTAAGCAATATTTAATATTAGCTAAACCAAATAATTTTAAAGATTGAATTTTTGATACTGAAAAATGTGCGTAAATATTTTTCATACAAATCCAATTGGCTAACGTGTAGAATTTGTTAAATTAAAGATTAATTAAATTATTCCATCCATATTTTACGCCAATCCGCCTTTTTGATATATTTAAAACAGTATCATACGTAAAAAATTAGATCAAAATCTCACCTCTCTAAGTGTGCGCAATTAAAACGTCTACAAATAATGATGTATAAAGTCTAATATAGGGGAAAGTGGGGGAATTGGGAACGGCGGGTAATTGGGAACACGTCAATAACTCACACTTGCTTGCTTTGCTTGCTGATTAAAGGCTGTAATAACCCATAGCTGGTACTGACTGCTGGCTGTAATATCGACATGATCGCAACGACGATAACATTTGTAAGATTTGGGTCCACAAGCAATGTACTATGGGCGAGACCAGCAAAGGTTACGTGAGTGATTTTTGTTACGGAAAGTAAATAAAATCTAGTTGTACCTGTTTCCTACGTTATTTCTCTTTACCCTATATCGTTCTCATTTGCCCCGCAGGCTGTTCTCAATTACCCCATAGGATGTCGGGTAAAAAGGAACGACAATGTTTTTTGTTTTCATTAATATTTTTTATAAACAGTTGATTTTTAAGATATTTTCTATCGGTTATAAGAAGATAAATAAGTAAAGTACAAGTCTACATAAAAGTTGATTATTTTTTATATGTAAAAAACTGTTGTTTTTACAATTTAAGTTAAGTGTTCCCAATTCCCCCACTTTCCCTATATGATGATTTCGGCTGTATAACACAACGAGACTATGAGAAAATCTTGACAGACAAATTGACAAATAGACTTATAAGTGTTCCGTTTTTTCTCTTTGAGGTACAAAAATATAAATATAATCCTAATACAAATAGAAGTCGCATGTAACGGCGCCTTTAAATTAACATATTAACGATTTATCCGTCAACTCGGTGGAAATGTTGTAATTTGGCTACTTTATTACGTTTAAAAAAATAACTATATATATATTAATGTTAGTTTTTAATGAATTTATTTCATAATTAATGTAGCATAATTTATACAAAATTGTGATAAGCAAATTAGGCTTTTCCTTATCTGTACACATCTCTCGCGTTTATGTCAGTTGTGAACCGCGACTTCGTTTGCGTTGCCTAATAAATATTTTTTTTTATTAAGTTATTTTAAAGACATGACAAAGTAATTTAAAACTTAATAAGGTTTTCGACCTTACTAATAAATAATCAGAAACAAATAATTATATATATATATATATATATATATATATATATATATATATATATATATATATATATATATATATATATATATATATATATATATATATATATATATATATATATATATATATATATATATATATATATATATATATATATATATATATATATATATATATATATATATATATATATATATATATATATATATATATATATATATATATATATATATATATGTGTGTGTGTTATGTGTGGTTAAATTAATATAGAGAGGGTTAAAACAGTGAAACCTATACTTCCCTGGGAAACGCAGAACTGAACAGAGTGTTTTATAACTAAGTGCCCTTTGCCCGCCGTATTAAATGACGGATACAGAGTGAACCTAACTATCTGTAATTTACTAAAAGATCTCTGTATGTCCAAATTTAAATATTTTATTTGCAAGATCATGGTTACAGAGATGTTAAATTTATTTTATAAGTGCATTAATAATCTGCCTTTTCATGGCATGCAAATGTCAATTTAAATTACGTTTTGACAGTAATCTTAAAATAATTATAGCGCACAATCCTATTACAAATTATAAATTATTAAATTAATATAATTTTAATTACGTTCTGTTAATTTTACATTGTCAATATTTTAATTAAATTTTAAAATGTCATAATACACCGTGAACATATTGTGAATAATAATGAAATTTTATAAACAATCACATTGTCAATCACGCTTTATACCGCACATGGCAGGGTAGGCAGAGGGAACTGCAGGGACCGTGGGAACCTAGTGTTAAGACACTCCGTTGCTTAGTCCCAGCTTTCTCCGTCCCCGATTTCCGCCTTTTTCGAGGCATTGCGTGTTGTCTGGCGGAACTCAACGCCGCGCTTTCCCTAGTTTGCCAGAACGAAGAAAATAGGAATAAAAAAATCCATTTTCTCCGACTGGGGATCGAACCCAGAAACCGTCGCGTTACAGGCACACATTGCGCCTCTGCACCACGACGTACGTTCAACTTCAATCATATTGTATCATTATCAATTAAGTAAATAAATTATTATTTTTAATCAATTAGTTATTCAATTATCATAAATTACAAGTATAATAGTCAATTATGCTGTTATATTTTAGTAATAAGGTAAACAGTCTACTTTTAAATACGTCCAGAATTATTGTCAATTAAAATTTAGAATTTACTCCGGAGGCGACATTAGCATATTCACATTTTCAAATTTGGTAAGGTAGTGTGAGGACCTTGGAATCGAAAGGGGCCTCTTTAAATCTTTAAACACCTGGGATAGAAGTCCTAGGCGCTGGACAGGGCTCCTTACCAACTCTCTATTGCTACCTTGCTATAATAAAGGTCAAATTTACGCTTAGTTTCGTTTGTATATTATTTGTCAGTCAAGCGCTCTATAATATATGTCAAGGCGAAAGTTGATATCGTCTTATTGAAGTGTCTCACTGTATAGATACGCAATGATTGTAGGTTCCATTCCTACTCGAGAAGTATGATATATATTTTTTAGTAACGGAACAAAGCTAGGCGTCGACAAATGACACTCGATGCACAAGCTCCAGTAATTTGATAAATAATCATCAAGGCGCGGCGTTGAGTTCCGCCACTCAACACGTAATGCCTCAAAAAATGCGGAAATCGGGGACGGAGAAAGCAGGGACTAAGCCTCGGAGTGTCTTAACACCAGGTTCATATGGTTCCTGCAGTTTCCTCTGCTTACCCTGTAATACGCAGGATAAAGAGTGAAGCAAAAAAAAAAGAAAGCTAACAAAATGTTATCAATGTAATGTCAACGTACTATTTCCATGTTGGGGTCAAACAAAGCATTCATAACAAAAGACGGAATGGATTATCGCGATATTAGATTCTTTCAGATAAGCGCAAAGTTAAAGGATATTAATAACAGTTTTGTTACTGCTTCAACTTTATAGTACGTAGTAACTTAACACTGTATTTCATACATAGCAGCGGGAACCTCAGGCACAAGGAGGCGTCACCTTGTTGTCAGAGTACAGAATACAGATAAAGAAAATAATACTTTCTACCCAAATGGAAATCAAACCCATAAACCGTCACATTTATGAGCAAATGAATGCTTCTGAGCCACGATGGTTCAAATTATTATGCACATCACATAATTCACAAAATTATATTTAAATATAGACTAAAAACCACTCAGTTAATAAATACAAACGCATTAACATTATATACGATAATGTTTACAGCATTACCAAATGCACTCCGAAATGGCGGGAAATAAAGCTGTCATCGATTTCTCTTCGAGCCGTCAAATCGATTTTGACAGTTATTAATATGCCCAAGTCGATAGTAAATAGAATCGATACAATCGCTAAAATGTTTCGCGTTCGCTATCACTTAGTATTCGTGCTGACAGATGGACTGTTGCGGACGAAAATGAACTAAATTGATTTTATATAATAGATATGAAATGAGAGTTCCTTCCAAAATACAGTTATATAAATAAATATTTCAATTAATCCGCATATAAATATATTGTAAAATAAAGAAAAATATTTAACCTAGAAAGTGACTGATATATGAAAAATAATATATTTATTGAATTACCAAATCATTTATAGTATTTACATAAAACATTGAAACATTTTACAATATTCTTATTTATTTCAGGTAATAAAATGTAGACAAAGGGAACAAATTCATTTTGTACACTGATTATACTATATTAAAAACGCTAATAAATACAAAATTGTTATTATATGTTTAAAAGATCAATAATCTGTTTTAATTTGTGACGTGTAAATTAAAGAAAAACCACAACTGCTCTGTTAAATAGCATAATTTTAATGAATAAGTTGTGTACCCAACAGTACACCAGTGACTAATAAACTAATGCATTTATATTTAGGACGCGTTATTGGTTTTTTATTATACTCCAGTTATCTTGTTTTATTCAATAAACACATTTGAGTGGCCATCACGTACAGAGGTGTAAAGTTAAGAGAAAATAAATATCTTTACATTACCACAGTGTATAAATCATAAATCGTAAATGAGGAAAGTGTATTTATCGTTAGTCATTTTGTTTAATACAAAGTTTATTGATATTGTAAGATTAAGGATGAATGTAATTTAAATAAATTAAAACACTTTTATTATTTTGATAAATATCCACCATATTCTTGTTTTGCTTTTAACTGTAAAATATCAAAATGTACTTTTATTTCTTTTTACAATGACTTGATGAACGACACAATCGAAGACTAATAAGACAATGCCAACATGAAAATTTAGTCATCTATTTTTTTCTTTTTACAACAGATAATAATTATTTACCCAAAAAAACGATTTTGCTTTGTTTATATATGTTTCAATATAATTAAAATAATTTATTTAAAGCGTCGTTCAACTAGATGTATACTCTGTGAATTATACTAGAGAAATGTCACAGTCTATAATTAATAGTAAAAAAAATGTGGTCTATGACAATCGTCGAATCTTTTTTACGTTTCCCGCTCAATTAATCAGCGACATCTTGTATACGTGTGTCGTTAAAACAATTAAGCTTTATCGTCTTCATTCTGTCGCTTTAGAATGGAAAAAATGGTTTTTAGAATTAAATAATTTACTTAAAACGAGCCTTTATTAATAGTTTGTTGATGTATATTTTTGAACTGTGTAGGAAGTGGTTTTTATTTTAATTTTTGTGTGTCGAAGTGAAATTTGGTATTTAGTTGTCACACATACGTTTTTCTTGTTACTTTAAAGAATTCACTATGTGTTATGTCAATGTTTTTTTTTTAATATATATGCTATATTAAAAAAAACATTGACATAACACACACACACACACTATGTGTTATGTCAATGTTTTTTTTAATATATAGTTAGGTTTCGTTCTTTTAAACATGCATTCTTCAATTGAGTTTATTTATTTTTTACTGTGCATTGGCACCGCGATATGATGGCAAAAATAAATAAACTCAATTGAAGAATGCATGACATTGGCGAAGTGAATTGTGCTCAACTAGCACTTTTGAAACGTTATTAATTAAAAGAAAAAGAAGAGGGCCGCCGTGGCGCAGAGGCAAAGCGTCTGCACCTGTAAACCCGACAGTTTGTGGGTTCGATTCCCACTTGGAGAAAATAAATTTTTCTATTTCCATTTTCGTCGCTATGGTAACTAGGCAAAGTGCGGCATTGAATTCCCCCACTCAACACGCAATGCCTCGAAAAAGACGGAAAGCAGGGACGGATAAAGCAAGGACTAAGCAACAGAGTGTCTTAACACTAGGTTCGTATGGTTCTTGCTGTTCCCTCTGCGTACTCTGCATGTGCGGGATAGAAGAAGAAGATAGATTAGATCTCGTAATGAATGGAATATTTATTTAAGACATATGTTAATATATCAAAGGAGGTAGGCCCTTTTTTTAAAAATGTTTCGAATTTCAAATACTCTCATAATTATGATTATCATATTACATACATGCATACATAACTTCACGCTTTATCCCTAGTGGAGTCAGTAAACATTCTTAGTTTGAGTTATTTCAACCGGTTCATGTATCTTTAAATTATAACATAAAAAAATTTCAGCGTAAATCTGTCAAATTATTTAATAAAAATCATAAAAATAGTATGAATACAATGCACACATATCTTATTTCTATAGAAGTATCAAATTTTTACGTAAATTACAATATAAAATATAGGTATATCTTCACGCTCTTTCCCGCATAGCATGTTTTCCTTAGACATAGGAGACCTAGTGTTAAGACACTTCGTTCTCCACAAAACGCCAATTTTTAAGATACTGTAATATTATTTTGAAGAAATGAAGTATTTTTTTTCTTTTGATAGTTCCTCGATCATCGAACCACGACTGTCGCGTTTACAGCCACACGCTGTGCCGCTGCGCAACGACGGCCTCAAACTTTCTCTATCTACACATTTTTAAGAACATTTAACGAAATAAGCTAAACACGATAATATCTTAATCTCTTAAAGGAAATCGTTAGGGCCATAATTTTGACACACGACCGTTTAATCTTTTAAGGCGCAAAAACCGTTACACGTGACAAATTGTTTTTAATCTGCATTTTTTGTGTTCGGGATTTGTTTATGACTTAATTATGTTAGCTTTACACATTTGGGCCAAGGAGCCCAATATTAATATTCTTACAAATTATTATTCGTTTAAGTGTGACATAATATACCATGAAATATATTAAAATTTGCTTGAATTTTTAATTGCAAACGCGTTTAAGTAGTAAAATAAAGTGTCATAAATTATTTTCTCGTTTCTGATAAGAAAAGCAGTGTCATTTTAAGTTAAAAATAAGTCTATTTTTTTAAATTTAATTTGTTACAGTTATTAGGAGGACTCCCCGGAGAGCATGCATGAAGAGGTTAATGACAGTGGACGAGGCGAAAGAGGTATGCAGGGACCGCAGCGTTTGGCGCTCCGTTCTCTCTGACTACCCCGCTAGGGATAGAGCGTGAAGCTATGTATGTATGTATGTATGTATGTATTATTTTTTTCTAACTAATTTAATATTATTATAGTAGTGGTAGCAAAACTTCTTTGATAAAAACATTAATACAGATTAATAACAACATTAAGTAACCGAATATTTCTATTTTTTTAAATTAACGCGAAGTACCGCCCTTTCTTCAAGTTAAATCTTCATAGAATCGGATAAATCAGAAACACTCATTAGTTATCTGAACAGGTCGGATTAAGAGACTTAAGCGACCACCCAACACTGACAGATGTCACTGCGGCGTAACTGAAGTTTTTTTTTAAATTTGTCACATCTGTGTTAAACGGTATTCTGCCTTTATGCCAAAATAATAACATTTAATAAGCATAGATTAAGAAATCTGTAGTAATTAGTATAATATGCAACATTTATAGACTCACAGTGTCTCTGCAAGATGCAAGATTTATAGACTCACAAATCCATAAAGGATACTTTCATACCCAAATATAGATAGATACGAATATATAGATAGAATCGTAAAAATAACAGTAGAATAGTTAAAAAAGGATCAACGGGCCAGCAACAACGGACGCGAATTGAAAACCTAAAAAATCCAAAATAGAAAATCCAATTGTAGTTTCCGACTGATAGAATAAAGGAATACATTCAATCTGCCATCGAAACCAGAGCTCGGGTACAATTTGCTAAAACAATACATGTAACCTTTTTTTTGTACATTGAAATACTTTCCTTATATATAAATTTACCGTCCAATATTTCTTATTGTTTGTTTAGGCTGTATCGATTAAGGTCTTAGCGTTTGTTTTGGATATATTTTTTTGGTGTATAATGTTACAGATAATTAAATTACTTTATACGTAATTGGAGAATTTGTGAAATATTTTAAGCTGATGAAGAATAATTAAATTAAGCAAATTTATCGTGTTTTTGATGTATGAAGTCAGTTTGGGGTTAAGTATTAACGATTAAACTATACTACCAGTCTTCATGAAAAAAGTAAACCTAAAAAAAACATAAATAAAATGGTTACTAAATAGTCAGTTCATATATAGCCTTATTTGTTTATTTATGTAGTTGTAACTAGATAAATAAACAAATAAGGATATATATAATTTCTTTTTTTGAAGGTCTGGACTAAAACCTAAAGTAATTCAATATCTATATAAATACCTCTATAAAATACCTACGTACTTACCTAGAGTAGAGTACTTTAGAGAAAAAATTTGAGTGGCGGAACTCAACGCCGCGCTTTGCCTAGTTTACCAGAGCGAAGAAAATGGAATTAGAAAAATTCATCTTCCCCGACTGGGGATCCAACCCAGAAACCGTCGCATTACAGGCAGACGTTGCGCCTCTGGGCCACGACGGTCCTGAGCTTTCTAAAATTAAATATGTTTATGTATAATAAAATCGTCTTATGTAAGTATTTATCTATCTACATAACGCATAAGCTACATAACATTACTTTTAATATATTTTATCTGTGCTTACATAGAAATTGGTTGAAAATTTTTTCAACAGATCTTATGGAATGACGCCTCTGGGAGCGATTGCGAGCTCAAATATCCGATATTGTTTTCGAACGGATTACACTACGGCCGAGGTTTGTTTAGTTTATTTATTACTTTTTATGTCAAACATTGTAATTTATTTTTGTAGCTTCACGCTTTATCCCGCACATGGCAGGGTAGGCAGAGGGAACTGCAGGAACCATACGAACCTAGTGTTAAGACACTCCGTTGCTTAGTCCCTGCTTTCTCCGTCCCCGCTTTCCGCCTTTTTCGAGGCATTGCGTGTTGAGTGGCGGAACTCAACGCCGCGCTTTGCCTAATTCATTGAACATATATATATATATATATATATATATATATATATATATATATATATATATATATATATATATATATATATATATATATATATATATATATATATATATATATATATATATATATATATATATATATATATATATATATATATATATAATATACGTATTCGCAAAAGCAATAAAGATGTAATAGAAATACTATTAAGTAAGGTAGTATTAAAAGTTTTAATTTATAAGTTGGCAAACGAGGAGAAGGGCCACTTGATGTTAAATGGATATCCACAACATGAGAGGATGTTGATGTGTTGCCAACCAAATAACCAGTCCAAGTCTCTTTTATGGGCATCCGGAACTCTCACTTCCCTGACGAAACAGCAGCATTAATAAGCTGCTGTGTCACAATGATGTTCTGTCCTTTAGAGCTTCTGGTGTCAGTGTAGCTTGGGTCCACCATTGTACTATCTTAATACTTTTTAGTAAAATAAGAAAGCTTTTTTTGTTAAAGACGTAATTTGGCTAACGCGTAGAATTTGTTTTATCAATTGTCAATTGAACTGCTTGAGTTCAAACATCAACATCGATATATATTAAAGTGAAATTCTAGGTTATAAACTCTCCTCTCTAAGTGTCCGCAAATAAATCGCTGAATCGTCATTGAATTGATATGTCAGTAATGCCAGTCCTTTTAGAAGCTACCACTGGTTCGGAAGGCAGGACCTGCTGAGAGCCTGCAGAAAATTCAACAGTTCCTCCGCTTAATACTGCAGTACGCAACAACGCTTTCATTCTTTGTCCCTTTTTTCTTCATATATATTAAAAGAGATGGCTTCATACATTAAATGAAGTTGACAGAAGCTTATCTAGTAGTAGATTTAAAGTTGAATTTATTTGATGTTTTAAACAAGACCCCTGCCGGTTGAATTGGGGACGCAATCGTTCCAGAGGGAAAGATCGGCAACAAATTGTAATAGGATATTGTTTTCTATGTAACTTATTTAATGGTTTATTTATACTAGTGGGTTTCCCGCGTAAATACGTTCCGGTTTATTAGCTTTACACTTTTTAAAGATTGTTAAAGGACAGAATTTTTGAGACCGATAAAAGGCGCGCGCATTTGACATATGTCAAGTCCAGGAAATCCAACTGGCTACTATGTAGAATTTGTGTAATCAATTATCAATTGAACTGTTTAAGTTTGAACATGGGCCATATTTTTTACCATTCCGCTTATTTGAGATAATGAACACAGTGCCAAAAGTCATATTTCAGACCAAAAGGTCGCCCCTCTAAGTGTCCGCAATTAAAACGCTTCCACAGATAATATATAGGACCGTATGAGGACCGTCCTGGCGCAGAGGCGTAGCGTCTGCTTGTAAACCCGATGGTTTGTGGGTTCGATTACCACTAGGGGAAAATGGAGTGCGGCGTTGAATTCCGCCACACAACACACAATGCCTCGAAATACGGCGGAAATCGGCAACGATATACAAGTTTCTGCGTTAAACCAAACTGTTCAGGTCTATCGGTATCCAATATTATACATTAAAATCTGTAAAAAACCAAAGCGTATACTAATGGACGACTATGTGTCATATACGAGGGCCAAACTGAAAATTTTTAGAACTGGCAATTTAAAAGCATTATATTAAAAAAATAAGTTTAAATTTTGAAAATAGAACTCTTTACCAATAATATTGAGTATACATTTCATTCATTTGTCATTTGTTTTACGATTTGGCGGCAAATTGAAAATTGTCTGTGCACGTCAGAATGAATTTAAGCCGAGAAAATTTTCGTGCAATGATTTTTTATGACTTTCGATGTCATATAAGTCAACAAGAAAGTTATGATAGACTTCGATTGGCTTCTCACGATGAAGCCCCATCTCGTGCCACAGTTTACAACTAGTTTAATGAATTCAAACGGGGTCGAACTAATCTCACCGATGATTTGCGTGAGGGACGGCCTTCTACAGCGACGACTGAAGATAATATCAGTGTTGTGCGGCGTATGATAGAGACTGACAAAAGAGTGACCTATCAGCAGATTCGGACAAGTCTAGGCATAGGTATGAGTCAAGTGCACAAAATCCTCCATGAAAATTTAGCGGTCAGGAAGCTTTGTGCCCGCTGGATACCGCATAATTTGACCGAGGCTCAAAAACTCCGCCGTGTTGATTGGTGCCGAGAAATGATCCAAAAATTTAACGGAGGTGACTAAAATGCTGTGTTCGACATATCAACAGGTGACGAAAGCTGGATTTACTGTTATGATCCGGAAACCAAAAGACAGTCTGCTCAGTGGGTGTTTTTTTCCGAAGAGTTGCCAACTAAAGTGAAGAGAGGTCGAAGTGTTGGTAAAAAGATGGTGGCCTCGTTCTTCGGAAAGACAGGTCATTACGCGACAGTTGTCTTAGAGGATCAGAAATCGGTTAATGCAGAGTGGTACACTAACAACTGTTTGCCACTTGTCTTGGAAAAAGTTCGAGAGAAACGACCTCGCAGCAGGATCTTCCTTCATCACGATAATGCCTCGTCGCACACCGCCAGGCAAACAATCGACTATTTGGCGACCTTAGACGTGGAATTACTGGGTCACCCGCCGTATAGCCCCGACCTCGCACCCTGCGATTTTTATTTATTCCCGAAAATAAAAGAAAAACTTCGAGGAAAACATTTTATGGGCGCCGAAGAAGCAGTGGCTGCGTTTCAAAACGCCGTTGAAGAGACCCCTAAGGCCGAGTGGGCAAGGTGCTTTTCTCAATGGTTCCATTCCATCGAATGCAGCGATGTATGTAAATGGACGCTATTTTGAAAAGTTATAATAAAACTAATAACTTGCTAGAATGCTTAGTTTTTGATTTTCTAAGAACTTTCAGTTTGACCCTCGTAATACCATATAATTTTTTTCTACAGCTTCACGCTTTATCCCGCACATTGCAGAGCAGGCAGAGAGAACCACAGGAACGTATTAACCCAGTGTTAAAATACATGGATAATTCTTGATAAATATTAGGTCATTTATTTATATTCATATATGTATGTATCTACGTGAAGATGCCGTTGAGGAGTTATCTTCTCGAGGAGATGAACTATATATATATCCTCGCTATGTTCTTCATTAAATGCTGGGCTCAGCAATTTAGTACACAATATTTGGTAAGTAGGGAAACGTCTCCGTTTTTCACTTTCTCCCCATTTTCTTTGCTTCTTGCTTATCTTCTATATGCGGGGTACAGCGTGAAGCTGTATTTTTTATTTTCGTTGTATTGCTGTTAAGTAATGATCGCCATTTTCTAAGTGTAGGCAATACTTGTGGACTGGTTTGTTTCGTTTTAAGTTACAAAAGACGGATTAGGCTTTGGTACTGAACTTTATTTTTGCACACATAGTGTTATAACATTACGCCCCAAAAAATTATATAACAAGTTATTGACTTATTAGAATTAAATTTTAACTGTAAAAACTTTAAAATTTTCACATGGCACAGTAGGAATAGAGAAGAACATGCTCAAATGGTTTGGTCATGTCGAAACAACGAGTGATGAAAGAATAGATGTATGAAGCAAAAGTGATTGCTTTCGAAAAAACAGTATCGAAGATACTGGAGGAAGGTCACGTAAAAACCATGAGGACTCCCTGGAGAACGTGTATGAAGAGACTAATGACAGTGGACGAGCCTGAAGAAAAATGCAGGGACCGCAGCGTTTGGTGCTCCGTTCTCTCTCACTACCCCACTAGATATAAAGCGTAAAGCTGTGTACGTAAACATACTTGCGTATTTAAAACTTTTATATACATTCGCATAGAAATTATATACAAAAATCCCGCACATATAGTTCATAGACACAAATTTTATATAACACTTTTATAGTCTGTAGTTTTTATCGTTTTCTCTAGTCCATTGTAGTTTTACGGGCGGCCATATTGAATAGAATTGGCGGGAATACGCTTCGCATTGCTCTAGTGTTGCGACTTGCGAGTGTTTACAATCGTTTTCAATTTTCTAGTTTGTAAAAGAAAATTAAATGTAAATAGTTATCAATGTTACAGTTAGTTGCTTGTGTATTTTGTAAGATATTGTTAGTAATGACAATAATAATCTGTAAATATAACATAAGTTATTAATCGTTTAAAGTTTCAATTAAATCGGAATCGTTTAATCGTTCTATCGATACTATCATTATATAATTAGTAATGCTTTATTTTGATATGGACGGAGAAAATATTTATCTTTGTACCATAACTATCCTCTAATAAATAAATTTAGGGAATAATTTACTCTACACTCTTCTCTCATCTCATCTAAAGAAAAAGTCCGAAAGAAACCGTTAAGGTTCTTATTTACGATAATTTTAGAAAACATATAAAATGTCTATTAATAAATAATAAAGCTAACAACAAAAAAAGATGAACGCTATGGCGAAGAGATCTGACGTCTCTCTGTAAACGCTATAGTTCGTGGATTCGATTCCCACTCGATAAGGATGGTTCATTTCATTTAGATTTTTTTCACTCTGGCAACTAGGCAAGCGCGGCGGTGAGTTCCGCTACTTCACACGTATCTTAACACTAGAATCTCACGGCTTCTGCGATTCCTTGTGCTTACCCTGCTATGTGCGGGATAAAGCGTGAAGCAAATAATAAAAAAATAAGAAAACATAGCGAAAACTTAATTTATTATATTCTATTTTAAAAAAGAGTACAAAGTGCAACGAATCTGTACGAAATCTATCGCTTAGGTCTTAGGATTTATTATGTCGCGGCGAAATTGCTTGCGCCAATAAATTTCGATTGGGTGGTATCGTATTACATGTTGAGTTGGATTTCGGTGTGGCTGAATGTGTTCTACCCTTTGCTTTGTAAATAAGAAATTTAGTGGGAGTTACATTGATATAGTCTGTGGTTATATATTGTTTCTGTATTTTTATATATAGTATTTATATGAAAAATACCGTCACATCGCACGGATATAGTGTTTTATTCTAAACGTGACAGTTGCTAGTTCGATTTTAACTCGAATTACTATTTTCTCGTTTCTTAGGAAAAAGATTAAGCATGGCGTTGAACTTTGTCAATTAACACGCAATGTCTGGAAAATTTTTGCGGAAAATATGATAAGATGTGTCTAAACAATAACCGTCTATCTAACATGCTGTATATGAGTTTAAGGCGGTTTTACCAGTAGGTGATAGTAAGCAGGTAGTTAATGCTATCTACTAGATAAAGGCTGATGCTGACCTTAAACAGGTCTATCTATTGATAGCTGTCTCTGTTAACCAAAATTATTGTTTATATGTCAGATAAGTCATTTTCTATTTAGGACGGCGAATGGTGAAAGTGTTTAAGAGGAGAGTTTTTATTTATTTAAATTAAAATTTACGTAATCGTTAATATGGACAACTTCTGGTAAAAAACAATATTCGTACATTCAGTCCTAGTCAAGAGTATTTTCAGCCAAACGTTGCGGTTTATTATATTTTTTCATTTTATTAATAGGTACATTTACTATGATATCATTGACGTAGACTTGAGCGTTCATTCTACTCCACATAAATCATTAAATGACTAAAAGCTTTTAACATGCAAAAATTTTCGGCCTTTCTCTGGGATCCTAAGAGCACCAGGAGATCTCTTGCCTTTGAAATCATCATCATCAGCTCTTAATCATGTTAGCTACTCGGTTGCATACAAACAAATGTCATGGGCAGGTCACAGACATGTCTAGAGCAACCTACGCTTTTACTCAATGTGTTAGAGTAAAATTCTACGTTTATTTTTTTTTTTTCAGTTTCTTACACTGGTATTCTTCAGGTCTGAGGCTTGTCTTATTATTTTACCACCTGTTCACTAAAACCGGTGGTAAAGTTTTTGACGTTTCAAAAATTTAAAAATTATTTGAATTTGAATGTTGGTAGTTCCGATACAGAACGAACTGTTTGAATTTGGTATGTAATATTAGTATGAGGACCGTCGTGGCACAGAGGCGTAGCTTCTGCCTGTAAACGCCGCGTTTGTGGATTCAATTCCCATGAGAGGAAGATGGATTTTTCTATTTCCTCTTTCTTCGCTCTGTAAATAAGGCAAAGCGCAGCGTTCACTTCCGCCACTAAACACGCAATGACTTGAAACGGCGGAAAGCGGGGACAGAAACGGCAGGGACTAAGCAACAGTGTCTAAGACTAGGTTTATACGGTTCGTGCAGTTCCCTCTGCCTACCCTGCAATATGCGGGATAAAGCGTGAAGCTAAAAAAATAAATATTGGTATGACTTTACTAAACCTCATTACACCAGGATATACTCTATATAGTTATTAATTTTTTTTTTTTTTTTATAGCTTCACGCTTTATCCCGCACATGGCAGGGTAGGCAGAGGGAACTGCAGAAACCATACGAACCTAGTGTTAAGACACTCCGTTACTTAGTCCCTGCTTACTCCGTCCCCGTAGTTATTAAATATACTATCATAATATTGTTAGGTTATAAGTTTAACAGAAATCTATGCGGTCTTAGATCTGTGATTTTCTGGAGAGCTTCAATATTAGTTAATTTCTGGCTAATCTGCTATACTAAGTGTATTAACTATGAATATTTAAATCTCTTGCTTTTGCTGAGAAGATATCAAGAAACGTAAATTAATTATAAATATCTACTTACAATGATTGAATTAAAATAACACCAAAACATTAGTATAAGGTTAAGAGATATATGTATATATTTCCACATTTCGTTCTCTACTTTTGCCTAGTGTAGGAAAATTTTCTTCAGTCTACTTATCAGAGCAACGAAATAAATAATACGTTCCCTGAATGGGAATCGAACCCAGTTTCGCCAGTTAGAAGCTTTGGCTACGCGCCACGACCACCTCAATAGTATAAAAAATAGCCTTATATGTATTTTATATATACAAAATGAGGAAAGAAAGGAGAAAGATATAATGTCACTTAATAAATACACTTAAAAGTTTTAATTCTTAGAGTGTTAGCGGCATCGAATCTAAATCCCCGTAGCACGTGCCTAGATGAGTAAACGAGCCATTACTGAGGGACTATCGTACTGTACCTACGGCGTGTTTGAAAATATGTAACTTTATTTTCTCTTCACGCTTTAACCCGTTATATATTTATAGAAAAGTGTTAAGACACTCTGTTCTCCTTTATTTGTCGAGTTGAGTATTGGATCATAACATGAGCTTACCAAGGGAGATTTGTTTTTATATATATATATATATATATATATATATATATATATATATATATATATATATATATATATATATATATATATATATATATATATATATATATATATATATATATATATACATATATATATATATATATATATATATATATATATATATATATATATATATATATATATATATATATATATATATATATACATATATATATATATATATATATATATATATATATATATTTATATATATATATATATATATATATATATATATATATATATATATATATATATATATATATATATATATATATATATATATATATATATATATATATATATATATATATATATATATATATATATATATATATATATATATATATATATATATATATAAAGTCTACTGACTATCAGTATTTATATTGTAAAATTAATTAAGGAGTACTCTTGAATTGTACTACTTAAAAGATAAAGTAACCTTTCCTTCAACTTTCGGTATGAGTCAAAGAAATCCTAGAACTAAATTATATTTAAATATACATATATATTTGGCAACGGAATAATGTATGGAAACCAATCCATTGTAACTTAGATTATATCCTTACATAATCTAACAGAAAAAGATAATTCCTCTATAAGATAAACCAATTTAAACAGGATTTTTATTAATAGATAGAGAGGTTTTAAATTTTTACATGTATGCAATTTATGTGTATATATGGCAAACTAGGTAAAGCGCGGCGTTGAGTTCCGCCACTCAACACGCAATGCCTCGAAAAAGGCGGAAAGCGGGGATGGAAAAAAAGCAGGAACTAAGCAACGGAGTGTCTTAACACTAGGTTCGTATGGTTCCTGCAGTTCCCTCTGCCTACCCTGCCATGTGCGGGATAAAGCGTGAAGCTATAAAAAAAATTACATAAAAATATAAAAAAAAACGCAATAAATTACAATAAAATAACAATTTAATTCGACATTATTAATAAAATACAACAATTAACCCTAAACAGAACACCTGTATAACCTATCCGCGTGTAAAACAACTTAACACATCCAAAAACATTCGACCAATCAGATCACTGCGTTCTATGTGTGCGTGCAAATAAGGAGGGGACTGTGAACGGGCAATTAAACTTTAACGTAGTCATTATGATCTGATGGTTATAGTTAACTAGATAATAACCGCGGTTTTACTTGCCGTATTAAACATGGCCGCTTTGTTTTTGCTCAATGGTTGTATAAATTACAAATATATTTAAGAAAATATATGATTTTTTGTTAAATTGATACAATCAAATGGTTATTTAATCTAGATTGATGAATTCATTTTGATGAAACAATTGTTTTTAATTGTATTCTCCAATACATACAGGTAATAAGGAGGATGGAGAATTTTAAACATTTTTATTAGTAATACTTTCTTATGATCATCGTGATGCAGAGGTGTAGGGTCTGTCTGTAAACGCGACTGTTTGTGAGTTCGATTCCTACTCGAGGAAGATACATTTTTTCATTTCCATTTTCTTCGCTCTTGCAACTAGGCAAAGCGCGGAGTTGAATTCCGCCACTCAACACGCAATGCTATGATAAGGTGGAAAGCAGGGAACGGTGTTTCTTAACACTAGGTTCCTACAGATTTCCTCTGCTTATCCCTGCCATGTGCGGAATAAAGCGTGAAGCTTACTTTCTTTTATTTCTATAGTTTTCATCATGAAAAATTAAATTTCGATAAAGAAACTAAGCTATATTCTAGAAAATATACTGCAGAAAGATGTGTCTCGAATTCAGTTGAATACTGGAAGCGGAGATGAAATTTAAAGGTTAAATTGTTAATAAAATTAAAAAAACACAAAATAATTAAATCTTTCATACATATAAGACCTGTCTTGTATAATTTAAATGTAATTATTATTTATATCATTATTATGTTCTTAAATTTTTAGTTCATCAAGCTTCGTAAGCTTTTATTTTCTTATACAATTTAGCTTTTAGACCAAATATTAACAACAGATAACATACAATATATTTATATATAAATGTACAGATTATAAAATATATTATATTATGTCATATATTTAAATTTAAATGAAGTAATATACAATGGCAATCTTCCATCATAGAAAACTGTGCTATGTAAATTTCTCGAGTCTTATCTCAGGGAAAATCAATAGAGCCTTCCTGTAAACAGAGATAGATACATACACTAATACATGTGCTAGAAAGAGACGGAATCACCCCTTCCTACCTATTTGAGGCTGGGAAATTATATCAGATAAACGCAAACGAATTTCGCTTTTAAATTTATATAAAATAAGATACATAGTTCCAAAGCTCAACAATAAGTGTTACATTTTCATTTTGTATATCTATTAAGTGAATTTCAACTTTATATTTAAAGGAAAAGGGTTATTTTTTGTTTATTAATAACTATATTCCTTGTGTAATTGGTAGTGATTTTATAACAGTGATAAATAGCTTGTATGAGTTTAATTTTAGTTCATAATCTTTTATTAGCGACGGTTAGGGTGTAACGTACGTAATTAGCTTCGGTTTGACAGTTCGTGTAATAAGATATATATAACAAGGTATTTATTATCTGTATCTTCTGACACATAGATATTATGTCATTGGCCGGCTGGAAACGTCATTATCTGAGAACAGAACAGATAATATATGCTACAAATATGTCTTAGGATCGAATCTGAAGCGTGACGGTTGTGGGTTCAATTACCGTTGAAAAAAATGAATTATTTTTATTTGCTTTACGTTAATAAGGCAATATAGTGTTCTGTCACTCAACTCAATGCCTCGAAAGGCTATAGGCCGGGAACGAAGTGTCCTAACACTAGGTTCCTATGGTTTCTTCTATCTACATTGCCATATGCGTGACATAGCGTGAAGCTATGTAAATATATTTCAATAAGCTCTTTTATTTGGTATTGCCAAAGTGATTGAAAGGAAATAACTTAAAAAAATGTATAAGACACATGACACGTTCTAAATGCTCTAGGTTATTTTAAGCGTATACCTATACAAATAATTATATTGAAAATATTAATTTGACGGAATACAGATTAAAGCTTTCTTCGTTAAATACAATTTCCAAAGTAAAAAAATCCATTCTGAATCAATAGTTCTTGAGATTTGATAGTACAACCAAACAAACTTGCAGCTTTACAATATTGCTAATAATTCGTCCCATCTAGGATGTCCTTCATTATAAATTTTCTTGTTAAAGGTGACTTAAAGAAATTAACTGAATTCCTTTGTTATTTGAGTTTTTTCGCAATATTGGCATAAAGTAATAAAAAGAATCTTTTGATATAATCAATCGTCACAATTTAATTATTTTAAAACAATTCATGGTATATGACGAATCTTAACGCCGCGCTTTGTTTCGTGTTCGCGTTTTAAACATATATAATAATTGCGTGAACTCCGTGAGATAATTTAACTCATAATTTATGACTCTTTAAATATAAAGACAAATATACATATTATTTTATATAAAATTACTTAGAATATAATCTGTGGTAAATTGATGACTTTACGTTTTCCTAGTACAGGGAGTGTAAGAAATAATATACTCCTTTGAATGGGCATTGAACCCACAACTAGTGTTTACAGTCAGGTCACTCAGTCACTGGGTCAGGCTAGCTGTTTAGTGTTAATTAATTAAAATGAAATATAAAACAATGAGTCAAAAATAATAATAATTCACTAATAACCTTACTGTAACCAATGGTGGTTATCTTTTTTAGCTTCACGATTAGACCTGCTCTTAGGGTAAGCAGAGGGAACCGCAGGAATACCGTGTTAAGAGTAGCTAAACTCAACGCCGCACTTTGCCTTGTTGCCAGAACGAAGAAAATGGAAATGAAAAAAATTCATCTTCCCCGAGTAGGAATTGAACCTACAAACCGTAGCGGCCGACGTTACGCCTTTGCACCACGACGTTCCTCGTGCTAATTATGTCATGTTCAAAACACCAGACTGCAAATAAAAGGTCGTCATAGGAGAGTGAGATTCAAAATTTCACTTGAGACACGACAGAGAATCAAACCCACAATATTCTCGCTCAATCCAATGAATTATTTGCATTTTCTACTTTGCTAACCAACTAAATTTGACATTGAATTTAGTCACCCTTTTGGGCGGGCGGAGTGTCTCAACACTAGATTCCATCCTCCTTCCCTTCTATATGCGGAAAAAGTGTGAAGTTAGACTAAAAACGTATATTTTAAATAAACGAAATCTTAAACGACAAATCTCTCAAAAAGTGTTCAAAAATATATAAGTAATTGTAATCTGTATGTGAAACAAACATAGTTCTTATTATATATCTTTATAATAAGGCCATAAATAAAGCAAGTTATCTACAATCGCTGAATATGCGCATTCAATCAAAATAACGCAATGTTACAAATTCACAAGTCGTTAAATCAAGAAGCGAACCAACAAGATTCTATAATATGAATGAAATATACTGGTTTGTAATTTGTTTTTAAATGGCGATTACAACGATGGACGTAGGTAGGTAGATATGGGGCCTAGACTAGGTAGACTGTGTCCACCCTAGAAATTGAGGTATTATAAATATGGGGCCTGGTAGACTGTGTCCACCCCAGAAATTGAGATATTATAAATATGGGGCCTGGTGGACTGTGCCCACCCCAGAAATTGAGGTATTTTAAATATGGGGCCTGGTGGACTATGCCCACTCCAGAAATTGAGGTATTTTAAATACGGGGTCTGGTGGACTGTGCCCATTCCAAAAATTGAGGTATTATACATTTCATACATTTTTTATTTACTGTCTTTAGGTAATGTGTTAGGTAATTTAAGGTAATACTGCCAAGTGGTGTAAGTCAAGGTAAATTTATTTCTATACATTTAAGTCAAAATAGTAAAAACAATTTGTTAATTTTTTTTTTACTTTTACATTATGTCTCTTACTTTCTATCAGAATCCAAAATAAAAATTTATCCCACGTTTTGAGGATAGTCGTGGCGTGTTTCTGTAAACACGCAGTCTGTGGGTTCGATTTCCATTTGGGGATGATAGATTATTTTGATTCTATGTCTTGGCTCTGGCTATTAGGCAAAGCAATACGATGAGTACTCGTACACCACCAAAGCAAAAACGGAGTGTCTTAACACTACTGTTTCCTACGATTTTTGACGATTTACGATTCCCTCTGCCTACCCTGCCTTGTGCGAGATATAGCGTGACTCATCTAATTAATAAATAATAATTATACTTATCCCACAAGAAGTAATCGAACCTACAACCAACGTTGTATGTACATACTTTTCGATTGTACTACAGCGGTCTCCAATTTCTTTATAAAATTCATAGTTTATTATTCTTTATATTATATTGCATTTAAATTTGCATAATCCAATACACTGACATTTGAAGAGGAAAGCTTAGGTGAAGGTCGAGCTTAATCAAACTAAAGCTTTTAACACTTATTTGATTTATTATTATAATTGTTTAGATTCGATCAATAGTTAAACGTGACTGTCGCGGGTTCGATTCTCATGAGGAAGGAAGGAATTATTTTTTTTTCTCCGTCTGATAATAAAATTAATAAGGTTGGCAAGGCAAAGTTTTACACAAGGACTCTTTGTTAGTAAAAAAATAAAAGACGATTTTGATTTATGATTAATTTTATGATTAATTTATACAGTTTATTTGTTTATTATAAGGTTATATCGAATGTAAATTTTACATGTAAATACCTAGTAGGATGAGACTAGCGTACTTTTGGTACCTTCCAAGGTAGGTAGATAGAGAAAGCTTCGTATGTACTATTAAATTTAGTCAAAGTTTGTAATATTTAGTTTGGTAACGCATCCACATCCTTTCAAGTTGTAGACGTGAGGGTGTCCAGTCAACATCAGGTGGCTCATCTGCACGTTTGCCATCTTATAATACAAAAAATAAATAAAATAAAAAGAGAGAAAGATGTGTTAAGACAATTTATTCTCCACTCTCCGATGAAATTTTTTTTTTACTGACTAGAGGAAGTTTAATTAACATATTATAAATAGAAAAACATTATGTATTAAAATATGTATAATTATATAAAGGATGCATGTCTTTTTTTTTCAAGACATATATATATATATATATATATATATATATATATATATATATATATATATATATATATATATATATATATATATATATATATATATATATATATATATATATATATTGTGACAGGCACATTTTATATATGTGTACGCGCAGCTAATTTTCAACCGTATGTTTCCACGACAAATTCCCGCCGCGTCCCTCGATATCGATAATTTGACTCGCAAATATCGTTTGTAGCGACTAGCGGCCCAACACTAACTTATCGCGATAAATATCGATGAAAAACGGCTTATATTTGGTTAAAGCTTTAAGCTTAAGGAGGTTTATACATTGTTTTCTTTTGATTTACTCAGTGAATAAACTAAGAAATTATACGCGTGATAAAGCGTGCAACGTGAAATAAAGACATATTTCACGTTTCACGCTTTATCACGCGTGTAGCAAAGTTGGTTGGAAAAAAACGGAGTGTTTTAACCCTCCGTTGTTTTCTACTTAATTTTCATAGTGACTACCAATACCCAATACCCCGCTTTATCTTGATACTAAAGCTAGCTAGATCCTTTCAATAATGACTTATAATGTCTTTCTGTGGCTTCACGCTTTATCACGCATATAGCAAAGTAAGTTGGAGACAAACAGAGAGTTATAACACTCCGTTTCATATTTTCTACCCAATTTTGAAAGTGAAACTCAACACTGCGTCTTGTCTTGACACTACAGCTAGCTACGTCTTCTTAATAATGACTTATATAATGACGCATACAGCAAAATAAATCGGAGAGAAACCTCACTTACCCTCATATAGGAATTGAACCTAGAACTATTGTTGTAGGTTCTTAATAAAATTAATTATTAGTTGTCTCGTTCAGAGTAAAATAAAAATAGCAGGTACCAGGACTTAATAACATGTATAGAGATCGCATCTATGTAGTATTTTATTTACATAGACCATTGCCTCGCAAGGTATCGAATTTACAACCATCCATTATCAGTCACATTTCATAGTTGAATGGAGTACTAAGTACCAGGACTTCATGACTGACCAAGAGTTCACTACAATACAGTATTTGACAGCACATGGCAGGGTAGTTAGGTGGAACTACAAGAATAACTGCAACTGTGGGAACCTAGTGTTAAGACACTCCGCTTGCCGTTTTCCGTCATTTTCAAGGCATTGTGTGTTGAGTGGCAACTCAACGCCGCGCTTTGCCAAGTTGCCAGAGCGAAGAAAATGGAAATGAAAAATTCCATTTTCCCCGAGTGGGAATCGAACCCAAAAACCGTCGTGTTGACAGCCAGGCGTTGCGCCCCTGCAGTACGACGAATCTACCTAAACTATTAATAATATATTTTTATATTAAAATGGTAACAGAAACTAATGTAAAACCCCTCTAACAAAAATACATACAAGCTCAAAGATGGACAGAATCGCGACACGTCTCCGTGATTGACGCGACGCGAAACACAAAAGCCTTTAACAAAAGGCTGCCTTCTTATTTTAGTTTGTAACTGTGAAAAGTTAAATAAAGGAATGCTGTGAAGAAATCGAGAGTGGTGTGGTATTTTTTAGACCGAAAGTGGATACTGGGTTCGATTCCATTGTAAAGATTGCTTGTAATTTTCTTATATGTATATAAATTAGTATTTCTGTATATTTAACTGATAATAAGACTAGATCTGTATATTTTTAGATTATTATTATTTTTTCTGCATGGTGTATAACGCAAATAGTAAAGTCGTAGGAATAAACCTTTATATTATATTATAAGATGGCCAACGAGCAGAAGTGTCATCTAATGTTATGTGTGTATAAGAGGATGTTGTTGCGTTGCCAACCAGACCCCCCTTTATGGGCTTCCGGAACTTTCACTCACCTGACGAATCACAGCATCATTAATATGCTACTGTTTCACGATGATACCTTGTGAGAGCGTGGTAATTACCCGGTTCGAGCCTGGCCCTTTTGAGCTACTGGTGTTGGTGTAGTCGTGCTTAAACACTCCGTTCTCCGCTTGCCAAATTTCAAGACACTGCCTGTTGACAGGCGCAATTTAGTGATACATTTTGTCTTCTTCTTTGGGAATCGAATCTACAATCATCGTGTATATGTATATATATAACAAAAACGTCCCTCCGATTAAGCCATGGCATGCGAGACAAATCACAATAGCTGTTATCCAGTCAATTTAGTATAAAGATTCCCCATAACTAATGGTAGGGGAGTCCCCCATTGAGTAAATTGCATCATATCTCTAGGGGCTAGTTGGGTTTAGTGGGGCTTGTGTTGAAATAAATGTTTTATGGGGTTTTATAAGTAAAAGTCAAATTTGATGGTGTCAATTAGTATATAAGGGGGTATACTTAGGCGATTTTTAACTTTAATTATTATTTATATTATTATACAGTAAAAAATTTGACGCTATAGCAGTACCTAGTGAACGGGAACCTAGTGTTCAGACACTCCGTACAATTTTTTGCCACCCGAGATATCTCGTTTTGAGTGGCGGAACTC
This sequence comes from Dione vanillae, assembly GCA_037178615.1. NCBI lineage: Eukaryota > Metazoa > Arthropoda > Insecta > Lepidoptera > Nymphalidae > Dione > Dione vanillae. Next base: position 445,741 of record JAZFAU010000252.1, read on the forward strand.
AACGCCGCGTAGCCAAAGCTGAATTTCATTTTCACAAATTGTGCCAATAGAATCCGAATACGAATACCGTCGCAATTTCACTGCGCCACGGCAGTCTTTATATTTTAGATAATTGTTAAGACACTCAGTTATCAAATTTCTGCACTCTTCTCTATTTTTACTAGAGTAGCGGAACTAAACACCGCGCTATGTCTTATTAAAAGAAATAGAGAGAGTAATATTCATGCTGCAAATCAAAATTGTTTCATAAATAATGTAACTCAACGTACTTTATGAGGTAGAAAGTCAAAAATAATGATATAAATTTGAGTGCAAGAATTGTATCTACTCCTTACATTTTCTCCATCATTGCACTTTAAATTTAGTTTTAGTGAGTTACTTTACCCACGAATTCGGTTTTTCTTTTTCTGAATGTAGTTAGTTTTTTTACCAAAATTTGCATGGAACAAAATAAGTTTCCTTTGTTTACCATTTTTTACGTAAATAAATAGAAAAATACAAGTGAAAGTCAGAAATAGAGTCTTATAACACAATGCTCTATAGCTAACCTTTATGCAGGAAAGTAGGTGAAGTTCAGAAAAAGGAATTAAGTAATATAATATGTAAAATTTATATTTCTGACAAAGATCTAAATAACGAGAATAGCATACAGCCTACATACAACGACAAAATAAAAAAAAAACGTCTTGCCAGTAATTCTTGAGATTAGCGCACAAAAACCAAAAAAACAATTCAACTTTAAAATATTACTATAGAAAGAAGTACGTGTAAAATACAATTTTTCGCCCCAAAATGCGACTTAAAATTTAAACTTTAAACATTTTAATTAAGTCAGTCACCGTTATACAGTGACAACATAATACGTCGGTCCGTCTGTACCAGCAAAAACCGAGTGCTAACTGTTCGTCACCGAAGCGGAATTCGAACCCGCGGCATCCAAACACCTTGAATTGCATTGAATGAGCATTTTTAAGTAACAATGTCAAATAAAACGTCTAAATTTGTTCTGCGAGGACCGTCGTGGCGCAGAGGTGTAGCGTCTGTCTTAACGCGACGGTTTGTGATTTCGGGACGGATTAAATTATTTCATTTCTATTATCGATCTGGCAACTAAACAAGTGCGGCGTTAAGTTCCACCACTTAACACGTAATGCCTCGAAAAGTTGGGAATGGAGTGTCTTACCGCTAGTTTTTCAAAGGTTCCTGCTGTCCTGCTATGAACGGGATAACGCGTGAAACTAAAAAAAATGTTTTACTTGAGGTGGGATAACCTGATGGTATTTTAGTCTTTCTTTAATATTATAAAATGGCAAGCGAGCAGAAGGGCCGCCTGATGTTAAATGGACACCTTCGTCCATGGACATCCACAACTAGAGAGGATGTGGATGCGTTACCTACCATATACCTAGACCAACCCCCGCTTTATGAGCTTCGGAAATTCTCACTTATCTGACGTAACACAGCAGCATTAATGTGCTGCCAGTGCGAAAATGCAATCAGTGTTATAGAAAAAACATGTCTTATCTCCCTACTTATAATGGACCGCTTCTTCTATCTTATACAAAGGTCACAGGTTCACTTCTGGTCTTTCTTATATGTTATAGGTTTTGTAAGTAACGCTATTAACGAGTAGTAAAAAAAGTAAACAAAAATTAGAGATATTATTTTTTTTATAAATAAGTATTAATTCTATATAACTTATATTGATAATTATAGATTAAAAAGTACGCATTCTTAAAGGCCAAGTGTATGTATTGCTTAAGTAAAAAGTAATTTGTCAATTATAATGTATTTACGCATGTATTTTTTATTTACTAAAAAAAATAACAGGGAAAATTTAGTGTTAAACTACTCCGTTCTCCGCTTTTTCGCCTTCTGGATATTGCGTATTGAGTGATTTTGACACAACACTTTAGAGCAAAGTAAAAATACTTTTAATTTTCTCCAGAATTGTTATTATTCAAAATATTAATTTGATTGTGCACGCCTCCGTAGTGGGTTCGATTTCCATTCCATTGATTTAATTTCCTCACTCTGCTAATAAGACTAGAAAAATCGAAGCTGAAGAAAAAAATCATTTAGTCTTGATCTTACCACTATACTTTCGCCTACATCACAAGATGGCGGACATAAAAAAGAAACTACAAACGCGAAGAATCCGCGTATTATATAATAAATGACATTATAAATTAAACATAGGATCTAAATTATTTAAGAATCACTAAAAAACGTATCAAAAATTCTCGCGCTCGGACAGTGTCATAGAGTAAAATAAATAGATACAGACAGATGATATTATATAATAATATATATTATATATATAACAATACATTGCAATTGTGGTCATTTCTTCTCCACTATGTATATGGGAATGCCTGGTGGAGAAGAATTATCACTAGCATGGTGAATTTCATAGGTACTTCAATGTTTTTGATAGCTTTGCAAATTGTACAAGGTGTTCAAGCTATTGGATCAAATGGGTTTAGCTAAAACTGGCACAAGACTAGAGTTTAGAAAAGTAAAGTGCTTCATATGAGGTAGGTAAAGGTCTAATGTAGAGATTTTTTAAGTTTTCACGCTTTATCCCGCACATGGCAGGGTAGGCAGAGGGAATTGCAGGAACCATAGCAACCTAATGTTAAAACACTCCGTTGTTTAGTTATCGAACCCACAAACCGTCACGTTTACAGGAAAACGCTACGCGTCTGTGCCACCACGGTCCAATGGTGTAGAGATTTATATGAAAATTTCAGATTAAAGTAATAAACCTATAACTAGTCCTTGAAAGTATGTCAATTATTAATTCAAAATAATCATATTTTTCAAATAAATACACGTTACGGATAATATTTTTTTTATTTCTCTCTGTTAGTTTTTGTGTTTGTCCAGGCTGATCTCCGGAACAGCTTTTTTTTCGAGGCATTACGTGTGAGTGGCCAAAAAATCCATCTTCCCCTCATGAGAATCGAACCCTCGCATTTACAGACAGACTTGTAAAATAATATTTTTAATATATATGTAATAATATATATACGTAATAATATATATGTATAAAATATATTAAAAAATATTTTTTTACGATCCCTCTATTAAATGCTCTATGTCCGCCATAAATCGGTTGATAGCTGAGACGTTATTTGAAACAATTCGCGGTATAATTTTACAAATGTTCTGCGGCCATTACGCGCAGTTTCACAAGTTTTTCTCAACACCACCATGTATTGTGGAGGCGCGGTGACGTCTTTTATCTTAGGGTATGGTGTTCGAAGTCGACGCAAAGCGTAAAATTACTATTTTTATATAAAATATAGAAAAATATTTATAATTGTTAATAATAAATATATGAATATATATAAATTAAAAAGTTTTATTTATTTAAAGGTGATTTTTTAACAGTTCCTTAAACTTTGCTATAGTTTATGTCTACAGTTAGTCAGTCTATCAGAAAGAATTTAACTTAAAAAATACAGATTAATGAAATAATTTGACTCCATTTTGTAAAGAATTGCATATTTAAATTCGTTTATCCTGATGATAAAATAAATTGTCAATATAGAAAGATTATAGGAAGTTTCAAACCTTTTTTATTCAAATTCTTTTGAAAGAGTGAAATAGAAAAAATATTTTAATGTTATTTCTTTATATACATTCAAATGAATCATCAACCCCAACCAAACGATTCCAGTTCGATTCCCGCTTGGAACAAAGAATTCTTACATTCATACGCTCAGAAATCAGGGAGCAAAGGCTCAAAAACATATCAGTAAAACGCTTTCTTCCATAACTTAGGTCAAGCCCTATCCATATGTATTTATTTATGAGATCTCTGGTTCGATGTCGCTTCAAACGCTTTTTTATCGTCGTCGTATAATAAGTGCTAGTCTACAGATTTGTTCAGATGCTATATATTTAATATATAGCCAACTATAGTTAATAGGTAGGTATGTGTATCACAATGTGTTATATACAAATTTAACTACCTTACTTTTTTTTATAGCTGCACGCTTCATACCGTACTTATCAGGGTAGGTAGAAGAAGCCTCTGGAGCCGTGGGAAAGTGGCGGAAGTCAACGCCGCGCTTTGCCTAGTTGCCAGAGCGAAGGAAATGGAAATGGAAAATCCATCTTTCTCGGCTGAGAATCGAACCCACAAAACGTCGCGTTTACAAGCAACCGCAACGCCTCTGCGCCACGATCTACCTTGCATGCTAGTGTCATTTGTTAGGAATAGGTAGGTAGTTGTAGATAGGTAGGAAAAAGTAGGTGAATTAATTAAACAATGTAATATAAAAGTTGTGTATTATTTTTATGGTTTTTAAACTATTAATCCACACTGAGGATAGAAAAATACTTAAAAAATATATATAAAAATTTGAACGCAACGGGACTCGAACCCGGCTCAGTGCAGTAGCAGCATGACTCAGTGGTGAGAACTCTTGCACGGTTCGCAAGAAGGCACAAATTTTTATGTTTTCTTTAAGTATTTAAAGTCTTATAGTATTTAATTGTATACAAAACTAGCTTAAACTACCTACATTATTATTTAAGTAAATTGCATTCGTTTATCCTAACTTTTGATCCATATATTGTTATTATGTAAGTTATAATACTGTAAAGTTCCATTCCGTTGTGGCGCAGAGGCGTAAGCATCTGCCTGTAAGCGCGACGGTTTCTGGGTTCGATTCCCACTCGAAGAAGATGGATTTTTCTATTCCATTTTCTTCGCTCTGGCAATTAGGCAAAGCGCGGCGTTGAGTTCCGCCTCTCAACACGCAATGCCTCGAAAAAGGCGGAAAGCGGGGACGGAAAAAAGCAGGGACTAAGCAACGGAGTGTCTTAACACTAGGTTCCCACGGTCCCTGCAGTTCCCTCTGCCTACCCTGCCATGTGCAGGATAAAGCGTGAAGCTAAAATAATAATAATAATAATTGCTTTTCGCTCATTCCAGCGTATACTGGGATAGTTAGAGAATCTCTATTAAAAACTAAACTAACTACGATACTCTTTTATACGTATTCAGCCCAAATTCCGAAAATTTTTAAATTTTTAAAATTTTTAAACAGATCTACGAACCATGTCTGAAGAAAATGCTTTGATATATCTGTCTTTGCATTTAGATCCCCCAAACGCTTAAAGGGACCTTGGTTGAATTTAATATGCGAAGAAATTAACTGTCAACTGAAAATATTAAAGACCTAGTAAAGAGAAATTGGCATAGTCAGAATATTTTGGCAAATAATCTGGATACTAATGTCAGGCAGAAGAAGGAGAATAAGGAATGTAAATAATTTACTCATCCATGAGGGAATCGACCCCACACCCACGTCGCTTTCACATTCCTAATCTAACAAAATATCATAAATAATATAATGATTAACTAGAGGACCGTAGTGGTGCAGCGTCTGTAATTCAATAGTTTGTGGATTCGATTCCCATTGGGGGAAGATAAATTTAATCATTTCCATTTTCTTCGCTCTAGCATGTAGATATAGCGCGGCGTTGAGTTCCGCCACTCAACACGGAATCCCTCAATAGACGTAAAATAGAGAACGGAGTGTCTTAACACTAGATTTCCAAGGCTCCTTCGATTCCCTCTGCCTATGCTATAAGCAAGATACTAAATAATACGATACGTAAATCTAAAAAAAATACTAATAAATTATAAAATATTATCATAGATCTTTATCACGGGAGTATTACGTGGAAAATGAATGCCTTGTTAATGATAACACATAAGGAGGGGTGATTATGGTAACTCTATGGGATTTATTAAAGATACTGTTCAATATAATTGATTACATCCAATAAGTTAGTTCTCACTTGCCCGTATTAGGATAGTGGTTCAAAATCTAAATTGATCACACGCTGTGTGTGGATCGAGTGGAAGGCGATAGCGTTTGGACGAAATAAAGGATGTTGTACAAGCGCTTTGTTGCGGCGTTCAGTTACGCCGCTTAAGGCGCAATTTCTCTAAATGTTAAATAAATTACGCCTTGTTGCGGAACTGAACGCTGCGTCTAAGCGCCATGTCCATAGCCCTTTAGTTTTTCCAGAGGCGGAAAGAGAATGGAGTATCTTAACACTAGGTTTTCTTTGCCTATTTTGCCATTTACAGGACATTATTCCTATGAATATAGTTTAATCGTGATGTTACTTTCAATTGTTTTTTTATTTGGTTATTTTTTTTTAAAAGTTTATTTGAAATTGATAAAAAATGGAGAGTTACACGTTATTATAAGACCATATCAGCTTTAAGGGAAGCGTTTAGACGACAATATTAAAAATATATATATTTTTTATGCATGCCTGTAAAGTATGTCAGTTATTTTTTCAACTTCATTTTTATAGGCAGAAACGTCAGTGGAGAGACACTCTAAATGATATAATGAATGAATGAATGGGTACATAATGAATGAGTGAGTATAACCTAATACCTACTCTATATTATATACTTTAAATGACAGTGAACGAATGAAAATATCGATAATGAAATAAACCGTCGTGGCGCAAAGGCGCAACGTTCGATTCCCACTCAGCAAAGCACGACGTTGAGTCCCGCCACTGAACACGCAATGCCTCGAAAAAGGTGAAAAGCGGGGACGAAGAAAACAGCGACTAAGTAACGGGAGTGTCTTAACACAACGTTTATATGGTTTCTGCAAAAAAAAAAAAACAAAATAAACAAAAATGATTATTGCATGAAATATCTTTTATTATATATAAATAAATTCCGTAAAACTTCTCTCTTGGGCCAGAATCCAAAAAAAACTCACCTGTAGAAGAGCATAGTTATCTATACACATTAATCGTGTTTCGACGATCCGGAACAAATAGACATACTAACAAACCGTTTTTAATACCATCTTTTATTTTTTTGTGTTCATCAAGAATTTAGGCTGTGTTGGTTTAGTGGTTAGATGAAGTAGCAGGTTCTAATATGAATAAATTTTTTTTTAATTAACATTTAAAGTTTAAATTAGTTCTTAGGTTATTATTAGTTTTAATTACAGTTTTGATAGAAAGTTCCAAGTCAGATACTTTGCGTTAAATTTATTCTATAACATATGTACATAATGGATTAAAACGGAGAGAAATAAAAAACTGAATTCAGTCACAATAATTTTAATAACTTTCATAATAAATAGATTTCATAATATTTCATAATAAATTTGGACAAAAATAGGCGTTTCTTCCTTTTCTCTTTTAGAGAGAGAGAGAGAGATTCCCAAGATTCGTGACCTTATAAAATTTGCAGAGAGATTAAAATTTATCTTGCCTTTTTCTCTACTCTCCGCAATAAATGTTAAATTATTCTGTTACGAAATAAAAAACCCAAAATCATGAAACACAATCATAAACCCTACCGAGAAATGACCGAGAAGGGCCCAACTATTAAAATTACCTAAATAATAGGCAATTCATCTTATAAACCACAAAAGTTGTTAGGATTTACGACAGCCGTCAAAATAAATATAAGTTCCAACACTACGTTGAGAAAAAAATCTAACAACACACCATTTTCGACCCTACGCCGTAGAGAATAGGGACGTAATCGCCGTTATCTCGCGCCTGTATCAAAATGACCAAATTTAGATGTTTACAAAACCCCTGTGGGAGAATAAAATGAGTTTTTTTATTAATTGGGTATCGAATGTTCTTGTTAAAAGAAAAAGCTCGGGTACTAGTGATGGCGTGCGGCTTTGTTTATTGCTATCGAATGTCAGCTGCTTAGTTTCAAGGAGGGAATAAAATATATGTATATATAAACACCCGCTAGGGATAGAGCGTGAAAATGTCACGCTCTATCCCTAGCGGGATAGTCAGAGAGAACGGAGCGCCAAACGCTGCGGTCCCTGCATACCTCTTTCGCCTCGTCCACTGTGATTAACCTCTTCATATATGCTCTCCGGGGAGTCCTCATGCTTTTTACGTGACCTTCCTCCAATATCTTCCATGCTGAGGTCTCCCCTTACCTCTCTTGCAACTCACTTTTGCGGGAATAGAATAATAATATTTAATGTTATAAACGATAATGAGGACCGTCATAGTGCAGCGTCTGCCTGTAAACGCGACAGTTTGTGGGTTCGAATTTTATGAGGGGAGGATGGATTATGTTCCTTTTCTTCGCTCTGGAAATACGCAAAGAGCGGCATTGAGTTATGTGGTATAACTCAATGCCGCTCTTTGCGTATACAGCACGTAATTTGCAGTAGTCTGTGCTCACGGGTTGACTGAGGTGCCATTTTAAGTAAAAATGTCAATATACGCGAATAATTTGTTATTTTTTTTTATTTAAAATGATAGAAAATCGCTAAAATCAAAAGCCTAGATATCTTGTTATATATACGTACGTATAGCTAAAAAATAACAAACCCAGTTATTTACCATTATTTTAAATTTAATATTTTTCATCTTTTTCACGATAATATGAATTAACGGCCACATCATATGAAACGATAAGCATATTTGAGCAAATTAGTTGAGATTTTATTGCTTTTGCCGCTCGTTTACGCCACTTTACATATTATTTATAATAAATGTGTAAATTAAAGTGAATTATGTGTTTTTTTAGATATTTTACATTTAATTAAAAAAAGAGTTGTGTGTATGTGTGTGTGTTTGTAAGATTTAGAAAGAAACGAAATCGTCGTGGCGCAGAGGCGTAGCGTCTGCCTGTAAACGCAATCGTTTGTGGATTCGATTCTTACTCGGCGAAGATCGATTTTCCTATTTCCATTTTCTGACAAGTAGGCAAAGCGCGGCGTTAAATGCCTCCACTCAATACACAAGGACTTACAAGATATGTATCGATATATTTACTCGAGAAAGTAAAACCGAATTGAAGTCGTAATTATGTTGTAGAATTGATAGTTCATTACTCGAAGAAGGCTATATTGTAAGCTGCTTAGGAAGCGTAGAGCGTTGTAATTTGAAACGGAGAGTTTTAGCACTAGATTGCTTGCAACCTACGGTTCTCTCCGCCTACCCTGCTTTGGGTATCCTGTAGATTAGGCAATGTGAAGTTAAAAAATAACAAATAAATAAATTAAAATCACAATATAAATATATAAGCAAAGTTGAGAATAACGACTAGTGTACATAATCTTTACACGTAAGAAATAATCAACCACTTTAGTATTTTATTAAGGATGGTCTTACAATGAGTACTATTATTATTTTATTATTTAATCATATAGAAGAGGGTTTTATAGTTTAGTTATGGGAAAATAGCCCAAATATTTATGTTAAAAGAATCGTTAATTAATTTAAGTATACTTACATTAAAATGTTTAAAAACCTGCTAATCAATGTTCGCTTCGATTCCTTCATTTCGTTTGCTTTTGAATGAATTAATTAGCTAAATAATAAATGACTTAGGTTAAGTAATAAGCCTAAGCGCGGCGTTGAGTTCCGCCATACAACACGCAAAATATCAAAATGCACGCACTCGTTAATAGCATGTCCAACTATGGATGACGAGTGCGGAATAGAGCGTCAAGAACAAAAATTACGAGAAAGATGGATTTCCATTTTCTTCGCTCTGGCAAAGCGCGGCGTTGAGTTCCGCCACTCTACACGTAATGTATCGAAATACTCGTCTTGATACTAGATTTCCCTGCAGTTCCCTCTGCCTACCCTGCCATGTGCGGAATAGAGCGTGAAGTAACAAAAAAAATATATATATTTAAAAACGTTTAATCATTTATTTCAGTGTACAACGTACACCGATGTTATCACGGTTCCGAGAAGGACATGTGTCGACCAATAAACTAATTGGTCGTGGAATGCTTGCGCACCACCTCGCCGCGCGCTTTTGTTTTTTTTTTTGTATTTCTTTTAAACTTTAGTTTCAATTTATTTTATACTAACTTTTCTTTGTGGAGTTGCTTAGTGTATGATATTGTTTTTTTTTTCATACAGTCACTCTGTTTTATGTAGTTATTGTTGAGATGCGCCTGCGCATGTTACAACGTTACATACATAATGTAGGGATGTGACATAGGTCTAAATTTATTATATTTCAATAATAAGGTCGTTGATTTTCGTGATTTTAATACATTTTTATTAGAAAAAAGTCAATATTCGTGAATTATCAGTTTAAATTGTTTTATTTAAAAAATATATTTCATATATATATATATATATTTTAAATTACTTTATTATACTACGTTAATATATATATATATATATATATATATATATATATATATATATATATATATATATATATATATATATATATATATATATATATATATATATATATATATATATATATATATATATATATATAAGTAGGATAATTTCTATATAATAATACCAAGATAATTTTTGTAACATACAAACAAAACTCACCACCATTTTATATATGTATATTTAGGTATACAAATCTTTATTTTTTATTTCCCAAAGCCAGAGCGTAACGAGATTCAGATCGGAACGTCTCAATTAATTTGTGTACATATTATTTTAATTAGCATTAAATTATTAATGTTAATTAATAGATAAAGTAATTTGATTCCTCTATGTCACGGTAGTTTTTTTTTTTAATTCCCCCTATAAATAATGATGTACCATAGAAATAGGCTAAAACTTAATTCGAATATAGACAAAAATTTAACCTGAAATTTAGATTAAAAGTCCAAAAAACAGCAGGGTAATGTATATAGCAAAACAGAGTGAACCTAGTGTTAAATCACTCTATGTCAGATTTTTTGTTCGATTACATCAACAATAAGCGTTGAGTTGCGGAACTTAACACCGATTTATTTAAGTGTATAAAAATCGTGAAAATCAATTTAAGCATATCTGTTTCTTCAAATGGGTGAATTTGTAAGCATCGCATATACAGTTAAACTATTCCACTGTACCTAGAGGGACTGTAAATCATACATATATTAAAAAAAACCAAATTAACTACGTATATTATTTTTGTGTTATTACCACAAATCATTATACATCTCTAGATAGAGACAGTTTTGGGGAAATTTAAACCCAAAAATTGTTAGTAAAAACTTCCATGACAATAAAGTAGATATAGAGATAAGGCAACAGGTGAGACTGGGCGTGGTGATTGATTGTGATGTGAACTTTTTGTTTGGAATATGTTTAGTTTAGGCGGAAAGTGGAGAACTAAGTGGCTTAACTCTACGTTGTCTCCACCTACAGGAGAAGAGGGATAAATCTTATTTGATTTAAATTTAAAGTACTATTTATTTATCAGGTTTGGTTTTGGTTGAATGACTTCTGGAGGTGTTCTAGAAGAGAAATAAAAATTAACTCCTTCTAATAAGGATCGAAGACTCAACCATTGCGTTGACAGTCAGATTTTTCCATTGTACCAAGATGGTGTCCGTTTAATTAGAACTTTAAAAAAAAGTTTAACAAATTTTTAATCTACGGACTTTCAACATGCAAATAACCTCCAAATCTAATTTTATTTTTAATCTGTATTATTAATATACAGATAAAAAATCAAATTAAATTGTCACTTTCACCTAAAAGAAGACGATAAAATCATATTAACAATAAATTATGGTTAATTACCTGTTTTTGTGGTCGTAAAGGTTCTGCTTTATTCTTAATAGCTCAGTTATGAGGTCGTCATGACAAATTAAATCTGACCTTAGCGTTATTTTGTGTTACTTGAATTTCCTTTTTTGGAATTTAAAGCAATAAAAAAGTGTTTAAGCCTAAAAAACCATAAAAGCGTGTCATCAAAAAGTTATATATGTGTGTAATATCCGAAAAAGTCTTCCACATTGCTAATACGGGGAATATGCGGGGTTTCGTGAATTTTGTCATATAATATAAAACGTCTCGTTTTATTCCGCATATTGCAGGGTAGGCAAAGGGAACTGCGGGAACTGCGGGAACCGTTGGAACCTAGTGTTAAGACACTCCGTTCTCCGCTTTTCGCCTTATCGAGGCAATTTTTTTCTTCTATACTTTTCAGGTGTTTCTTTACTGTAAACTGTCATTTTTTGGCAAATTTCATAAATAGAACTCAATAAAAAGCCTGATTAGCTTTAATATCATTGATTTGTCTGTCCTTTTGCTTTTTTTTTCTTCAAAGACGCTAGACCAGAATAGATGATGAAGATGGACCAGATCTGTATACTATATCTTGACAGGTCCAACTATAAGTCTCTGCGTAAATAGCGGTTAAAAAAAACCTTATCCATATGACCATAATGACATCAGCATATTAAATATTACATAACATTATATATATTATTAGAAAATCGCAACAGCATGACTCACTTAACAGGTCCCATGAATCACATTTAGATAATGATCATTAAACATAATGATTTAATGATTAACGACAGCGATCGCGCTCGTAATGATTGCTAATGATCCGGTTGTTTTTGAAACTTACGTGGCCGTTTTAGGTTACCTGGTGGTTTGGGGTTCCTTTTTATTTTAACTATGTACATTTGTTAGAACCGTAGGCTGCATGTAAATGCGACGGTTTGTGGATTCGATGCCCATGAGAGGAAGACGGAATTTTCTATTTCTATTTTCTTAGCTCTGGCAAGTATGCAAAGAGCGGCGTTGAGTTCCGCCACTCAACACGCAATGCCTTGAAAAGGAGGAAAGCAGGGAACGGAGTGTCTTAACACGAGGTTTCCACGATTCTTGCGGTTCCCTTTGCCTACCCTGCCATGTGCGGGATAAAGCGTGTAGCTATTATAAAAAGTAAAAATAAACTTTGTTAGAAATAAACTGTGGTTGCGCAATGGCTCAGTGTCTGATAGTAACCGCGACTGGTGTGAGTTCAATTCCTAGTAACAAAATAAAGTGCACGAGTAAGTTTCACACCTGAACCCGCAATTTAAGATATGCGTGATATAACGTGAAATCCCAATAAATCTAGCTAAGGTTTATTGGGAGTTCGTGTTTAAAAACTAAATTTCTATTTTTTCAAAGGCATTTACTTCTAATGTTTGTAGGTGCTTCTGATTTTGACACACTACGAGTGGATTTAGCCAAAAAATATTAATCAATCACACGTCATTTACACAACAGGTGAATATAATGACGTTTAAAGTTCTCCTGAAGGAATGTATGGTACCTGTTCCACAATATTTTTGTATGGTAGATTGGTTTTAATCCCCTTAGCCATTCCAGTTAGGCAAGCTTTCACGATTGGCTATTAACATTATATATTACTTGTAAGAAATCATCCATATTTTAATATTAAGTTAGACAGAGCTTTATTTTTAAGTTAGGCAGAGATTTAGTGTCAAGACACTTTGTTCTCCGCTCTCTGCTTAATTTTTCATAAATTGTTAGTCTTATTACCAAAATCATCAGACAAAACTAATTTCTTTCCCCCAAATAAGAATTGAACACACTACCGTATTTGACAGTTAATAATTAACGATTATTATATGAACTTCAAAAACTACACAAGTATTACAATTTAAAATACAATTGAATTAAATTGAATTTGAGTTCAATTATTTGAAATACAATTAAATTCAATTATATACATACGGAACCAAAATTGAACACTTCAATATGACTCACTTAAAGCCCAGAATGACTTTGCTTGTTTGAGCTAAACTGTTTTTGACGTTGATGATTTATTGTACGACAACGTTATATGGTAGCCGATCCTTTGTACCTTATCTTATCTCTGAAAGTATTTAGACTATACGGGTATATTATATGGGTATTGCTAGAATACCTGATAGGTATACCTGAAAGGTAGGTGTAATAAGTGATACGTATTTATTACTTAACACTATTGAATTTAAAAGACAGTTCTAGGTTCGATTCTTATTTGAGGGAATTAATTATTTTTATTTTATCGCTTTAATAATAATTTAAAACGTGGCGTAGAGTGCTACACAGTTGTGTAAGATAGATAGTGGTTAACACTAAGCTCCCTGTATGTATAAAATCTGACCTTGGGATTAGAGCAAAGACTGTCAAAGTATTGGGCATTAACCTCTTAAGGTGTTTTTAAGGATTTCCGCTGAAAGATCGTTGATAGATATAAATAATAACAATTATTATTATCATGTTTATTTAAAAAGCTGCTGTCTGTAAACGCAATGGTTCAATGCATGCTGGGTGGAAATAAAAATTATTATTTTTTTTAGCTTCACGCTTTATCCCGCACATGGCAGGGTAGGCAGAGGGAACTGCAGGAACCACAGGAACCTAGTGTTAAGACACTCCGTTGCTTAGTCCCTGCTTTCTCCGTCCCCCGCCCTAAATATTAATTAAGTAAATATTTTAATACTTTTTGTAAATATACAGAGTACAGTGTCAAATACTTCACGAATTAACGTAATTAAGTTAGAAATAACAAGAAAATAAAAAAAAAAACATTCTTTTATTGAATTTCTATTCTCTACTTTTTAGAAAAATTTCACACATCATTGCGTAACTCAACGCCGCGTTATATACTTTGTAAAAAAGCCAATTAAACACAGCAGGATATCACAGCAAGTCATTTAAAATGAACAAAAACGTATAACAATTAATAATAAAGAATATATTATGTAAATAAACATAATTAACCGAGCATATCTGCGCGTACGCATTAGTATTTCAGGTTTCTATTAACATTTCACTCGCTGTCAGGTCGGCGTAAGTTAATTACGTCGTGATTGACTCCCTTCAAGCGAACAGACGGACAGATTTTATATACATATTTTGATTTTGTTTTGTTTTCTTTCATATGGGATATTGTTTGTTGAAGATAAGTTATTATATATAGATTTGTACGTGCGTGTATAATTTATAACAGTTGATAGTTTTGGGTTCAAATTTGAAATTTAAAGTGTTTTTGTTCATAAAGCCGCTTCTACTATGTATAATTAAAAGTGAATAATCTTAATTATTTATATATACAAATAATATATAATTAATTATTTTTATATATATTTAAATCAACACTTAGCCACTCAAAAGCACCAACTATATACAACCCTAAATGACAAGCACAGATAACATAAAACACAAACACCTCGACCACAGATTAAACAAATCATCAAAAAAAAAAGCAGCAACCAAATAATAAAACCATTTATAACTAATCAACAGATTAAAAAAGTAAAAAAGTAAAAAAAATAAAACGATCATAACTCATCGTCGAGCGTTAAATAAACACATTGGGCAGTGACTTTTAATATCTTTATCCATTTTAAAATATCAAATTATAATATTAAGCATTCTATGGGGAGATTCATTTATTTCGTCCGTACAATGGACCCCTGGAGTGTGGAGGACCTTCAATGTTGGCTTGAGATGTGTTAAGCAGATTGTGTAAGGGCTACATGGCTGCATTTTATGGGGAATTAGTTATTTTGGACATAAATATATATATACATCAATATATTTTCATATAGCAGAGGGAAAGTAGTGTTAAGACACTATGTTTATCAGTTAAATTGTGTATATGTTTTGGTTTTTTTTTGCATACTTTCATATAGCAGGTAAAGCAGATGGGACTGTTAGCGAAAGGAATCTAGTGTTAAGACATTACGTTCTCCACTTTCCGCCTTTTAAGTAATTGCGTGTTGAGTGACAAAACTCAATGCTAAACGTTTATATCAATTCATTATATTATGTTATATTATAAATTTACTTTTAATTTTAATAAATTAATTTTATTAAGTTGTACACATATGTTAAAATAGTTGACAACGGGATTTCAAAACATTGCGAGTTACATGGCGCAATTGTACGTCGTTTGCTTGTCACAAATTCCCCCAATTAGGAATCGAACCTACAACAACCGTGCTTACAGCCAGACCCTGTCATATAGCTAACAAAGACATCAAAATCTTTTAGCATATCATTCCACCTTTATACGTTTAATTTTAATAAATAAAGTCATTCATACGACGATCGCGATTTCTCGCAGTGTCCGGCCTTTTATATGCAAACAAATTTACTTACTAACCCTTATTGCCATACAAATAAGAATCAATTTCCTCTAAATCAATACTAAAAACAAATTTGTACCAGCAACTCAGTAGCTTATTGAGACAATATCTTATTTCCATAGTACTAAGGTAGGTTTCAGTTCGATTTCCAAACAAAATTTATATGGTCCCATTGAAATATTTAAGTGTATTTGATAGTGTAACTAAATGAAGGTACATATTTATTGTTTGCACATTTAAGCGATAAAATGATTTGGATATAGGTTTTTTTTTCTTTATATCAGTTTCTTTGGCAGAAAGGTTAATTGTCGTTTAGATTCTAAGATAAACTTTTTCGTTTTGATCATAATATGGGATTTCAATAAAAAAGTAATTACTTTTTTAATAATTATTGCATTACGTTACTTGTAAAGCCTGGATGAAAGCAGACACTCTTTTGACCTATCCTGCTATAAGTGTTACCGAACATTATGTATCATTGTATCAAAATAAAGCCATTATGATTGATTTCTGAATTAAATGATGACTAATATGTAAATAAGTAATAAAACATTTAAATAAATATTAAAGCTAGGTTTATATTTGTGATTTAAATGGTGGAGCTCAACGCCGCTCTTTACCAAGTTGTCAGTGCGAAGAAAATTGAAAATGGAAAAATCCAACTTCCCCGAGTGGAAATCGAACCCGCAAACCGTCACGTTTACACGCAGACGCTGCAACTCTGCGCCACGACAGTTCTCAATATAAATAACAAATGTACTTACATCAAAATTATCAAAAACACAATCTCTTTTCCCAATAAATTGGTTAAATAGAGGCAGATACACTAAATAAGCTAACAAGTACCATAGTACAATGCGCCCATAACTTTTTCATCACTCAATAGAAAAATTCTGACAGTTAAAAAACGCTACTGTAACAACATCATTAGCAGCGGGTAATATAGCTAACTACTCAGCTTATATCGTATTATGTGGAGTAGGGTGGCCATATTTGTAAGTAATTTGAAAGACACTGTTTCATCTGCCTTTACCCGAGTAGGTTTCTTTGAGCTTTACTCTGTATGTATAGCAGGGTAGGCAGAGGAAAATATTAGTAGAAGAAATCAAGTGTTAAGACACTCTGTTCTCCACTTGCGAGATACTACGTGTTGAATGGCGTAACTCAACGACGCGTTTTGACTCGTTTACTGTGCTTATTTTAATACTAATATTTTATTATGTTAATCTATTTATATTTAAATTCTCGTATGTTCTGATAAAGTATAAATGAATTAGCTTAGAAGACAACTGTAATATGTTTAAAATTCGCTTTCATTCAGCTTCGCGCTACACAGCTTCACGTATACCACATATAGCAGAGAAAACAGAGAGCCTAGTGTTTTTAGTGATCAGGCACTCCATTTTTTACTATCGCCCAATAGAAAACTCCTGATAAGTTAAAAGAAAGAAATGCAAGAATTTATTCTCCCCAATTATAGATTGAACCCACAATCGTACAAACCCATTTCCCATAATATATTTAAAATTGAATCACAACTTCCCTAAAACGGAAATCATGGTCCCAACACATAAGCCGCTTGAATAAACATCGTTAACAGTGATAGATATGGGTAGTTATGAAAATAAACCAAAAGCTCTCCACTTAACGAGTTGCCTTACCAACGTAATAAACGTATAACAAAATGTTGCTAAGATTTACATACATTGATAGTATTTTTAACTAACTCTAGTAATTTTAGTACTAAAAACGGCAATGTATATAAATTCATTATGTATGGAGAAGTCACGTTTTAAGATGAATCTTCGTTGGGTAGACGCAAGTAGATGTCCCGCTGTGACGTAAAATTTCTCAGTTCTCTGTCAGAGGGCATGTTGGTGTCTCTCTCGCGCTAACAAACAGTTTAGTGCTGTGATTGTTATCGTATTCAGAGTTATTAGAGCTGGCAACTTTGTAAAAGAATAAGCTTTTTTCTTCTTCTTCTTCTCTTTAATTATGGCGTTTCATGAGCTTTTTTTTAGCTTTTATTTTCATGTGTAGCTGTGTAGGTATGTGTGCATTCGAAACTTGTTAGCTTAATTTGGTTTATGACACAAAATATGACGGTGGGAATTTCGAACTGAAGTGTTCAATGTTGTGTAGAAGCGATCGCTTTATTTTCTACTTTTGGCTAATATTTTTTAAGAATGTTTATTAAGGGCAAATAGTAAAAGTGAAAATAAGTAGATTATTTAATATTTTTTAAAAAAATTGAAGAGGTGCAGATTCGAATCTTACGACGTACACGTTAATTTTTTCTTTTAAAACAATAAAAAAAAATATATCAAATACTATTTATTGTTTCAGTTGATATACTACAAATAAAGTTGGTACTTAAATTAAAATACTATTTTTATTAACTTCACGCTTTATCCCGCTATTAGCAGGGTAGGAAAAACTAACAACAGGTACCAAAAAAACCTAGTGTTAAGACACTCCGTCCTAACTTTCGAACTATGGCGTGTTGAGAAGAAAATAGAAATGAAATAATTCGCCCTACTCGAGCGGTATCGAATCCTCAAACCGATGCGTAACTTTTTTAATAGTTTTTAAAAAGTCCATTGAAAATTTATACAGCAAAAATGCATCAATTAACTGACGTTTTAATATTCACATTAGATGTAAGTAACTTTTTTACTTAATATCTTCTCCTCCTCCTTTTTTTGTCATAATTCTCCATTTTAAAGTATAAGGCATATATAAAGTTACGCCATTACGCTCTATCAGAGGTTTTACGTTTCACTTCGCTCCAGATAAAATCGATTTTCTATAACTCAGATTCAATTATTCCCCGCCATATCTTTCACGTCCACACTTTCGTCTTCCCTGGAGGTTCCAGGCGAGGTTTGTCTAAGGATATGATTAATATCTTGACTAATAGTATGTTATATCCATCTCCATTTTAGTAGCCATATTTGTACATCCGGCCCTCATTCCTATTTCTCTAAAAGTCTCTGCCGGAGAATATACTCACCAGCTAAAAATATTTAAGAATCTGGTAGAAGCAGCAGTTAACTAAAGCTCCATTACCTTTTCAAAATAAAATAAAGACAACAATATATTTAAAATAAGAAATTAAAAAAAAAAACAGTCCATGTCTATATTAACTAGGCTCTATGGCCTCGTGATCATTGCCTCGCGTGTGAAGAGCTCGAATTAATTACGTTCGCGCCGCACCGAATAATTTACATACGATTAATACGTATTACGATTAATCGACCACAACTCTCATATTTCAGGATTGACCACTATTTTACTGAATTATTTCTATATTTATTTTATCTGACACATGAAATGAATCACTTCATATTCATACGTAGTAGGCATAGTAGTGTGATTTGCATATTAGTGTTATTAATTTTTTGCGTGAGCTCGTTGATGTCTTTTATATGTATATTCTTTCCTTTGTTTTTTTTGACGTGACAACGTCTTAAATTAGGTTGTGCGGCTCGGAGTCAAATATGAAAATGGTAACGTAACGATGTGTCAACTGTCACCGAACTATGATCGGTCCGCCGCGCATCACTTGACACATGTACAATGGTTTTAGTAAACAAAATATATTTTCTATAGTTAAAATTTGTGCAATTTATACTATAATTATTATTCATATCAATAAATATTCTACCGAGAAAAAGACGTTGTCACGTAAAATTTTCGCCCGTAAAACCCACTTTACAGGCAACCATTTTTTATCTTTATTTTTGATTTTTTTAGTGTTCCTCTAGGTTTAAGTCTAGGCCTAGGTCTTAGTTTGGGTCTCAATAACATTGTAATAGAAGAGTTTTTTATAATTATAATGAAGTTAATCTTCAATGTTATCGTGTACTTAAAATTATAATAAATATTATTAAGTTTTATTATCTATTCTCTTTTAATATATATAAAAATTTAATATGTATTCTAAGATATATGTGTATATATGTTTTTTTAGCTTCACGCTTTATCACGCACATGGCAGGGCAGGCAGAGGGAACTGCAGGAACCATAGGAACCTATTGTTAAGACTTTCCGTTGCTTAGTCCCTGGTTTCTCCGACCCCACTTTCCACCCTTTTCAAGGCATTGCATATTGAATGGTGGAACTCAACGCCGCGCTTTGCGTAGTTTCCAGAGTGAAAAAAATCGAAATAAATAAATTCATCTTTCCCGGGTGGGAATCGAAACCAGAAACCGTCGCGTAATAAACAGGCGTCTGCGCCATGTCAGTCCTCATATGTATAGATATATATTTGTAAGGGTAGATACTAAGACGGAACCATAAAATTAACATATTCTATTTCACATTTTACATATAATATGTCGTGTTGAGTGCCTCAGTCGCTCATTATGAAGAAATAATTTATTTTCCCTAGGAAATTGGAATTAAATTCATCACCATCGAATTACAGCAACACGGTCTTCTTCTGCGTCACTACGTCTTCCCCTGTGTATGTATATGTCATAATAATAATATAATATTCTAATAACAACATCTTTATAATAAAATAAAAAGAAAAATGAGAATCACATCAGTATATTATCCTAACTTGAAATGTCAATTCAAACATATATATATATATATATAACCAAAAACAATGAAACATCTAATTCGACTCTTATACCCTCGTACCAGATAACGACTGCACTACACGGGGCTTGTTAAGATTTTGAAAAAATACAAACAGACGAGCCAAATTATTACTGTAGATAGTTTTTAAACCAACAATTAGCGTGCAGCTAAAGTGATGACCCGCAATTATTTAGTGGGCATAAATTACTATGGGAAATTAACCACGCCCCTCTCGTTTGTTGTAGGGATGGGAGATGTCGATACTTTTATATATATATATATATATATATATATATATATATATATATATATATATATATATATATATTTTGTCTTTGTTATTTTTTAAAGAGGAGCATTGATTTTTTATATTCTCGATTTGGCATGGATTCCATAACTTGCACGAGTACAATGTCAATAATAAATATTACTTGAAATTATTTTTTGTATCGTTTTATAAGTATTACTAATTAATGTAAGAAATCATTTTTTTTATCGATTTTAATACCAATAGCCTATTGAGTCACATATAAAAAACTTATTATGTGTATTTTTGGCTTTCAATCATTCTCTATATTCAATACCATATTTTATTACAAATTATGAATAATT
The DNA here is from genome assembly GCA_037178615.1 of Dione vanillae. Classification (NCBI taxonomy): domain Eukaryota; kingdom Metazoa; phylum Arthropoda; class Insecta; order Lepidoptera; family Nymphalidae; genus Dione; species Dione vanillae. Next base: position 466,851 of record JAZFAU010000252.1, read on the forward strand.
CAAGTAATAATTTAGAGGAATTCTTTACGATTGCTACGCTTTGCAATTTATTTACAAATTGAACGGACGGGGATTTGAACACACGCCTCTTGGAAACTTCCTAGAGAGGACAATTTAGGCTCAAGAGGCGTGAATTTAAACTCCACTACATTCAAATTTTAATAACCTTTCATTTCTTCAGGGAACTTTATTACTTATAAAACTATATAACAATTTAAGCGTATCTTCATCAATATTTGATATTAATTTGATACGTCGATATTACGTACATCCTTATTTCGGTAACGAGGCAGCATCTGATGCTTTCGAGTGATTAAACGTTATTATATAAAGTAAATTCAATAATGGTTTCGCGCTAGCTTAATGTTTGCTGATTCAGAATCGATCAGACACAATGCAATTTGAATCTAATTTCTTTAACATACGGTTCAAATTACATTTGACGACATTGTATGGAATTTTGGTATATACAAAGCGTGCTATGCACTTCAATTAGCTTTATTACAATGGTGTAAGGGTTATTTTTGTGTGATTTGAATGTTAAATAGCATTTTGTGTGTTGTAATTTTACGAAATATTGGCAGCGATCGCAAATTATCGACGTAAAGGGTAATTGTTAAGAACCATCGCATTTATAATGTGTTTCGAGATGAAATAATGAGGTAGACTTTAATGACAGACAAATTTATTAAAACCGCCATGTTATAGTCATATTACAAACTTACAGACAGATAGATGTTTATTATATGTATTTACTTACAAGTGGAGTGATTTGGCTCTGCTTAGATTAAACGTGGCCTAGAACATCTACTCTTACCATTTTGCTTCAATTATATTTTTTCGTTTTATTTTGAGAATGAAAACGTATAAAATAGAACGTACAAACTTTAGGATTTATCCATGAATTCTATCAGTTACCTAAATAATTGCAATATTATTGATTTATTTGATTTATTATTGATTACTGATTTATAATATATACATATACACATTAGCAAAACGATTATAATATATCTAAACAAACTACTAAACTAACGATTAATCTGTTATTCGATTATAACACTATGATTAATCGATTATAAAATCGATAGACATTAAATAAATAAAGTCACCAGAACTGAACCGGCTACATGTATCTAACAAATGATGTCGCGTGTCACAACCACTTAGTTATTAAGGTCTCTGCCATATAATAAAGCAAATGAAATTTAAACACGGCCATTAATAGCCCAGGCTCGAGGCAACGAGCGTATTATTTATAATATTAATAACATCTAATTATATGCTTAAAAGAAATATTTTATACGTAATGACGTGATATAAATCTCGTTCGGTAAGGCTGTGGGTGTATGTCGATGAATTTGTTTCGATTTATCGATAGTATTAAGCGTAATTTAGTTTGTGTTTTTTTTTTGAAAAAATGAGTTTGTGTGTAGATTATTGATGGAAATTAATATTTTTTTATGTTATTGTTAATATATATTTTATCTATATGCTGTTAAATAAATTTAAACGGCTAACTGTAATTCATTATTAATCGATTTGTAAATAAAATCGATTTTAAGAACAAATCGATAAGCAATCGTAAAAACAATTAAACAAATCGATATTACAACAAACACACAACCGAAGCACTAATATTACGAGAGATAAATTTCATTATTTCGCATTCAATAAAGCATCACGGCGACGCCCACACCATCGGCCAATCAATACACAAAACGTGAACGGGAATCGAAGCGAAACTTAAAACAAATAGTTCCAAGAAACCTCAGCTTTCATAACTTTGGCAAATTGACACCTTGTTTAACCCAACGCAATTCTCCACCATTTTGTGGCGTCTGTAAGTGGGCTATTATAAAAATACAAATTTATTTTATCGACAAACCATTCAATTTTACACCTTACAGCACTACGTTAAAGCTGTTTCAGTATGAAGATCTAAAGTTGTAGTGTTGCGCCGAGAGTATCGAAGTATCTTATCGATGGTTTTACAATATTTTTTTTGTTCATTTTTCTCATCACGACCATCAATGGAAATTTGTACCTTCAATTACGCTTAAGTTTATTTTGTGTTGAAACTGTTTAATGACGTACCTTTGTTTTATTGGCATTTATTGTATTAATTCTAGTTCGTGTGAAATATAAAGGGGTTTAAATCGATTATTTGTTACGATTTTTATGATATGCTATTGTAAGGCTTTATGTTTAAAGTTATTGCTATAGCCATTATGGCAATATATTTTTTTACAATTCGGATTTTAAGATATATATATATATATATATATATATATATATATATATTATATATATATATATATATATATATATATATATATATATATATATATATATATATATATATATATATATATATATATATATATATATATATATATATATATATATATATATATATATATATATATATATATATATATATATATATATATATATATATATATATATATATATATATATATATATATATATATATATATATATATATATATATATATATATATATATATATATATATATATATATATATATATATATATATATATATAATTTTTAAGAGCTTATTTCTCACGAATATTAGGGCTAAATATATACTGTAATACATATATGTAGGTTACACGATGACCTATCAAAATTAATTATTTAATACTAAATGGTAGTAACAAACAAAAAATAAATTGATGCGAAAAAAAATGCATATTAATTATTTAGTAAACCGATTAAAAATACAATTTTGAAATCGAAATCTTTTTAAAAATTACTTTAATGGCCTAACTAAAGAAAGACTATTTGAATTATTTTCAAATTTCTCCATTCTGGTAAATAAAGCGCGGCGTTGTGTTCCGCCATATAACTTGCAATCACCTAAATTTACGTTCTCTTATATTTTGTGCTTCCAGATTAAGTGTAAGCCAAAAATAGTTTTAAATGGGAATCGAATCGAGTACTCATTACGCCACTATGGTTTCAAATCAATATAAATTAGCAGAAACCTGCTATTATTATAAAATTACCTCCTAGCACTAACTGCGTAGATCTAAGATATGTTTCTCTGGGACATAATTATAGAAAATTATCGCTAATCTATATATTTTGTATTGCATTTCGGTTTTAAAATACAGCCTTCTATCGACACATACTTGTTAAATGTATTGAATATATATATATATAGTTAATTTTGACATGTTGACAGAAAGGTATATTTTTAATGTTTTTTTTTTTAATTTTATTTAAAGATGGCGTGTGCTGTTTGACTTTTTTTGTAATTCATTTACGTTTTTAAATATACTGTATATTATTTTTACGTTTTTTTATTAGTTTTTAAATTTATTTACGTGTTTGAATGTTTTTTTTTATTTTTACGTGCTTACTATTTTTCTTTTTAATTTTTTTACGTGTTTAGATGTATTATTTTTAATTTCAACGAAATCAGAATTTGAAATCAGCCAACTTTCGAAATACAGCCTTCTATCGTCACATTCTTGTAAAACATATTGAAAATAATATATAGTTTATTTTGAAATGATGACAGAAATGTGGATTATTACTATTTTTTTTTTTTTTATTTTTTTTAAAGATGGCGTATGCTGTTTGATATTCTTTTATTAATTTTTACGTTTTAATGATTTTTCTTTAATTAATTTACGTGTTTGAGTGTTTTTTTATTATGTTACGTTATTTTTTTTATTTTTGTTTTCATTTTAGATAATTAATGGACTTTGAAATAAGGTTTTTATAGAGAATTTTGTAAAAGATACAAGTGTCAGTAGTGAGAGGAATAGAATATCTCAGTTGACCTTCTAGGTAAATCGAGGTCATCTATGTTGATGATTTTAAAGGAAGGTCACGTTAGGTCAAAAAATGAAAATTTTAAATAACAACAATAGTCCAATGAAGGTGACTCAAATGTAGCACAAAATAAGAATTACTTTTTTTATTCAAATTTTCTTTTTAAATCCAGTTGTACAGCTCATATATGTGGCTCTTAGTTAACGAAAACTTATATCTGGATACTATTTTTCCTAGAACTTCTTTGGTTTTATTAAAACGATATTTAATTTTATTTTTCTCAGCTAATTGGAAGGCAAGCTCTCTGACATCTTTGGGAGTAATAGCAAAACAAGAATTCTCCATTTCAACAATGTGATAGCTAAATTCAGTTTCTAAAGCATCAGGAATATCTACTTTTGATTCCACTATTTGAATTTCTTCGACAGTTTTTTGATTTTACTCATCTAATTGTCTTTTTAATATGGCTTTTGGACCGTCATACATTCTTCTTCATAGACTTGCTTCATTTAATCCAATAGTTTTTTTAAAAGATTCTGTAGTGAAATTCATACTAGTAACCAATATTATTTTCTCATTTAACAATAATATTTCCCATTCTTTCCCTCTGCCGACATTCTGGAATATATAAATATAATCCAATTATAACTAAAAGGTAGCTATCTATTTTCATGCAAAACCAAAATATTCAGTTTAGAGTATAAAACTCATTATTTATTAACGTTGATATTAGTTTCTTTGATTGGACCGATCAAATGATAGCGTCACCATACAGGTCCATTGATGGCCACTAGGCATATAAAACCAAAGCAATTATTAAAAAACGTGTAATATTAAATCAAAAGCTTAAAAGTCTCTGTAAGCGCAGATAAATTTGCTATTCAGATCTAACACAATCATTAAACATTAATTAAAACAATGCCACTTACATGAGTTTGTTGATGGCTCGGTTATTATATAACGGTCACCACTAACACAAGTACACACCACACTACTTACCATGTGTCGCGAACGCACAGAGGTTTTGTGGGGTGGCAACGGGTATCAAACTTCCTGTGACATGTATAGTTTTTGGAAAAATCAGGTGGTCCAATCAAAGAGGCGGCAATGATCTCAACTTTCACCTATATATATGGTACATGTTTTAAGATTATAAAACATGTACTTAGCACTTATAATTTATTTTAAAAAAAACTTGTTTTATTTATTTACATATATTCCCATGCTTTAAAAGCTACCTTAAGCTTATTTGGCTACTCCTAAGAGCTTCCTGTCTAATGAAGCTGTTTTTTTAAATATTTAAACAGCGAGGACCTCTCGAAATGCTCTCCACTTTGTGTATACACATACATACATACATCCATATTTATAATAAACAGATTACTATACTAAAGAAAAATGTTAATTTCTAGTGGTCAGAGTGTGGGTTCAAATCCTACTGTCTTATTTATTTAATAATAAAGTGCATTTCATTCGTTTATTATAAATTCATATAAGCTATATTGTTGCAAAGTTTCATTTAAGACCGTTCCAGTAGTTTTTGCGTGAAACTGTACCAGACATTCATACTTATAAACTTTATCTTTATAATTTGCTGTCAAATGAGAATAATTAAGATTGTAAATGATATATAGAATTCAGCTTTTCTTGACAAGTTATAGAAAATGATTTTTTTCATTTGAAACTTTAGTTCCTGGGATAAATTTAAGCACAGTCTAGTCAGTTTACTTAGGTTTTATAATAATAGTATTTATAATACTTAATTTTGGTTGTGTGTTTGTCACCTTCTATAACTCTTAAACGTCTAGACCGAGTTGAATTTTAAAAAAATGTATAGGATGTTTTTTAATATGTCCTTCGTATAGCTTGAAAGGGTTAGGGGGATTCATTAAGAAGCCATTGATTGAATGCACCTATACTGCAATGGACAACCTAAACTAAACCATTTCAATGCAAGGCAAAAATAAATTGCATTTTTTTTATTTTTATAACTTTTAAAGTGTTAAACCACACTGAGGATAGAAAAAAATACTTAAAGAGAACATATAAAAATTTGAATGCAGCGGGATTTGAACTCGCGCCCTCTTGCGAACCGTGCAAGTTCTTTAAATATTTTAACATTTTTTTGGCATATGTTACCGACGAAATGATTAATCTAAGTTAAAACGATTACTATTTCTTCAGTAAAGTAAGACAATACGCAGCGTTGAGTTACGCCACTAACCACGTATTTATTAGGAAAAGCGGAGAGTAGGGTCTCTACGTTCATATTTTACTTTACTTCGTACAGGAGATATGTGAAGATAAAAGAAATAAGACAGACTAAATAAGCGTAAAAATAAACAACCATAGGCTAGTGAAAATATATGTTTTACACAAATTACTATTATATTGCCACTTGAAAATGCTTTTTAATATAAGTCATTAAGTTTCAAATTGGGTTGTTGCAATTTGTATGTGTGTTTGTGTACAAATTGGATCGTACTTCAGAGCATGAGTTGTGGAGTTAATAGGCGTGGCTTTTTAACAGGGTTGATACAAATTACTTAATAGTTATGAAATTTTACTTAAAATGTGAAGTACGTGTAACGAATACCGAGGAACATCGTTTACAACGCGACCGTTTGCGGGTTCGATTCCCACTAGGGGAAGATAAATTTTTCATTTCTATTTTATTCACTTTGGTAACTGGGCATAGCGCAGCGTTGAGTTCCGCCACTCAACACGCATTGCCTTAAAAAGGTGAAATTCGAGAAATAGGGTCTTTACATATTCCCACGGTTCCTGCGGCCTCCACTATTACCCTGGCATGTGCATAATAAAGCGTGAAGTTAAAAATAAAGTATTAAATAAATCGTACCTACTCGGGGAAGATGGATATTTCTATTTCCATTTTCTTCGCTCTGGAAATTAGGCAAAACGTTGAGTTCCGCCACTCAACACGCAATGCCAACTGCGGAAAACCGGAAACTGGGGACGGAGAAAACAGGAACTAAGTAGCGGAGTGATTTAACACTAGGTTCATATGGTTCCTTCAGTTCCCTCTGTCTACCCTACAATATGCGGGACAAAGCGTGAAGCTAAAAAAAAATCGAAATTGTGATTATGGCATTGCTGGCTTTACCTATACAGTAGACATCTAACTGTAAGCGCGACAGTTGCAGATTCGATTCTTAATTGAAGAAATTTCTTTAAATAAGAAGCCAAATAGCGTTGAGTTCCACCGTACAACATCTAGAAATGCGATAAGTAGAGTGTTTTAACACTCATCGCGCACTATTATATTTTAAACGTCTTTATGAAACAAAATTAATTTTGCATATAATTTAATATTAAATTATTTTGTAAATTAACTGAGCGAGACAGCCCTACTCTCACCTTAGGGCTATCAATATAACAATTTAACAGGAACGTTTCAACAGCTATAAATTAAACAAACGACTTTCAACCACTGAGCCTAAGGGTTCCATTGCGCTCTTACAGTCGTATTAGCGTGTATTTACTTTAATAGCTTACTCTGTAAATACTGTAGCGGTCTAAATACGCTAAGTACATACTAAGTGGACGTATAATGGGATAGTCGTTTCGTATCTAATTAGGTCTTTAAATAAAGTACGGTGTTAAGCGCCGCCACATACAAACATACAAGCAAAAAGTCTCTGATTTGATTTATATGCTTAGTTTATAAAATGAAAACATGAGAGAAGAGCGCGGGAATTGAAATGTTTAATCATCAGATTTCTTCTGTCTACCCTGCTATTTGCAGGGTACAGCAAGAATCTAAAAAAAAATATGTAGATATATGTATACTTATAAATGAAAAGTATTTCAAGATTTAAAAGCTTTTCAGACTTCTCACGTTTTTGAGACATTGCGTGAGAATCCAGTGGTGAAAATGTAAATAATACATTCCCCTAAAGAAGAATTGAACCTACAATTGTGTCGCTACTGTGTCTTCCTGTTTTTCTCTCTTAATGAGAAAGAGGCTATGAGATAATACCAGCAATTGATTCAAAAAAAAAGGTCAAAATTTATTTGTATATCGTTACTAAAGAGAATGCCTAGTGTTAAAAATCAAGGCAATTTACTCTTTGTTCTATGATTTCTGTCAAAACTTAAATACTAATATTTTACGCTAAATGGTTGGACTCAATGTCATGATCGTTAAGTGATACTCACAGGAGACGCCCTTGCGACACAGTGCTCTTATTTGTTGGTGCCACTTAGTGGCAGCCAAGTCAAAATCAGAGCTTTTTTAGCTTGGCCTCCCTTAAATCAAGGTGATGCTGTAGAGACCGCAATACCAATAGCATACTGTCTATCAGACAAAATGCAAAACGATGGTACGTTGATATCTTATTAGAGTATGGAATTGAAAATGATTAATTCCTATTTCTACATCACCCTCGATGACTAGGGATAGAACTTTAGGTCTGTCTACTTTGCTCAAAGCAAGAGAAAGTGTGAAGCTAAATAAAATCTTCAAATCTTAATTAAGCTAATCAAGACATAGGTAGGTAAAGATAGTGTTTATGGAATAGAAATAAGACCTATTGTATCACCCTATTTTCTGCATACAGTAGTCTAGGTAGTGTTAATACACTAAGTTTCCTCGCGTTCTCCACTTTCTGGCCAATCCAGAGACTTTGCGTGTTGAGTGGCTCAGCTTAACACGATCTATCTTCAATAAATAATTCATAATACTATAAATATAAAAAAATTATATTATATATATTTATTTTAGCTTTTTTATTATCCTGGTCATAGCAGGGTAGGCACAGGGAACTGCAGGAAACGTGGAAACCTGGTGTTAAGACACTCCGTTCCCTGCTTTCCACCTTTCGAGGCATCGCTTGTTGAGAGGCGGAACTCAACGTCACACTTTGCCTAGTTGTCAGAGCGAAGAAAATGGAAATCAAATGATCCATACCCCCTCATGAGAATCGAACCCACAAACCTTCACAAGCAACCAGGGCCTCTGCCCCTTATTAAATTAAAATTTACTTCAATCACAACAAAATACCTTGATACGCGTGAACACAATATAAAACATATTACAAATACAGATTACAAAGCGACCTGTCCTGTCCTGTAAGCCGTATTCGTTCCAAGAACCGTATAATTGGTCGATATTGAGCTAAATCACGGGCTTTAACATCAAATTGGGGCCATAAAATAATGATCTAATGAAACGCCTCGAGCGACGATATTTTTTTTATTGCATTAAACTAAAATGTTTCGTTTTGTAGTTTTTATTACTTATTAAAGAGTTGTGGAACTCTTGTTGTAATTGGTGATAAGATAATCTATTTTATTTATTTTTTAGCTTCACGCTTTATTCCGAATAGAGGGAACTGCAGAAACTATGAAAACCTAGTGTTAGGACACTCCGTTTTCTACTTTCCACCTTTTCGGGGCATTGCATGTTGAGTGGCAGAACTCAACGCCGCGCTCGCCTTGTTGCCAGAGTGAAGACAATGGAATTGAGGAAATCCATCTTCCCTAAGTGGGAACTGAATTCATAAACTGTCACGTCTACAGGCATACGTTGTGCCTCTGCGGCACGACGGTCCTCATATTGTGTGTTAACTTTATTGTGTTCTTACTGTTTGACAACAAACAAATGATTTATTATGTTAGTAAAATTAATTCGTTTTTTTAAAAAAACGTTTAAATTATTTTTAGTCTGTGGTTCCCATATATAAAGCTTTTTTAATATTCTGTAATTTTTAGTAAATATATAGAATAATGTGTTATAATTAATATGAGTTTCTTCTATAAAAAGTACACTACAAAGTAATTTAGCCACTTCTCTCAGTCAAATGTTTAATTCTGTGTATAAGGTAAGTTAATACTGAAATTGTAAACACGATATAACTCCAGTAGACGATAAGCGTTGAGTTCCGCCGTTTAACGCCGCAGTATCTTAAATCTGGTAGAAAATAGAGAATGAAGTGTTTTAATTTTCTTCGCTCTGGCAAACTAGGCAAAGCGCGGCGTTGAGTTCCGCCACTTAACACGCAATGCCTCGAAAAAGCGGAAAGCAGGAACGGAGAAAGCAGGGACTAAGCAACAGAGTGTCTTAACACTAGGTTCCCACGGTCCCTGCAGTTCCCTCTGCCTACCCTGCTATGTGCGGGATAAAGCGTGAAGCTAAATAAAAAAAAGTGTCTTCATATAAGGTTCTTTCTGCCTACCGTGCTTTATGTAGATGTGGATGATGACAAAGAAAGAGGTATAAAGAAAAAGAAGGCTTAGACTTATAAGTAATTTACCATGTTTTTCCAATTACTCAGTTATTACAGAAATTATTTGTATTATGGATATTATCTACATTATACCGTTTTATTGAGTTATTGAGGACCGTCGTGGCGCAGAGGCGCAACGTCTGCCTGTAACGCGACGGTTACTGGGTTCGATCCCCAGTCGGAGAAGATGGATTTTTCTATTTCCATTTTCTTCGCTTTGGCATCTAAGGCAAAGCGCGGCGTTGAGTTCCGCCACTCAACACGCAATGCCTCGAAAACAGCGGAAAGTGGGGACGGAGTAAGCAGGGACTAAGTAACGGAGTGTCTTAACACTAGGTTCCTATGGTTCCTGCATTTCCCTCTGCCCACCCTGCCATGTGTGGGATAAAGCGTGAAGCTAAAAAAAAAAAAAAAAAAAAAAAAGAAAAAAATCTACATCATACCCACTTTAAGTAAAATAATTTAAGCGAATTATTCGCATATATTATAACTTTTTGGGAACCCACACGAAGACTTTGCAATAATCTGTGATCAGGAAATGTTCCATTTTAATTACTTTATTTTACTTAAAATGGATTAAAATCGCGAATATCAAAGATCTTATTATATTATACTCATTTTAGACATTGTAGACATTAGAGATACTATGAACATTACAGACATTATTGACATTAGGGATATTACAGACATTATATACAAAATTATTAAAGATAAACACTTTATTAGTGTACGGCGAAACCTCAACCATTTCTTTTAACTAATTAAAAATACATACAAAATCCAAAATCAAACCTACACTAACCATACTACACTACAATGGCGCCCCAAATTAATTACACACACACACACACACACACACACACACACATACACACACAAACACATACATATATGTACAAACACATAAATATCATTAAAATCCTTTCAAGAAATCGGTTAACAATAATTTATTAAATGTTAAAACATCGAAACGCTAACAGACCGTAAGTATGGAGGCGTTACTTTATAATTTATGTGTTTTAATTACTTATCGGACGCCCCCGGACGTGGCGATGCTTGTTTCTGGTGTCGTCTCTACTCTACTTTATTTTTTATATTTCCAGGACTTTTTCCCGCATTATTCTACTAACGTATTTAAAATTATATCTAATTGCATAAAGGACTGTCGTGCTGCAGAGGCGTAGCATTCACGTGTAAACGCGACGGTTCGTGGGTTCGGTTCCCGTGAGGGTAAGATGGAATTTTCTATTTCCATTTTCCTCGCTCTGGAAGCTAAGTAACCTTTTAGAATTAATCATAAATTTCAAAAATTCATAATAAGCTATTATGATTATTGAAAGTTTGCGATTTTAGTAAGTTACGTTGATCTAGAAAAGGAATTGGAAATGCAATTAGATATAGTTACGTATTGGCCAATAAATTAAAAAAATATATATATCAAATCAAATTGGCTTAAGGTGCGCCATTTTATTTTTAAGAAGAATACAATTGTCCTTTAATATTAATTTAATTTACATTTTTAAGCCTTTGCCAAAGGATAATAAGGCAAAGAGTAACATTAGGTCTCAACACGCGATCTTTCAAAAGGTGAAACATGAGTGTCTTTGCCTCGTTCTGTATGCGGGATAGAGCGTGAAGCAAAATATTCCCGCATAAAACAGTATAAATAGAGAAAAACAAGTTTTGAAATACTCCGTTCTCAGCTTTCCCCATATATTCGAGCTAATGTGTTTCTCACTAGAGAGGCAAAATGTACATATAAAAGTTATTAGTTCCACGGAGTGAGAATTTAACCCAAAGTCATCGTTTTTCTTTTTTTAACCCTCTGCTGCTTCTCTTTGTACTTAGATACTTATATTTAAAATTTGTCAAAATCAACGATTTTTAATAATGTTTGCTTTAAATTATTATTTTTTTAATTATTAAATTAATACATTTTTAATTTTGAAACCATATTTTTTTATTTATTCCATTAAAATAGTTTTAGGCCAGTATTAAGTAGAATGTGTAAGGAACTAAGATTTTGCTCTCACTATATTTTAAACGTTGGTCGTTTCAATTATTTTGTGTTTGAGAGTTGTCTGATACTCACGTTTAAGGTTACATTCACTAATTGGATGCGTCCAGATTGTTATGCGATTTATTAAGTGATGAAACACTCTTCAGTACATACATACAAACATATATATATATATATATATATATATATATATATATATATATATATATATATATATATATATATATATATATATATATATATATATATATATATATGTATATATATATATATATATATATATATATATATATATATATATATATATATATATATATATATATATATATATATATATATATATATATATATATATATATATATATATATATATATATATATATATATAGCATATTATGTTAATACAAATCAATTTCACGAGTGACAGTTATTGTTTCTGAACGCGTGTAGCCAGCGGTGCGTGTGCGCGCGTAATTGCGTCGAAACGTACAAATTGAATCGGGGTTCGATGCCTGACTGAACACTTAATACAAGTGGCGTTTAATATATTAAAATATTAATGTATTTTTTTATAATTCAATTCAATTTTGTCACGGGTTAATAAAGAATGCCTGTCAAAAATCAACCAGCTAAACGGTTAGAATAAGTTACTCCGGTAATTACAGCAAGTTATTAAATTTAATTCGAATGCTTTTGTAAAGTAAAAGACAAAGAATATGTTGAGTTTTCTAATAAATTATTATAAAATCAGGTAAATGAAGCTCGTTGTTGAGTCCCCAGGGAGCAGAGTGTCTTAACACTACGTTCTCTCTGTCTTACGCTTTACACGAAATAGAGAGAAGCTGAAACAAAATGGCCACCAGATAACTTTCCCTAGTCATTTTTTTATTTTTAATTTACTGACTTAATTAGCCTTTTTATACAAAATAAAGATAAAAAATAGAACAAAAAACTTTAAAAACTAGATTCAATAAGTTAATGTTATGAAAAAACAAATGACTGTGACATACGGACGGACAGCCAAATACAATTAAAAGGGTTCCGTTCATTGCCATTCGGCTGCGGAACCCCAAAAGCTGTTAGCACTACAATAATATTCGCATAACACCGACTCCGATCGCGATGTGACGAGACGGCGTGGAAAATTAATGATATACGCGTTGGCCACTGAACTTATCACTTGTGTGGAACGGGTCAATCGATTGTTTATTTTTTATTTTTTTATTATGTCTTCACGCTTTATCCCGCACATGGCAGGGTAGGCAGAGAGAACTGCAGGAACAATAGGAACCTAGTGTTCAGATACTCCGTTGCTTAGTCCCTTTTGAATTGGAATGGAATGGGTTGCTTAATATTGTAATTTTTTTTAGCTTCACGCTTTATTCCGCGTGAAACGGAGAAAGGAATTTTGTGATAAACACTCTGTTTCTTGTTTTCGGCCGTATGAGATATTGCGTGTTAAATGGCGGACGACAACATTGCGGCTTGTCTAGAATAAGGAAAATTATAATAGTTCATTCTCCCCAAGTGGGAATCGAACCCACACAAAGGCAGATACTTCGTCGCCTAATCACTATGGCCTCATTGTGTTAAACATCTCAGTTTTTATATTAACACTTAATTTCATTTAACATAAGCGACAGGTTGTAAGTTCAAATTCATTAACATTTTAAAAGTTAAACACAAATAAAACACAAAAAACCTCAAATTAATTAATTTGTAGCATCTTATGGGACAAAGTAAGTCGAACTTGCAAAATTGCAAAATTCAAGACTGCAGGACAACGACGATAAAGCAAAACTAATCGATTTCCTAAGTAAATATTAATATTAACTTATGATGCACGTTTTATAAAGAGTGAAGAATAAAGTAGCAAAGTCAATAGTTAAGTCTAGTTCAATAGTTTTACCTTCAGACACACCCTAGAGTGTTCGCTGTCACACGACGGTTATGGGTTCAATTACGAATGGAATTGTACTAATTATTCTTTTTTTATTTTTTTTTATTATCTTTTTTTTAGCTTCACGCTTTATCCCGCATATTGTAGAGTAAGCAGAGAGAAATGCAGGAACCATATGAACCTAGTGTTAAGACACGTCGTTGCTCATATATATATATATATATATATATATATATATATATATATATATATATATATATATATATATATATATATATATATATATATATATATATATATATATATATATATATATATATATATATATATATATATATATATATATATATATATATATATATACAAACATAAATCATTAAGAAATCAACCCAGAACGTACGTACAATTAGTTACTTCGCCAATTTTCCACGAGAACGAGCACCGAGATTGATATGAAATGAAGTTCAATTTGCTTCTTAATTTGCCAATTAAGAATCTGTCCGTTTAAATTTCAAGTTTTACATACATTATTGTGAGTAACGGGCGCTTGTGCTGTAACCTGTAACCGCGGGAGCTCGTTTAGACTTGTTATACTTAAATATATTACTCCGTGTCCTCGTAAATTGCTTATTTAATTGGGATGAGAGGAAATGTTTAAGGAAAACATATAAAAATTTAAATGTAGCGCGGATTTCAACCCGCGTCTCGTGGAAACTGTTCACCAACCGCTTTGACCACTAAGCCATGTGGTCTTCATGACTTTTGCTTTATTTTCTATAGTTATTTTTTTAACAGTTAATATATCATAAAAATAGGAGATGAGACATTTTTTAACAGATGACCTAAAAATAGCACTTTTGGAACACTCTGGTTTTTCGTTCATAGATTTTGTGTATCGGAGGTTAACGCCGCGTATTGTCTTCTGAGTTTTAAGCATAATCAGCACAGCCTATATGATATTATACAATGGTACTTTGCCTTTATGGCTTATAAAGTTAATTCAAATTTCAAATTCAATTAATAAAATTCAAAATCGTTAAATGTATGAAATAATCAAGAAGTATATAACACTATAAACAATATATCACTATGTTTGAAATTATAAGTTGTACTTCAAGTTTACATCAGGCATATATAGCAGAGGGAACCTAATGTTAAAACACTTTAAAATTCATTTTTGCGATAGGGGTTCGCGACATTACGCGTTGAGTGGCGGAACTCAACGCCGCGCTTTGTCTTATTTGAAGAGCGAAGAAATCAAAGAATTTATTCCCCGTGCGAGAATCTCATATATTCTAGTAAAACAGTTTAGTAGTTTACCAACTAATAAATATTAAACGTTCAGATGTAATGATTATAATACAAAAACCCAAGCTACTGTTGCTGTTACTTTGTAAACTAAAAAGTAAAATTTAACTTAAAGAATTGCGAAAACTTCTTACCGTGCTGTCTCGTAAATCGGTTTGGTTGAAAATTATGAACGAATTCCAGCTTACGTGTTACTTTTAAATTTAAGAGACCTCAAAGGCCAGTTATTGAAGTAAAGATTTAAACAAAAAGGCTAATAAGTTAATAATATAAGTAATATAATACAAATTTATAAATAAATCTAATGTATAGTACAGACAAAATTTAAGAAAAATAAAAAAAATACAAAATTCAAGACGAAAGTCTCAAAAAAATAACTAAAACCGTTTATTCTTGAATAAAACAAAATCAAAAAAAGGAAAAACTAATCGTCGCGTAACTTTTTCGAGCCTTACAAAAATCCAAGTGCAATTTAAAAGTGAAATGTCGCCACAGACTGACGTACGCTGACATTGACAGATGTCACGTTGGAAACAATCAAGCGAATAAAAAAAATGGAGGCAAAGAACAAAGATTTCACGCAAAACGTGTAATAAAATGCCTGTGACATTCCCCGCATACCGACCAACCCAATTAAGATCTTCGGAGATTGTTCACTAACTTTTTTTATATATTTTTTTTATTATATCTTTTTAACACCTTCAGTGTGAATAGTTTAAGGCTGACGATGTTCTGTGTACGTTTAAATTGAATTAAATGAATTTGTTCTACATTCTTTGGATATGTTTAATTTTAATTATCTGTATCGAATCTGTTTCAATCTTAATTTATTTATAATGTCTCTCAAATTGCTTCAAAAATTCACGACAAACTTATTTAAATTATACTAAGATATCGTTAATCAGTTGTCTTTAGGATTTTAACATTTAAAAAGAAAGATAAATTTAAATTAAATAAAAAAGAAATCTTTTTTAAAGTTACTTTTAAATCGAGATGTATTGTACATAAATTCTACCTTACACCCATTTTTAACAGATAATAAAAATTAAAAAAAACAACGCACAGAGTACCTAAGTATATAAAAGAAAATATAAAAAAAAATATACATCGTGTCGTATTCAAAAAACATCGTACACTTATAAACGAACCAAGATGTTTCCGAAGATTGTAACATTTTATTGGAATTGAAAATAACGAGTGTATCTCATTAGTAATGCTCAATCTTTGGTAAAGCGCTTGATTGATTCGAGCCGAATGCATTTTATCTTTACAATTATCTTTTATTATCTTTTAGGGTATTTAGACTGTTTCTATTAAAGTAACAAGTTAATTATGACAATTTGACGGGTTTTACAGATTATAAAATATATATTTAGATTTTTTTCTATGTAAGTGTTAATTTATCACGCTTTTGGTTAGATTCACGCTTTATCCCGCATCCCGGAAGGTAGGATGAAGGAAGCAAATGTAAAGGCAATTTGTGCAATACTCTTGCTTGTAAATACTGCATTTTAAGTGGTGGAATTCAATATAGACGTTTGTCTTTCTAGCAGTGTGGATAAATATTTATTAAACGAAATATATATATATATATATATATATATATATATATATATATATATATATATATATATATATATATATATATATATATATATATATATATATATATATATATATATATATATATATATATATATATATATATATATATATATATATATATATATATATATATATATATATATATATATATATATATATATATATATATATATATATATATACCACTTAATTATCGAAGTATCATAAGACATTGTAACGTACCTAATCGGCTTCTGACCTACAGGAATAACAAGCTGCTAGTAAAACAATTATGACGCTATAAAACCCCATCATAAATGTTCATTCTTTTATATTTAAACATGACACCACTATAGTGCAATTGGTCGAAGGTTCACCGTCTGGGGTAGTACAGTGTTCAAATTATCATATCATATTATAAATTATCATATATAAATATTTTACAGGATATTCTTATATATAAAGCTTTCGTAGGGCTTTCTTTCTGTATAGATTATTTACGAAAGAGCGAAAAAATTGGCATTAAACTGGATATTTTTGATGTGTAGTGCTCCTGTTAAGCAAAACCGTATCAAAATCCATCGGAAAATACAAAAATCTTAACAACAATAGGTACAGACAGCGGAAACCGACTTGGTTTTATACTTTATTTTTTTACTTACTTACCTACCATATTTTTTATAGCTTATATTTCATAATTTGTTTGATAAAACTAGCTTTTCTCAAGAACTAATAATTTTTTTTCTTTTTTTTTAGCTTCACGCTTTATCCCGCATATTGCAGGGTAGGCAGAGGGAACTGCAGGAACTATTGGAACCTAGTGTTAAGACACTCCGTTGCTTAGTCCCTGCTTTCTCTGTCCCCGCTTTTCGCCTTTTTTCGAGGCATTGCGTGTTGAGTGGCGGAACTCAACGCCATGCTTTTGCCTATGTGATTAGAATGGAAATAGAAAAATCCATCTTCCCCGACTGAGAATTGAACCCAGAAACCGTAGCGTTACAGGTAGAAGTTACGGCTCTGCACCACGACGGTCCTCACTAATAGTTTGAATTTAGAAATTATTTTGTGTTAGATAGTCCATTTATCTATAAAAACTTATAGCTTTCCAGCCTATAGGCTATAATACAATCACGATTGACATTTCAATGTAATTCATTACTTCGGTAACTTAGAATGTTTATGTCAGGATGGCAAGGCTTTTACCTAAACTAAATTTTACCACAGATAAAATATCCTTTACCTGTAATTAGCCATTAATAATTACCTAATGAAATTCAATTTAAAAAAGAAGCTTTATAATGGATTCCTAAAATCTTGTGTTGCTTTGCGTCTGTCGGAATTTTTAGAATTTTTCACCCCAATTCCTTTTCAGATATCTACATAAAAAGTTCTAGATATCAGCAACTGAAAAGTTTTATATAGCATATATTAATAATTCCATATGTATGGAATTGATCCCACTACCCGTCAATTTCAAGCCAAGTTGCTTCACATTTGTTCACCAATTTTATATAAAATGGTTTGGGAAAAGATATCTTACTCGAGTTGTTTACTCTGATAAGCAATAATGATGTACCAATAGCCGTTGTTTGTAGGTTGTGTTGCTATAATCTATGTATATGATACATACAGCAGTTTAAAAAAATAATAATAGATTAATCGGTAAATTGTGGGTTCGATTCCCACTTAGAGATAATTAATTTTTATTTTCTTCTCCGGTTTCAAGATAGAGTGAGTTATTTTCGTCACTTTAGAGGAAATAGCTGAGGATCATCATAGCGCAAAGGTGACTGTAAGCATGACGGTTTGTGGGTTCGATTCTCACTCGGGAATTATGATTTTTTTTTCCATTTTCTACGCTCTGGCAACTAGGCAAAGCGCGGCGTAGAGTTCTGTCACTCAACACGCAATGCCACAAAAATGACAAAAAGCAGGAACGGAGTGTCTTAACACTACTTTCCTATGGTTGCTGCAGGTCCCGCTGCCTACCCTGCCTGTGCGGGATAAAAGCGTAAAACTATAAAAAAATCAGACTCTTAATGTAAAGTACCCTAGAAATGAGATTATGTTTGTCTGTTTATACCAGAATGTGTTTGAATGACCTTAGGCGTGAAATATCTAAATATGTGCATAACAAAAATATAAGCCAATATATGATTGACTATCCCTGCGTACAACTCATTCTATATCCACCATAAAGTCTGGGAGCTATGTAAAAATGAAAATAACATCCTAGGCAATTGGGAATCGAACTGCACTATCGCGCTTAGGTAGACGCTGCGCCTCTGCCCCTCGACGATACTCAATGTTATATTATTTTTTTTCCTCATCAATATATACAAAATTGAAGCGGAATTCAATACAGCAGTGTGTATTTTTAAGGCTAGAAAACGATCGCGGCCATTTCATTAGTGATCGTGAGCAGATATTGCGTGCCGTTCACTCACACGGGCAGTAGACTGAAAGCTTTTAGATTAAAGCTTTATTTACTTATTTATAAATTATTTGTTACTAGATATATGTATATTTGACAAATGTTTTAATTTAAAAGAAGTTTTAAAAGAAAGAAGAAGATAAAAGAAAAGTTTAAAAGAAGAAGTGGCTTTAAATCCTGAATTAAGTTAAGCTGCTCCATTTTCCACATTTAGCCCATTTTTTTACTTTCGTGACATGACGTGTAAGGCAGCTATAGTTAGGCAATACCATGCATTGTCTTTAATTTTTTCTATACCCTCGAATGGGATTGAACCTGAAACTGTCGCCTTTATAGTAACGACATACTAGACGCCTTTATAGTAACGTGACCTGTCACAAATACACTATAAAACAACTAAAATTATTATATATTCTTACTTCAGATTTATCTCATATATTTCCCTACACTATAAACAAAACACACTCGCCTCTAAAACATAAATAAATAATTACAAAATTATATTGAATGATCCTTAATCATCCGCTAATCACGGACTCGGCTGCATCGTGGGTAATAATATAATGACGTGTGAGAGAGATGGGATGCTGTGGACGCATGGTCCATGAATCTCGTGCTTAAAGGTGGTAGCATGCGTTGTTATGAAGCAGGCTGTAGGCTTAGTATGGATTTTGATTTAGTTTTATATAGAATTTAGGATTTTATTGTATATATTTATTGTATTTGTTGTAGGTTGTGGGTTCGAATTTCAATTGAGAAAACAAAAATTTAATTTTTAATTGGGCTATGGGGATTTTTTGATCTGAGAAAGAAAGAATGTCTTGAGAATTTTTGGAGAACAGAGAGTCTTAACACTAGATTCCTTTTTAACGCCAAGCTTTATTTGATATCAACGATGTATTGAAATTTCTGAAAACAAATATACTTAGAAAATAAATATTCTTTCTTAATATCTTTTTATAACTAAAAAATAAATGTAGAATATTTTCCTACTGCATACTTATATCTTTATATATTTAAACTTAAATTTGTCTATGTGCAGTTTGGTGAGTCCCACAGTGTACGGCATCTTCACACTACTACATGTAATGCTAGGGAGCTCTTACCCCAGTCTCTTAGTTCTCTTAAACCTCACAGTCTTCAGACATGTTTTTAGCTTCATGCTTGATCCCGATCACAGCAGAGAAGACGGAGATATTCGTAGAAACTTAGTGTTAAGACACTCCGTACCTCACTTTCTGCTTTTTTCGATACTTTGCGTGTTAAGTAACGCCGCACTTCTCTACTTGCCAGAACGAATAACAAAAAAGGGAATTGATAAAATTCATTCTCAAAAGGGAATCAAACTCACAAACCGTTGCATTTACAGACAGACACGGCACCTCTACGCCATATAACAAAAGACTATTCTGAACAAACATCATGTCCAACGACACTCTACTTCTAAATTGTACAAATTACAGAATTTCTTCACAAATGTAGATCCCATCAATTATCATGTATTTATTACACATTTGTTAAATCTAACCACGGATGGGCGAGTGTTAATTTATAGTTTACGTACGTCACTCTCATATAGCAGGGCCCCTGGTAAGGTCTATGCTGCGCACGCGCACAGTGAGTTACTGATGTGACATTATAGAGAGATATGCGGTTCTGGAATTTTAAAGGGCTACGGAATTATTTGGAGAGGTGAAAGCGTTTGTAAAATTGACATGGTCGAGAATCAAACCTGTTGTAATTGCATATAAACTTAAGAGATTGCTTGTTGAGTGGAATTTTGCGCTGTTATTGTATTAGAGTAGTAGTGTAGTGGGTTCATTTTTTAGCCGATAACATATTATTATTAAAAGGCTTAAAGGCATAAAGTTTGTATTTATTATTAGTTTCTATATATTATCTGTGGTAAATGTAACCTTTTTCATATTAATTGTTTAAGAGAAATTAGTTTTTGTGCCCCTGCGGAGAAAGCAGGGACTAAGCAACGGAGTGTCTTAACACTAGGTTCCCACAGTCCCTGCAGTTCCCTCTGCCTACCCTGCCATGTTCCTGATAAAGCGTGAAGCTACAAAAAAAAGGTTTTTGTGTACTATCACTTTATAGCGCATTTTGTCTTAGTAGGCGAATGTGATAAAAATATATTTTAAAAATACTTTTGAAAGTAAATTAAATCCGTGACTTGTGAGATATACCTTAAGTATAGAGAACTAAAACTTCGCTCTACATTCTACCCCATCTGACGTTAGGTCAGTGGCGAAACTGAACGCCGCTGAAAGAAAAATTGCTTCAGTTTTTAAATGAAGATTGAACCCGCACCCCCCACTACGATAAAATTGATGTAGAATATATTTGAAGATATATTTTTTTAATCGATTATTATTCGCTTTCGCCTTTACTTTAAATCGAGATACGTTCGTTCCCTAAATGCCTAATAGGCGTCCCTATACGTATTCCTGTGGCATTCGACTAAAGATATATTATGTTGTTAATATACGTATAATTTGTTGTACACAATTTATTATTGTTTTATTGATACTAGTTGAAATATTTAAATTGTATTTCCTATATGTTAAAAAAACTCGCTGTACCCTGTATAGCGGGTTCCCAAAAGGAATCATGTGTTTAGGTTCCCTTTACGACAGGAAATTGGGGACTTAAATTACAATTTTGGGTATATTGCGTTTTGGAATTGAGGAAGGCGGATCTTAACGCCGCATTTTGTCTTCTCACTGAGGCGAATAAATATTTTTATCGTCGCACTAAGATTTGAATCATTATTGCTTTATTATGTATATTAATTTATATGTGACACAGTTACGTAAATGCGAGAGTTGTGGGTTCGAATCCTAATCAGGATATCAATCAGGAGATGAATTATTATGATTTCCTTAATCTGGTAACGATACGATATAAGAAGTAAACTGAAAAAAATCAAAATTACAAAGAGCCCTCTGTAAAATGTTAATTAAATTATTTAATATATAGAACATAATTATACTTCAACTGTTTATTTCCTTAAAATATATAACCATGCTTATAATAAGTGTTAAATTTTAAAGCACCTCTAAGTATGCCGAGAGCGTCGTTAGTACTGCGTAGAGTACTCATCCGGAGTATTGAAAACTATTGTAAATAACCGCTTGTAGTGGAAAATCCCAACGCTCTGTGTTTTCCATTTCATCGTGGGAATGTATATAAATGAATCGTATTTATATATATATATATATATATATATATATATATATATATATATATATATATATATATATATATATATATATATATATATATATATATATATATATATATATATATATATATATATATATATATATATATATATATATATATATATATATATATATAGCACGTTAGATATAGAGAACTTAGTGCCAAAACACGTTATTTTACGTTTACAGTTAGAACTTCAGTTATTGTGTATTGAGTGGTACCTAATTTCTTATATGGAATCGAGCCTACAAATTTCGTTTAGAGCGATGTGCCATTCCACTGCACCATGATAGTTAATGTTTAATATTCTATTGTACATAACGATTATACAAGTAGAACCTGAATGAGACCAGAATGAGATGCAAATTGCTGTTTAAGCTATAACATAAATAATAGCAGGAGATTTTTCTTTTCTTCACCAAATAGTGAAGAAGGTCTTAATCATCAGTGCACCAACATAGTACAGCATTAAGAGTCTTTGCTTCTTCAGAGTTTGTAATCTTTATATTTAACTACTACGCAAGCTAAAAAAAATGAAATGAACTGACTTCAACTGGAGTTCGAATTCGCACACATCACTTAGCTAAGATGGGTTTCTTTTCTATTTAAGCGTCACTTTTTATCCGCTTATACTATAATTCTTTGTTAAAATTTCCACCCCGATTTTAGAGATATTGTGTTTGAAGTTACGGAATTAAACGCCGCGTCGGGTAAACATTTTGACCACAAGAAAACTGAAAATAATTCAGTCCCTCTTATAAGAATTGAACCAGCAACTGCCGCGTTAACAAGCTAACGATATACCGCTACAAATGTAAGCTTTCATATCAAATTTCCCATTAAAATTCAATATATATTTACAATAAATTCGTTAGACTATCCATCGATCTATCGAACGGCCGAGTTTACACATTATATGCATTTTAAATGCGTTGTGATGATGAATTCATGATGCATCCACTGGCAGCGGTCGCAGGAAACACATCATCGTTGAGTCTATTAAAATATTACATTATAGTATGAAGGGAATTCTTGATTTTGATTTACATACAGTATGTTGAAGTGTTGGTAATATGTATTCGTTAAGTGTGGATTCGATTTGATTTGTCTTTTTTTGGAGATAGAAAGGTAAGGATGAGAAAATAATTATATTTTAGATTTTATTTTTCGAAATTAGGTTAAGTTTGAGCTTTGCTTTTAGGATTATTTTTATTATTAGTTTATATTTGCTTCTGAATATATATATATATATATATATATATATATATATATATATATATATATATATATATATATATATATATATATATATATATATATATATATATATATATATATATATATATATATATATATATATATATATATATATATATATATATATAAACAGCCGAGTAAATTTGAATCAAAATCCAATTCGACATAACACATACTTACCGTAGCTATCAATAAAAAAAACCACCCAAAATGTACAGGATATTTAACAATGTAAACATATTTATAGGCCATTATACCGATTACGTTGTAAAATATAAATTTTATATGGAAAACTAAATATTTATGCGCTTTCACGGGAACTGCTCGTGTGGTCGGCCAGTTTATGCGCCGCGTCAACGCGTAGTTAAAGTAACTAATACACAGTGTGTCTTTTGAATGCTAATACTGTCGCCCTATTTCGTTCTATTCTATATGTAATGTACTTAAAGGGCCGAGGACCGTCGTGGCGTAGAGGCGTAGCGTATGCCTGTAAACGCGACGGTGTTGGGTTCGATTTCCATGAGGGGAAGATGAACTTTTCGATTTCTATTTTCTTCGCTCTGCTAACTAAGTAAAGCGCGGCGTTGAGTTTCGAAGAATGAGTTGATTGAGAGAATGCAGGGACTAAGCAATCGAGTCTTTTAAAACTAGGTTCCTATGGTCCCTGCAGTTCCCTCTGCCTACCCTGCCATTATTATAAGTTACAAAATGATTATTTGTGATTGAAAATTAAATTTACAATCTAACTCTTACGAGTATGTGACTGGTATATATTCAATATATTTTTTGTAGATTCATCCAGCATATAGCATAGTGGGTAGAGGATGAGAGAGCATCCCCATACAACGTGTCTTTTTCGTAAAGACACGTTGTATGGACATGGACACGTTGTATCCCACTCGGGGAAGATGGATTTTACTATTTCCATTTTCTTCGCTCTGGAAAACTAGGCAAAGCGCGGCGTTGAGTCCCGCCAATCAACACGCAATGCCTCGAAAAAGGCGGAAAGCGGGGACGGAGAAAGCAGGACTTAAGCAACGAAGTGACTTAACACTAGGTTCCATGGTACGTGCAGTAAGTAGTAGTATAGTATTTACGGAACCATTCGTGCGCGAATCCGATTCGTACTTGTTAATTAAATGTCTGGACTCTTTAAATAATTTATAAAGCAAATGATGCTTTAAAATTAAACAGTCAAAATACTTAATAAATATTTATGAAACAAAAATTTTGAACGTAGCTGGACTTGAACCTGCTCCTCTTATAACCGAGTGTACAGATAAATAATTGAACTGACTAATTAAAATAGGTGGCAAAAAACTAATCTAACGATTTATGGCCACACAAGGTCACTGATTAAAATGCATCTACGAAAGATCTTCATTACTTAACGATATGATCTTATCGCGTAAAGAATAATAGGTTTTATTATCCTACTATTTAGTACTGGCACCGCGTATCGATTGAATACAGATAATATATATACTTATATAAAATAAACTTCTAATTTCTAGTCATGCGTGAACCGTAAAATACGTCCTCGGCTCAAAAACGACTTCCGCGAAATCGTTCATAATTATAATAATCATAAATTCTATATAATCTATGGTAAGATTCAAAATGGCGTGAAATTAGCAGGAAAAAAAAAACAACAACAGCGTGTAACAGAAAAATTAATTTTATATTAGCGTGAAAAGGGATTGACACTTCGGATATATATCGTTTTCCAATTCATTTTGCTTGTTAAATATATAATTATATATTAATTTTAGACCTTCCTCACATGACATTAGACTTGAAAGTGAATTAAAAAGTTATTATGGCGCCAAATATTAGAAGGAGACAGCGCTATGCAAATGACAAAGATGGGTGGATTTTTTTTTCTTATTTTTTGAGACGAAAGCGCAACTGCCAACTTCCAAGAAGGTGTAAAGTGGCTTTTATTTATTTTATTGTATTGTTAATAAGCTATGGGGAATTATTAAACGCTTATTTGGAACTAAATAGAATTTAATGGCTGTTCATTGTTGACTCGATGTCTCTATATCGCTTTGACGTTTCGAAATGTCTAATTTTGAATGAATTCAATAAATGACAGCTATTGATTTTTTTTTTAATTTTAATTTGTACGAAGTATTAAATTTGTAGTTGCTCAAGAGCATTTCGATACATTGGTTCCTCCTTTGTGCGGAGACTATTGGAATAATTAATAGACTCTTGACATTTATATGTGTTTATTTAAAAAAAAAAGGTTTTGAAAGTGTGTTGAAGCGCGTTTTTGTGACAGCTCAAGTTATATTCCAGTGTACATATTTTGGCTTCTTCGTAATATAGAGGGTGCTGTGATAATTTACTAAGTTGTCAACGTTTACTTTTTTACTGAAGTCTTACATAAGCTAAATCGTATTTTTTTTACCTTCTATTAATTATGACATAGTATAAACGACACTGAAGTCTCCACTCTCCACATAACTTGAGGTATATTATCCCCTTATAAGAATCGAACCGCAACTGTCGTTTTAACAGTAAAAGACTTTGCCGCTGAGCCACATAGGCCTCAAATTATTAATAAAAGACACAGAAGTCTCCACTCTCCGCCTAATTTGAGGTATATTAGATCCCCTTATGAGAATCGAACCGCAATTGTCGCTTTAACAGTAAGAGACTGCCGCTGATACACAAAAGCCTCAAATTATTAATAAAAATATCAAAATTTCAATTATTATCATACAATTACAATCATTGCATAGCAAAATTTGAATCTACGTACTTTTCATTTATTTGTCTGTCCGTTTTGTTTCGATCACTATACCATGGGAACATTTTTAAACAATAAAAATAGTTATTTGAACCATAAAGCAATAAGAAACAGGGGGATTGTTAAAACTAATGGGCTATATAATAAATTAGTTTAATCGGTAGGGTGTTAGACAATTACTTTTGATTTTATATTAAGTGGGACCAAATTGGGATTGTTATTTATAATAGAGATATTATGATTTTATTTAACGTAACTAACGTAACTTAACCACGCATTATTTCAATAGCCAGATAAAGCGTGGTTAAGTTACGCGAATTTATAAAAGGTGAATTATTATTTTGAGGCTTTTTTGTATTATGTGACACAGACAGAAATATCGTTTATTTTTGAGGACCGTCGAGGCGCAGAGGCGTAAGCGTCTGACTGTAAACGCGATAGTTTGAGAGTTCGATTCCCACTTGGGGAATATGGATCTCAACACTAGGTTCATGTGGTTCCTGCAGTTCCCTCTGCCTACCCTGCAATATGCGGGATAAAGCGTGAAGCTAAAAAAAAGCGCAATGCAAAACGAAAAACTTAAACACGTAAACAGTATTTCACTTATAATAATATGATTGAAAAAAAAATAACGAAGCAAAAGTGAAGTGACGAAACACAAAGTATTGAGAATGTGAGTGTTCAAAACAAATTTTTAAAATTTAAAATTCGATTTAAAATAGCATAATTACTTGAATGCAACGCTATAATACTAAAGTAACATTGTATTCGTTGAGTCCATTATAATGGCATACCAAGTCAATCAATCCCGCATCTGTAGTTATTGTATGGGGTATTGGGTACAAGGGATGGCGCTAGACCCCCTGTAGACTTAAGTGCTATGGGATTTCGATGGGACGTACTCCATCTACTGACCATTTAGTAGAATATAATTGAGAATTCCTTTTGTGAGTTCTGTAGGTTTAGTGTAACATACATACATACATAATTATGTGAGTTTTTGCTACTAGAAATTGATATATTTTCGTACTAATATTAAATCATTATTATTTTTTTATATCTGTGCTTTTTTTTCATTTTCTCTCTCTTCTTCTCTCTCTCTCTCTCTCTCTCTCTTCAGTAGAAGCGCAGATTACAGATAAATTTAATTTAACTTAAATAATATAAAATTCATTTATTTTCAAAAAAAAAATCAGTACTGAAGCAAATTAATACCTATTATTTTTAATTTTTTTATTTCATCTTTAGTAAACGACCGTTGAGGACCGTCGTGGCGCAGAGTAAGCGTCTGCCTGTAAACGCGACGGTTTGTGCGTTCGATTCCCACACGGGGAAAATGGATGTTTCTATTTCCATTTTCTTCGCTCTGGAAACTAGTCAAAGCGCGGCGTTGAGTTCCGCCACTCAACACGCAATGCTCGAGGCAAAAGGCGGAAAACAGGGACGGAGGAAGCAGGACTTAAGCAACGGAGTGTCTTAACACTGGGTTCGTGTGGTTCCTACAGTTCCCTCTGCCTACGCTGCCATGTGCGGGATAAAGCGTGAAGCTAAAAAAAAATCTTTAGTAAACATATACAAATACTAAACTTAAAAAAAAACTTACCTAATAATTTACCTAATATTACCTGTTAATTTTTTCCAAGCAACTTCCAAATACATCTCTGCCGTATCCAAAATGACCGAATCTTTAAACGGATCCCAAATAGACATCCAGCTAATTATCAACAGTATAATGGCTAACCAAGCTAATTTATAGTTTTGGGCTTTAAAATATTGCCTTTTAATGGCCTGTCGTTGGCCACAAACAGTGCTTGGTTTATTTATAATTTACTTTGAAATGTTTAACTATTGTAAATAATAGGTGCTTAGTTATTGTTTTTGTTGTATAATAATAGTTGCTAGAATGGCTTTGATTAGGGTTGGGTTTGGCTCGTTTTAGCTTCACGCCTTATCCCGCATATGGCAGGGTAGGTAGAGGAAATTGCAGGAATTATGATTCCAAGTGGATTTTAACCCTGAACTTACGTAACATTATAAAAGCATGATACCTATGTGGTATAGGGTAGTTTATATCTACTCACTATTCTAATATTACTGATATTAGAAAGCTAGATTAAGGTAATTTAAAACTTATTAATCTATATTTATCTTTTTTAGCTTCACGCTTTATCCCGCACATGGCAGGGTAGGCAGAGGGAACCACAGGAACCATAGGAACCTAGTGTTAAGACTCTCTGATCTCAGCTTTCCGCCTTTTTGTTGCGTTTATTGCGTGTTGAGTGACATAACTCAACGCATTTTTTGATGTTTTGACTTTTGATTAAAAATATCAAAATTGATCAAAATGGCGTCCTAAAGTTAAGAAATTAACAAAACTATATAGAAAGTCTAAAATCGAAATATGGGTTTAAAAATTTCAAAACTGTAAATTGCATATGACTGTAAAGAATCGTAACTGTTAGCTTAATTAGGCCTCGGCGTAACTTCTTTATTTTAATCCTTAATACAATATACCCAGTACCAAAGTTAGCAAGAATTTTAGAATGCAGTCTTCATACCAAAATATGTTTAAACTTTAGTGTAGTCATTGGAATAAATATGCCATAGTCTGGTGTCACTTCAATTTTTATAACCGAAAATTGATTCTGAAAATGTTTTTATACAAAAGTTTAGTTCAATGTAAAAATCAAGTGTTTTTTTAATCAATTTTCTAAATTTTGAATTTATAATATATATTTATAATTTTAAATCACTAAATAATAACACAAATATATATATATATATATATATATATATATATATATATATATATATATATATATATATATATATATATATATATATATATATATATATATATATATATATATATATATATATATATATATATATATATATATATTATATATATATATATATATATATATATATATATATATATATATATATATATATATATATATATATATATATATATATATATATATATATATATATATATATATATACTTTTAATTTTTTCAATATATAATATATTACTATTACTTAAGATATCTTTATTTAACAAAACTCACACATTCACTGGGATGATTGTTAATATAAACAAAGCGCGGCGTTGAGTTCCGCCACTCAACGCAATGCCTCAAAAAAGGCGGAAAGCGGGGATGGAGAAAGCAGGGGCTAAGTAACGTGTCTTCTACATTTGCCTTAGGTTCCTGTGGTACCTGCAGTTCCGTCTCCCTACCTTGCCATGTGCGGGATTCATTAACTGGAAATCAAACCAGTAATTGTCATACAGTGGTCTCTAAATATGATGTATATGAGTTAATAGTCAAAATAATGCAAATAAACGGCTATTACATTTTTAAATATTAATTTTTGGTGTATCCCCGATCTGGAAATGAATCTGTATTATATATATAGCTTCTAAGCATACTTCATTAAATCGATTATTTAAATTATGGCGTATATATATATATATATATATATATATATATATATATATATATATATATATATATATATATATATATATATATATATATATATATATATATATATATATATATATATATATATATATATATATATATATATATATATATATATATATATATATATATATATATATATATTATATACATATGTTGATAGTCCCGGTAATAGCAGGGTAGGCATAGGAAACTGTAGTAACCTAAGAAACCTAATGTTGAGACACTCCGTTCACTACTTTCTGCCTTTCTGAGACATTACGAAGAGTGGCGGAGCTCAACGCCGCCCTAGCCTTATTGCCAAAACAAAAAAAAAAAAAACAAATGAAAACATCCACCTTCCCCTCATGGAAATCGAATCCATAAAACCGTCGCGTTTACAGGCAGATACGCCTCTGCGCCACGACGGTCATCAATCATATCTCATAACAACCAAAAGAACAACAGAAGACACGAACAAATCCGTAGGCGTTTTCTAGTCTAATAAATTGAATTACGCACAAACTGCTTTACATACGTTTTATAATACATTTATCACACTAGAGTAGTAAAATATAACCTATTACATAAGAAATAAGATGTATAATTGCATATACTTAGCAGCTTAAAGAGATAAGTATCAAAATGCCTTTTAAAATGAAGACATCAAAATACGTTATTTAAATAAAGTAACTTGATACTATAGTGTGTACGTGGCTTAAGTCCCGAGATCAAGTCAGATTTCGGTATTATATGGGAAGGATGCTGCAAGATTTATTATATGTGCATGTAATTGTTTGTATGTATGTATGTAGGTACATTGTGTAGGAATAAATTTAGTATAAGTAAGTGAGGACTGTCGTGGCGCAGAGGCGTAGCGTCTACAGGTAAACGCGGCTTTTTGTGGGTCGATTCCCACTCGGGGATCGATTCTTCTATTTCCATTTTCTGTGCTCTGTCAATTAGGTGAAGCGCGGCTGGCAGCGCGGCGTTGAGTTTCGCCCTTCAACACGCAATGTCTTGAAAAAGGCGAAAAGCAGGAACTAAGCATCGAAGTGTCGTAACACTAAGTCACTGTAGTTACTGCAGTTCCCTCTGCTTACTCTGCCATTTGCGGGATAAAGCGTGAAGACATAAAAAAAAGATGTACCTAAGTATAAATTTGGTTCTCTGTCAGTGGTAATTTGGAGAAATTATATATAGAAGTTATTATATTTTTAAATACCTTAGTTATATAAAATATTTATGATTTTTTATAGCAGGGTATCTGGCACGAGGACCGTCGTGGCGCAGAGGCGCAACGTGTGCCTGTAACGCGACGGTTTCTGAGTTCGATCCCCAGTCGGGGAAGATAGATTTTTCTATTTCCATTTTCTTCGCTCTGGCAAACTAGGCAAAGCGCGGCGTTGAGTTCCGCCACTCAACACGCAATGCCTCGAAAAAGGCGGAAAGCGGGGACGGAGAAAGCAGGGACTAAGCAACGGAGTGTCTAACACTAGGTTCCCACGGTCCCTGCAGTTCCCTCTGCCTACCCTGCCAAGTGCGGGATGAAGCGTGAAACTAAAAAAAAAGACCTGGTCAATAAGAGAACTTATTGGCCAGATTAATTTTTTTTAAAACATTTAAATAGTAGAGATGGATATAGAAATGAAGATAGTTCTTACAACAATATTATTTTCGTAAATATATTTATATATACATATATATGTTTTATATGTTTTGTATGTATATATATATATATATATATATATATATATATATATATATATATATATATATATATATATATATATATATATATATATATATATATATATATATATATACATATATATGTTTTGTATGTATATATATATATGTGTGTATACATGCATATATATCAGTCTCTATTAGTCATATGTAAACGAGCTCACTAATAAAATACTATAAATATTACCTACGTATTATTTTGATAATTCCAAAAGTACTGTATTTTGGACACACATCTATGTATGGACGCAAGTAATTGATTTTGTAGCAAAATGACACATAAATAATAATACAACATGTGGATATCTTAAATTTCTTATTTATAAAACTTTTTATTAGGACAGCGCAGACTTGCTGATGTTTTCTTTTAAGTAATTTTGTTAATATGGATTTTTTGACATAATTATTTTAGTATGAATCGATCGTGGTTGTCGATGGTTGTCGCTTCGATTCCCACTTAAGGTAATTATAAATTGTTTTTATTGGCCTTCTAATAAACGCTGTTGCACAGAAAAAAAAACATTTTTTTTTTGTTTACGTATTCTTGTAGAACATGGGTTTAGTTGAGGTACAATAAGGTATTAAACATTTGATTTAAAGAAAGGTAGAAATGGTAGATCAAATCTTAGTTATTACAAAAGTCAGGCCAGGTATGATACGCCAGGTAGATACAGATATCTGCATAATAAAGGTATTAGATACTCACAGTAAATTAATTTGACAGGATTATCTTACAACCTAATAATATAGTATAGTCATATTCTTTTAAGAAACGGGAGCCTAATAATTACATAAAAACATATTTCTATTCTCCGTTTTTTCCCTTTTATAAATCTATAGAGGACCTTCGTGGCGCAAAAATGCAGTGTCTGCCTGTAAACGTGATGGTTCGTGGGTTCAATTCCCACTCGGAGACAATGGATTATTTTATTTTCATTTCCTTCCACTCAACACGCAATGCCTCGAAATGTAATTCGCATTGAACGGAGTGTCTTAACACTATATTTCACGATTCCTATTTTTTTTCTGCCTGCCACTACGAGCGAGATAAAGCGTGAAAATATAAAAAATACAGGTTTCCACAGTTCCTGCGGTTCCCTCTGCCTACCCTGCCATATACGGGATAAAGCGTGAAGCTAAATAAAAAAAAGTGGCTTAATATAAGGTTCTTTCAGCCTACCCTGCTATATGCGGGATAGAGCGTGAAGCTACAAAGTCTACAAAGTCTATAGTCTACACAAGCCACGCTCTAAGTAAGGTAGCCGTTACCGTACAATAGTGTAACATATAACAGCATGATACCATCCCATCTAACATCAAGTTTATTCTAATTTTCATACAAATGTCACATTCAAATGAAAATGTTAGTATGGGACAGCTTGAATAGGTTATTATTCCCTTGTACTATAGTTTATGGTCAGCCACACCGTGTCTAATGGGTTTGGGAAATATCTTTATCGTTACTACTGTTTTTGGATGCATTTTTTTTTAAATATGGAGAATAATTTGACGAGGACCATCGTGGCTTGAAGGTGTAGCATCTACCTGTAAACGCGACGGTTCGTGGGTTCGATTCCCATCATGGAATTTCCATTCCCATTTCCATTTTGATCGCTATGGTAAATAGGCAACGAGCTGCGTTGAATTCCGTCAATTGACATTGTCTCGAAAAAAATGGAAAGCGGGGAATGGAGTGTCTTAACACTAGTGTCCTAAAAAAAAATAATTTGTTTTTATGATTTTCTTTAGTGTTGGTAATTAAGACTCTACGTGATAAGATAAGCAAAGGTAATGTTAAGGTATGTTTGTAAGTCGAGTGAAAGTCAAGAATAAGGCGTTCTCTTTACCCATAATATGGTAATGTCAAAATTAAACAAGAGGAGTATTCTAATATAATAACAATTCCCAATTTTCCGAAATGTAAAAAAATTGTGATAAAGTGTCAAACTAGCTTGAGATTGAGGTATTCTAGGATGAGCAACAAATGACTGTGGGCTGGGCACATACCACCTGGACCCCGTATTCCTGCGCCCATTAAAACTTACGAGGTCAAAATAAGGCAAACAAAAGCCTGTTTCAATTTACTTTTCCCTCACGCTTTATCCCGTACACACATTTCACTTATTAACAAATACTACTACATAGGTATTCACTAATCTTTCATTTTCACAAGGTGAAGTGAAGTGAAGTCCCAAAAATCAAGTTCCCGCAGTCTAACCTGCTATATACGGGAAAACGCGTGAAGTAAATTTTCTATATAATCAATTACTTGAAGCAGAATTCGAACCTACGAACTTACAAGTAATTCCACATTCACAATCATTACTTTACTATTAACTGGCCCTAACTCAATAATAAACACATCAACAAATATGTCAAACGAAGCGACCTATTCATTCATTCTTCTAAAATTTCACGCACAATTAGAATGTCATAGAAAAAGTACATAATAGAAATTTGTTAGTCTCGGTGTCTTAACACCTGGTGGTAATAAATAACGCGTAACGACGGGTGACAGAGGTTAGTTTGGTTAAAGTTGATACAGGCAGATGGTTTTGTTTTTTTTCTACTTAATTTATCTTATAAATAAATAGTATTTTAGTGGAATCTGGAGAACGGAGACTTTTGGGCACTTTTTCTCCGCATTTTGTGCCATAGTATATTTCTTAGAAGGTAATTTAGGAAGCTTCACCGTCAAAGCATGAGAGTGTAGTGTTAAGATGTTTTTCTCTATTTTCCATTATACTGTAAAGACAATGTGTGTAGCGGTAGTCAGCGGAACTCAACGCCGCGCTTGCTCTGTCATAGATTGAACTCATAGCCATCGCATTTACAAACTATCTATCTACCGGCTATCCAATTGTAACCTCACGTTTAAATATTTTAAGTTAGTGTTAAGTTATTATATACATATGTACTTTCGATTATCCGAATGCCTTACAACAATTAGTGCCCACTAATCGAGTATCTGTTGTAAATTAAATAAAATATTTTTTCATCTAAAAATCGAACCTATAACACCGTCATACAATTAACCACTAAGCCATCATACAAAAACTAATTTACAGCAAGTAATATTAAAATAACAACTTTATAATAGATATCTGTGTTAAAAAAAAAAGTATGACCAATCCAAAGAAACCGACGGCCCCAGTTTTATTGTGCTCTAACAATAGTATAGACGAAATATCAATTTCAAAATTGCAGTACATAATTGCAGTCACTTCATGCGCTTTTGTTGCCAAAAGGTGCAAGCTGCATCAATGGACTGTGTTAATTTTATTTGGATTGGATATTATATGGGTTAGGGGTTCTTTTTTGCGTTTTTTTATAGTATAAAGTTATGATATGTCACTTTGAAGGAGATTTCTTGGAGATCTTGGTGTTTAAGCGTAATGAGATGTGGGAGGGTGGTTATTAATTACAATTACAAAGCAAAGAAAAATTCTATAAAATATAAAGAAATTACATATATTTTCCACAAAGAAAGCGGAGACGGAGAAAGCAGGGACTAAGCAACGGAGTGTCTTAACACTAGGTTCCCACGGTTCCTGCGGTTCCCTCTGCCTACCCTGCCATGTGCGGGATGAAGCGTGAAGCTAAAAAAAAAACAAAAAAAAAAATAGAAAGTAGAGTAAAGGAGAGAAAAGTTTTAAGCATCGCTAAATTTCTTGGACTTCTCAAAACAAATGAAGGAATCCCACTAAATATGCGTCTTCTCAACTAAATTATGAAATATTTTTTTAAATACTTAAAAAAGTATCGTAATTTTTATTTCACAATTTTTTTTAACAGAATACCATCATAACTTCTATTTTTCAAGAAACGTAAAATCAAGCGTGAAAGCACAATGCGATGGGTTTCCAATTACTTTGTTAACTAATTCACTTTTAAAGTAAAAAAACACTTGAGTGTTAAAACACTTGAGTGTTAAAACACTTGAGTGATACTTAAGTGACGTTTTGATTTTTTTAATATTTAAAGTGTTATACTACATTTATTTATATTAAGAAAATACTTTCTTCGTATAGCATATGTTGCTTTTTTTTACCTTCACGCTTTATTTTGCACATGGCAGGGTAGGCAGAGGGAACTGCAGGGACTATTGGAATCTAGCGTTAAGACACTCCGTTGCTTAGTCCCTGCTTTCTCCGTCCCCGCTTTACGACTTTTTTCGAGGCATTGCGTGTTGAGTGGCGGAACTCAACGCCGCGCTTTTGCCTAGGTGCCAGAGCGAAGAAAATAGAAATAGAAAAATCCATCTTCCCCGACTGGGAATCGAACCCAGAAACCGTCGCGTTACAGGCAGACGTTACGCCTCTGCGCCACGAAGGTCCTCAAAGTCGTATAGCATATAAATACTGTATTAGACCTAGTTATAACCAAGGAAAGTAGGGTCTTCCTAATTAAAATGACCTAGCCTAAATTTATTATTTTGTCGTTATTTTAATATGAAGTTATTTATCTAAGAAATATTTGCTGTAAACTCTCCGGTCTCCGTTTTCCACCAGAATTTTAAACAAAACAATTTGAACCAGGCAAATCAAAAATCGTTAGCGGTAGTTTGATATAATAATTATATCAAATGACAGACGAATGTCCGCTAGTTATGACCACGGACTACTGCAAAGTGTTCAAAAAGTCGAGTTACCAAAAATGTCAGTACCTATACTCGATTAATCCGTTTAAATTATTTTATTTCAAATGGATAAAAGTCATAAAAGTAGGTATACCTATATCAATATTTAACATTATATAACTCTTTCGCCAAGATAAATTTCTCCCTAATTCTAGGAGAAGGAGAGGAGGATTGTATATGGAGAGTCGGAGGGCATTAAGAATAGTTGATTTTAAAATCCACATAAACGACGCTGCCATCTAAATTATAAACTATAAACAAAAAAACCTATTTTCAAAATGTCACACCGTACAATAGCAAGTGTTTAAACAAATATTTGTCTTCAATTACACCGTTTCAAATCGATTTCAACTAATTCGACGGTTTTCAAATAATGTGTGAAAGATGCCGATTCCTTTTACACCGTTACTAAAGATAATTTCCTTTAAATATAGGTGCTTAAGGAATATATATCTTAATAGAAGGTAGCAAGTTCTATTTCTCGTTGAGGCAATTTTATTTGGAAATTGACACGTGGCCTTTAAGTAGTGTGTATAAGAAATGTGGCTAATTCCTTTGAAATAGTTTAACAGGGCTTTGTAGTTTGAACATGTTAAAAAATAGATTAGTCTCACTTTTTGTTATTGTGCAAAATAAATTGTATTAAATCGAAGAATCGTAATAAGAATTTATTTATTTAATTTATTCAGTTTATTTGCTTTCTCAATTCGGAATGAATTGAATAAATTTTGTAGTCTAGGTAGAGAGAGTCAGGTTCAACAGCAGTATCATTATTACAGAACAAAAGCTAGTGCTAAGACACTCTGTTCTCTCTTCTCAGCTCGACTTCAACGCTATTTATTGTGTAGATAA
The DNA here is from genome assembly GCA_037178615.1 of Dione vanillae. Taxonomy (NCBI): domain Eukaryota; kingdom Metazoa; phylum Arthropoda; class Insecta; order Lepidoptera; family Nymphalidae; genus Dione; species Dione vanillae. The sequence goes on from JAZFAU010000252.1 coordinate 504,111, forward strand.
CAAAGTATCTATAAAGACACAATATGTAGTTTTTTCTTTTTTTTTATTTTTTTTATAGCTTCACGCTTTATCCCGCACATGGCAGGGTAGGCAGAGGGAACTGCAGGAACCATACGAACCTAGTATTAAGACACTCCGTTGCTTAGTCCCTGCTTTTTTCCGTCCCCGCTTTCCGCCTTTTTCGAGGTATTGCGTGTTGAGTGGCGGAACTCAACGCCGCGCTTTGCCTAGTGTTGCCAGAGCGAAGAAAATGGAAATTTGAAAAATCTATCTTCCTCGAGTGGGAATCGAAACCAGAAACCATCGCGTTTACAGTTCGCCACGTTACGTACGTACGTTTCGCCACGACGGTGGGTTCGATTCCCATGAGGAGAAGATGAATGCTATTTCCATTTTCTTCGCTTTGGCAGAGCGCGGCGTTGAGTTCCACCACACGACACGCAATGCTTGTAAAAAGGCGGAAAGCGGAGACAAGCAACGGAGTGTCTTAACATAAGTTCCCACGGTTCCTGCAGTTCCCTCTGCCTAGCCTGCCATTTGCGGAATAAAGTGTGAAGCTAAATAAAAAAGATTTAGGTAGCCTAAAATAATTATTCTAGATAGTTTAGGTTCTAGAAGTAAGCTTATATTCAGCTGTGGATATTAGATCAGCTGAAACACCCTTGATGGCTCCTTTCAAACTAGGCCAAAAAGCCATGAAACCGAAAAAAAACCTGATAATGCAATACGTGTAAAAAAATCTAGAGGGGTAGCGAGAGAGAAAGGAGCACCAATCGCTGCAGTCCCTGCATACCTCTGTCCACTCGTCCACTGTCATTAACCTCTTCATACATGCTCTTCGGGAAGTCCTCATCATTATCTAGGTATGTTACGACTCCTATTATACCACCGTAGTACCAGTGGTTGAACACAGTGATAGAGACTTGTGATAGAGGACCGTCGTGGCGCAGAGGCGCAACGTCTGCCTGTAACGCGACGGTTACTGGGTTCGATCCCCAGTCGGAGAAGATGGATTTTTCTATTTCCATTTTCTTCGCTCTGGATAACTAAGCAAAGCGCGGCGTTGAGTTCCGCCACTCAACACGCAATGCCTCGAAAAAGGCGGAAAGTGGGGACCGAGAAAGCAGAGACGGAACGGAGTGTCTTAACACTAGGTTCTTATAGTTCCTGCAGTTCCCTCTGCCTACCCTGCCATGTGCGGGATAAAGCGTGAAGCTAAAAAAAAAAAAAAAAGACACTTGTGTCTAAGTACAGAGTGTCCTAACACAAGGTTCTCTGTATTTATCTGGCCATGTGACGTTATATTGACGTTATATGTGCATAAAGTCTGTAAATTCTGTAAATTAATTCGTTTTTTTTATTACATATTTAATTTTATTTCTAATTAATATATATTTCTTGTATCTATTAATAAAGTGAAGGCGCACATTAAAATATAATTTATAGTCCAGGGAGCCTCAACAAGAGGAAAAATTACAGTAGCATGGCAGTCCCTGGTCTAGACTTCTCAAGAAAAAAACGGTAAATAGTCATCATTAAGCAATACTAAGAAATATTCAGCTTAATGTCTTAAACGGGACCTGTTTAAATCATTTTCCAGTGAAACAACGATTTAACAACGTGTTTAGTTATTTTCCCCAGAGAATAGGCTGTATTATTATAAACTGGCATACATTTTTGACGCTAATACTAGAAAAGTGGTTGTACGCGACGAATTTGACAAGAAATCCAGTCAATTTAATATCAATCTTAAATTTAAGGGTATAAAGTTAATTTTTCATTGGTTTTTGTTGATTTTTTTAACGAAAGATAAGAGATAAGGTGCTAGTCGGTGTAATTCTTTGTACGGTGAGTTTGGCATTTGACCCAGTAGCATTGTCTAAGCTCAGAAAGCGATGTCGTTTTAGATATAAACTCATATAAAATAGTTTTAACGACACTTCTATGTCCATTGTTCTTGTAAAAGCTCATATTATTATAGAGTAAAAATCATTTAAAAAATATAATACGGATATGTTTATATATAAATTATATTATATGTAAAGAGGGAGTGTTGATCGTGGCACAGTGGCATCGGTTATGACTGTAACCGTGATTGTGGGTTCGATTTCCGAGAACGAATTTTTTAAATAGGTTGAAATTGATGAGGACCGTCGTGACGCAATGGCGTAGCGTCTGCCTATAAACGCGGTGATTTGTGTGTTTGATTCCCACTAGGGTAGAAGGATTTTTCTATTTCCAATTTCTTCGGTCCGGAAATTAGGGATAACGCGGTGTTGAGTTCCGCCACTCAACACGCAAAAAGGCAAAAAATAGAGACGGAGAAAGCAGGGACTAAGTAACTGAGTATCTTATCACTAGGTTCCTGTGGTTCCTGCAGTTCCTTCTGCTTATGTATGTGCGGAATAAAGTGTGAAGCCAAAAAAAGTATAAATTGATTTGTGCGTGGAAGACAGAGTGTACTACAGTGTACCACTAGGGTACCTACCGTGCTATATGAGTCAACATATAAGATATGTAACGATTGCGGCAGAGAAAATCAAGTGGAATAATATTTCGGTATATATATATATATATATATATATATATATATATATATATATATATATATATATATATATATATATATATATATATATATATATATATATATATATATATATATATATATATACATATATATATATATATATATATATATATATATATATATATATATATATATATATATATATATATATATATATATATATATATATATATATATATATATATATATATATATATATATATATATATATATATATATATATATATATATATATATATATATATATAAAGATGCCTTGAATTAACCTATATACAATTAGTATCCACAGCGCGTGTCAGCTACCTCATATATGCCCCACTATGACCTCATATAAATAACCAAATCAACATAGTTTCATAGAACTTTTCAATTTCCAAATAAAAAACGGCCATTATCTTTATAAGAACTTTCCGTGGAAATGTAAACAACTACTGTAACAATTGTACTTAATATTCTATTCATGTGCAGTAGATACGATGGGCTTCTTTAGTTTTGACTACGCATTCGATTATTTTATTCAACACTTAGCAGGGTAGGTAGAGGAATTTAGTAGGTAGTGTTAAGACACTCTGGTTCTGAATTTTTGCCGAGTTTTCCAGACTATTGCGAGGCGAAATTCAACGCCGCACTCTACCTATAGGAGAAAAAGCAATAATACAGATATCAAAATAGTTTACATTGTCATATATCTTAAAATGGCATAATATTACTAGCCCGCACTGAAAGCTTAATTTTTTTTTATTTTAATATCCCACTGTATCCCGCTCATTACTTAGTGTTAAAACACTCCGTTCTCCACTTAAATGAAATCATGTAAAATAATTTTTTATAAAGTATATATAAAAGAAACGTCCACCGCACGTTATTCCAATAATATTTTTATAGATCTAAATCTTTCTAAACAATTAAATAGTGTACAATAGAGCCTTGGACGTGACTGATTTTCTTTATATTGATAGTAAGTGACATTGATAGAATAGGAGAGGGTTGCGAGTTCGATTCCCATTATGGAAAATGACGTATTGTTATTTGTGTTTCTCACATAAGACAAAAAGCGGCGTTTACTTCTACCACTTAATACAATGTCAGGAATTTGGACAGAATGCGAAGATTATAATGTCTAGACACTCTGCCTACTATGTTTGTTTGTGGGTGTAACGTGTGGCTGTAAAACGAACTTCCTTATTTTGGTATAAACTATAAACTAATACTTTATACATACCTATATATATGAAAATCTGAAGAAAGTTAATTCAAATAATTTTATATTTTATATTTTTTATATTTAAGCTTATAAATAAAAAGAAATGTTTTAACGAAGAGATAATATATATATATATATATATATATATATATATATATATATATATATATATATATATATATATATATATATATATATATATATATATATATATATATATATATATATATATATATATATATATATATATATATATATATATATATATATATATATATATATATATATATGTACAAAATTATATCGCGTACAAAATTATTAAACCGTCAAAGAACACTTCTAGTGTAATATATATTTTTTACTCAACGTAACCCTCTAGAAATTCATTTAATACAAAAGCTTTATTAAGCACAGATAAACTTAGCTTCGGTGAACTGTCAAATATTTAAGTATTTTAGATTACCAGTAGGCGTAAGAGAAACAATTTAAACAGTACTAAATGTTAATCTGAATAGTTTTCTACGAAATTGGTCATTCGATTGGTCTTTGTATTGTTATCCCTTGAATTGCTGGTAAGTCCTGCTGTACACTTATAGCTTAAATTTATAGCTTTATTACTTTTTAATCTTCACGCTTTATCCCGCACATAGCATGATAGGCGGAAGAAATCGCAGGAATCAGGAACCTAGTGTTATGACACTCCGGTATCCTTTCACCCGCTTTTTTGAAATATTGCGTGTTGAGCGGCGGAACTCAACGCCGCGCTTTGGTTAGTTACCAGAGCGAAAAAAGTGGAAATGAAAAATCCATCTTCTCCAAGTGGGAATCAATTTTACAAGTCGTCGCGTTTGCAGGTAGACGTTGCGCGTCTGCACTACGACGGCCTTCTTAGCTTATTTGGAATAATCTAATGTAGCTCATGTTAGACTGAATAATTATTTGGTTTCTCTTAAATGTATATAAACAAAGACATTAAGAAGATGGAGAACGGAGAAGTTCTTCGTTCGTGGAGAAGAATTTCCTTTATCAGAAAATGTAGAGACTACTTCCCTTAGTGAGTTACATCATATTTAAAATCATATTTATCTGGCACGGGCAAGAAGAGAGAGAGAGAGGAGGAAAGCATGAAAAGATATACAACTGAAATGTGCACAAATATATTAATATAATATGAGGACCGTCGTGGCGCAGACAGCGCAACGTCTGCCTGTAATGCGACGGTTTCTGGGTTCGATCCCCAGTCGGAGAAGATGGATTTTTCTATTTCCATTTTCTTCGCTTTGACAAACTAGGCAAAGCGCGGCGTTGAGTTCCGCCACTCCACACGCAATGCCTCGAAAAAGGCGGAAAGCGGGGACGGAGAAAGCAGGGACTAAGCAACGGAGTGTCTTAACAGTAGGTTCCCACGGTCCCTGCAGTTCCCTCTGCCTACCCTGTCATGTGCGGGATAAGGCGTGAAGCTAAAAAATAAATAAATATTAATATAATAAAAATGAACAGCTTGTTTGAGCGCGTTAATCTCATATAATTGCATATATGTTTTGTAACGTAGTTTCTTAATTTATTAACAAAAGGCACATAGGGTAACCAACATAGTGTTCATCGTATTAAATATAGCCCAGTGGACGTTTACTGTATATTAAATATTCTTTATTGCATTAAAAAAAAATGAGAAAGACATAAATACAGAAATATCATTAGCAAAGGTGGACTTATCTCTATAAGTGATTTCTTCCAGCCAACCTGTGAAAGTGGATGAAAGCAGAATGTACGAGAAGACAGAAAAATGCAATATAAGGTTAAAAAAATAATAATAAAAAAAATCAATACATAAGGCATAGAAAATATACATACTATGTTGTGTTCCATTTAGTATATTATAGTACATAATATACTGGAACTTAAGTAGCTATTTCTAAGCCATTTATGAAAGTAAATTATACATCATTTAACTGAACTAGTTGGGGTCGAATCGAGGTCACATTATTTACTACTTAGTCAATCTCAATAAAAATCGAACCCACTTCAACCTTCACTAATATATATATTTCTATGGACAACAAGTCTTAGCATTGACATGCAATGCGCAAGAGTTTATCGCTCGCTACTAAATTGAACTACGTGACGTGAATTAAAAAAAATATAAAATAAATGTACACTTTAATATATTGACAATTTACTATGAAAGGCATAAAGCTACTGAGGATCTACAAATTATTGGAATTTCTTTGGAAATATTTTTTTTATAGTTTCACGCTTTATCTCGCATATAGCTGGGTAGGCAGAGGGAACCTCAGTAACCGAGGGAACCGTTCTGCCGTTCCGTGGCATTGCGTGTTGAGTGGCGGAACTCAACGCTGCGCTCTGCCTAGTTGCCAGAGCGAAGAAAATAGAATTGGAAAAATCCATCTTCCCCTCATGAGAATTGAATCCACAAACCGTCGGGTTTACAGGCACAAGCTCCGCCTCTGCGTCACGACGGACCTCAGGAAATAAATATAGTGACCTAATACCAACGTAGGTAACTAATTTAAATTAAGATATCATAATTTTTATTATTATTTTGTTAGGTTTATAGCACGGCGTTTAGTTTCGCCAAACTTCTTAATGTCTTAATTGCGGTCGGATGGTGATGGTGACGTACGGTGTTTAACAGGATAGGCAAAGAGAACCTGCTTCTTTGCCTATCCCGCACTATCCGGTATATTGCGGGATAGGCATAAGGGGAAGCTATAATGTAGGTACCTACTAATGTATTCTTTATTTTCAGTCTATTATGGATATTAAAACTTTTATATACATAATATATAAGTATAAGTATATTTTTCAATTTAATGCACTTCACTATTTATTCTACTAGGCAAAGTGCGGCGTTTAGTTCCGCCAAATAACACGCAATGCCTCGAAAACGGTGGAAAACGGGGACGGAGAAAACAGGGACTAAGCAATTGAGTGTCTTAACACTAGGTTCCTACGGTCCCTGCAGTTCCCTCTACCTACCCCTGCCATGTGCGGGTGCCAGTTGAACAGCCGTACAATAAACGCAATGATGGTAGGATCTATCCTACTTGACAAAATAAATTATTACCGATTCATTACTTAAGTGTAATAATAAAAATGTCATAATAAATTTGGGCGTAGAATGAAGGAAGTAGTGTTAAAACATTATGTTTTATAATATTAGCCTGTTTTAAGAAGCATTCATCTGTTTCTTTTCAGACTCTTGGGATAGAAGTCGTGGTTGTAGAGATGACAGTAACCTAGTTAGCTCCTTGTTTAAGTAGCGTAAAGGTAAAAAAATAAATGCCAATTTAAAAAAAAAAATAAAAATATATAGAAATGTAAAAATCAAATATAACTATATATATGTGACATTGGGGGAAGTGAATTGTGCTCAACTGGCACGCTCGGAACGCCATTACCGTAGAACAGAACAGAACAGAACTATATATATTTGTTTTGGTTTTATTTAGCTTCACGCTTTATCCCGCACATGGCAGGGTAGACAGAGGGAACCGCAGGAACCATAACAACCTAGTGTTCAGCCACACAGTACCCAGCTTTCCAGCTTTTACGAGGCATTACGTGTTAACCCCGCGTTTTGCCTAGTTGCAAAAGCGAAGAAAATGGAAATAGAAAAATCCATCTACCCCTCCTTGGAATCGAACCCACAAACCTTCGCGTTTAGGCAGACGCTACGCCTCTACACAACGATAACTATATACAGCAATAAACTAAAAACGAATCCCCACCAATTTATAAGAAAAAACAATACTGTAGGTACTGTACTACCCATTGTCTCAATCAATTCAAAAAATAAGCTTTAAAGCTCATACAAATAAGGCGTATATACGAAGCTTTTGTTTGAGCCAATCATAAACACATCCTGTGTACTTCGCGTTCAAATTGTTAAATTAAAAAAATCGATATTATTACTTTACATTCAAATTATGCTATATATATACCATTTAAATACCACATTGTTCTTAGAACTTTAGTATGTACAGGTTGTTTATAGCTTCCTTTAATCCCATGACATCATGGTGGAGGTAATTTTGAAGCCATTGATGTGTAATTCTTTGGAAATAGATTTAAATGTTTAATTCGTTGGAAATTTATTAGGTTTTACAGTCGTTATTGAAAAAGTATTGTCTTTAAGCTTGCTATCGTGGACCGTCGTAGCGCAGAGGCGTAAGCGTCTGCCTGTTAACGCTACGGTTTGAGGGTTCGATTCCCACTCAGAGAAGATGGATTTTGGAAGGATAACTAAGCAAAAGCACGGCGTTGAGTTCCGCCACTCCACACGGAATGGATCGAAAAAAGGCGGAAAGCGGGGACGGAGAAAGCAGGGACTAAGCAACGGAGTGTCTTAACACTACGTTCATATGGTTCCTTCAGTTCCCTCTGCCTACCCTGCAATATGCGGGATAAAGCGTGAAGCTAAAAAGAAAAAATAAGCTTACTATATTATTTAACTAAGGTAACCTCTTACTCTGTTAGATGCAATATATATTGGTGATTATTTGTTATTTATAAAAAAACATCTCTTTATAAACCATATAAGATGTTTTTACGTTAATAAAACTTTTTTAATATATGTATTGAATAAAAATAATGAAAATATGTTCATAATTAATATTAAATTTGCTAAGAATTTTGAACCCACTACCATCGTAGGTATATACAAGCTGTATATGTGTATGTATATATATTTTAAAGTCAGTAAATAACTTGTAAATAAGACACTAATTAGTGGAACACTGGCACGCAGTTATATACAATAAATAAAATATATTATAAACGATTTTTATCATTATAGAGAACTATGTATGGCGCAGACTTGCGACATTGTTTTTTGTTTTTTTTTTTTTTTTTTTTTTTAAATCTTGTTAAAGTGAAGCCACCCTAAAAAATACTTGGCCTACGTTAATTTTTTTTGTAAAATAGAAAAAATTTAATAATAAACTTAATTTGTTTTTTTTAGCTTCACGCTTTATCCCGCACTTGGCAGAGTAGGCAGAGGGAACTGCAGGAACCAAACGTAGCTAGTGCTAGTGTTAAGACACTCCGTTGCTTAGTTCTTGCTTTCTCCGTCCCCCCTTTCCGCCGTTTTCGAGGCATTGCGTGCTGAGTGGCGGAACTCAACGCCGCGCTTTGCCTAAATCTTATTAATTAATTTAAATTTGAAATATATCCCTTTCCACCATTTACAATTTTTTGTTAAGTGAAATTTTCCGCTTATCAACTTCGTTTTAAAGTGAGCGAGGGCATCAACACTACAGTCTCATCGTTACTTTACGTTTTTTAGCAAAAACAAAAGAGTACTCACAAAATTAAATTAATGCAATCGCTACCGGTAAATATATATAAATAGGTTTTTTGTGTTTCATCCATATATACAGTAAGCTAATGTGGACCTCATAGAGTGATATTATGTAGAAATAACACACCGGATTCGAACCGCCACCTGTGGCGTTACTAAATTATGGTTTGAAGTACAGTCGTCACTATCATAGAAAAATTATGATTAGGGATGTGAAAAATTGTATTTGGACTTTTTTTATTTTGTTAAAAGTTTTTTTTTTGTTTCACGTTTTATCCCGCATATAGCAGGATAGGTAAAGTACACCGTGGAAACCTAGTGTGACGACACTATGTTCCCTTCTTTCTGACTTTATTGATAAGTGGCGGAACTCGACGCCGCGCTTATCTAGTTGCCAGAGGAAAGAAAATAAAAGTGAAAAAATATCCGACTTTCCCGAGTGGGAATCGAACCCACTTACCTGCGTCAATTGAATTGTTAAACATTCGTTGTTTTTAAGTGTTCCATATTTTATGTATTTAAAATTAATTAAAATTATTTTTAAAATTTAGAAAATAAGAATTTGTATATATTTATTAGTATTACATAAAAATTATGATTATTTAAATAAAAGAAAAGAAGAAGAAAGAGAGGACCGTCGTGGCGCAGAGGCGCAACGTCTGCCTGTAACGCTACGGTTACTGGGTTCGATCCCCAGTCGGAGAAGATGGATTTTTCTATTTCCATTTTCTTCGCTCTGGCATCTAAGGCAAAGCGCGGCGTTGAGTTCCGCCTCTCAACACGCAATGCCTCATAAAAAATGCAGAAAGCATGGACGGAGAAAGCAGGGACTAAGCAACGGAGAGTCTTAACTATAGGTTTAAATGGTTCTTGCAGTTCCTTCTGCCTACCCTGCAATATGCGGAAGAAAGCGTGAATTTAATAATATACATTAAGTCCAAAACATAGTGTGAAAATGTGAAAATAATTGATTTTTACTTCCCAGATGAAATTTGACACCGTGTATTGAATGACAGTGGTTAACGCCGCCATTTTGTCTATTTGAACGGAGAAATGACAGTAATTCATTTCCCCTAATATTATATATAGTAACCACCAAATATTAGTAGATGTATGGAGTATAATATATATATATATATATATATATATATATATATATATATATATATATATATATATATATATATATATATATATATATATATATATATATATATATATATATATATATATATATATATATATATATATATATATATATATATATATATATATATATATATATATATATATATATATATATATATATATATATATATATATATATATATATATATATATATATATATATATATATATATATATATATATATATATATATATATATATATATATATATATATATATAAGTTGCTTATTTTAGATATATCTGCTAATTTTTGTATGTGATTTACATAAAAAACCATAAATAACGACACCAAACTAGTCTCAAGACCACTTAAATTATCATAATGTGTTAGAAAAGCATATAAATTGTAAAACGGATATTTGGTTACATTGAATTTTAACTTTTGAGTAGTAGTAGGTTCGGTTTTTTTTGATGATTCTCGTTTTTTTGTACCTTAAAAAGAAAGTGGAGTTCCGCCGCAATGCCTCGAAAGAGGCGGAAAGCGGGGACGGAGAAAGCAGGGACTAAGCAACGAGGTCTTAACACTAGGTTCCCACGGTCCCTGCAGTTCCCTCTGCCTACCCTGCCATGTGCGGGATAAAGCGTGAAGCTAAAAAAAAATTACTTTCATTTTTGTGTGAAAATTGCATGGTAATAAAAACTTAGGCAATAATATAGAAGTTATAGTACAAATGAAGGAAACAATATGAAAATTGCAAGTATGCAGTTCCAGAAAAAAATATAATAAAAACTTATACTGTAGTTGATTTCATATAAAAAGTGTGCGTTCAGCCGCAAAAGCTTGAGGTATACTTGAGTAAGTCTATTTTTCTATCCTCAGTGTGGATTAACACTTTAAAAAAACCATAAAAATTTAAAAAAGGGTTGTATATCATTAAACCATGTATATATATATATATATATATATATATATATATATATATATATATATATATATATATATATATATATATATATATATATATATATATATATATATATATATATATATATATATATATATATATATATATAATATATATATATATATATATATATATATATATATATATATATATATATATATATATATATATATATATATATATATATATATATATATATATATATATATATAAACCAACACACTTCACGACTTAAAACTAAGGTTACGAGAGTTCCAAGCGCGGCCTGGCGAGAAGAGCTCACAACAAACTCAACCAGGTTTCCCTAAACCTATTGCGATCACTTCACAAACGTCAAAGAAGTAAGTAAGTAAATGATTAATTAAGTATATATTTGTAGTTCAATATATACAAAATGAGAGAATACAATGATATCTGGGTGTAATTGAACCAGGCGGAATTCGAACCCGCACTAATCAATTAAGGCATACAATATTATCAAGTAACATCGAAAGTTAATACACCTGTTACAACATATTTATGATATTAGCATCTGCATATATTGCTTTGATTTATAGAATATCGAACCTGCGACCCACGCAATAGAAATACAATTTAACTCTCATATTAAACGTATTAACGTATGAAACTTGTTCAAACAACTAAATTTTATTACAGAAATTTGAATAAACGGTACAAAATTTCATATTTAAATTGATTTATGGATATAAATTGTTTTGTAATATTATAGAGATAGCTATACCGTTGAGAAGTAGAGGCGTAAGCGTCTATTTGTAAAAGCAAAGGTTTGTGGGTTCGATTCCCACTTGGGGAAGATACATTTTTGTATTTCCATTTTCTTCGCTCTGGAACTTAGGTAAAGCGCTGCGTTGAGTTCTGCCACTCAACACGCAATGCCTCTAAAAAGGCGGAAAGCGGGGACGGAGAAAGCAGGGGCTAAGCAACGGAGTGTCTTAACACTAGGTTCCTATGACTCCTGCAGTTCCCTCTGCCTACTATTCACGTCCACGTCCTTGTCTTGATTATATGTGTATCTATAGTTTTTCCCAATAGTTATTCGAACCCCGTACTATCTTTCACAACTAAGCCACACAGTATCTCAATACATTGCATATAAAGCCATGCTAAAGCCACAATTTGCTGTTGATTCATAGCAATGAAGATTTTATGGTGGTAAAATGACATAGAAATGAAAATAAACAATCGCACCTTATCAAATGACATCGGTGGCTCCGATGCACTAAACATGGATAAGGCTTCTTGTATTACTGTGAATATAGATACCATATACATTTATTGAAATAATTTTGTTTCTTTATAATATATTTTTTATAGATTCATGTTTTATTTTATATAGCTATATAGGATATAAGGTCTAGTGTCAAAACACTTCCGTTCACTTTAATGTGTTTTTTTTTTTTTTTTTTTTTTAGCTTCAAGCTTCACGCTTTATCCCGCATATGGCAGGGTAGGCAGAGGGAACTGCAGGAACCATAAGAACCTAGTGTTAAGACACTTTAATGTTAATGTAAAGAATACTATGTTTTATAGTCGTTTGTCGTTTGTTATAGAACCTACGACCTCCTTGCACAAACAAAACAAATTACAACACATAGAAACTATACTACTGAGCTACGATGGTATCATATTTATGTTATAAAGCTGGATATAAGGTCTAGTGTTGAAACACTCCGTTCATTTTAAAGTTAAAAGTAAAAAAACGTATGTTTAATAATCGTTTACTATAGAATCATATAAGCTAATGTACCTTAATATATAATGTTATAAAAAATACAATGAGGACCGTCTTGGCGCAGAGGCGTAACGTCTACTTGTAACACGACGGTTTCTGGGTTCGATTCCCAGTCGGGGAAGATGGATTTTTCTATTTCCATTTTCTTCGCTCTGGCACCTAGGCAAAGCGCGGCGTTGAGTTTCGCCACTCAACACGCGATGCCTCGAAAAAAGGCGGAAAGCGGGGACGGAGAACGCAGGGACTAAGCAACGGAGCGTCTTAACACTAGGTTCAAATAGTTCCTGCAGTTCCCTCTGCCTACCCTGCCATGTGCGGGATAAAGCGTAAAGCTAAAAAAAATAAAAAAATATAAGTATTTTGTAATTCAATTTTCAACTTTCTATACTAATATTATAAAGAGGAAAGCTCAGTATGTTTGTCTATTTCTTTGTATTGAATAAACTCAAAAAATGCTGTAACTATTTAGATAGAATTTGAAATATTATTATATAATATTTTTATTGTAAATTTGAGGGGAAAAGGGGTTAAAATGTACCCTATATACTGCAAAATTACATACATGCATAGTACTTCACGTTTTATCCCTAGCGGGGTAGTCAGAGAGAATGGAGCGCCAAACGCTGCGGTCCCTGCATACCTTCTTCGCCTCATCCACTGGCATTATAAATATTTCCACCGGTCTACATATTGTTTTAAAAATTGTTAAAGAAAAGAGATGCTATTAATGAAATAAGTTGTATAAAGCACATAACAATATCGAAACGCGTGGCGAAGAACGCATGGCTCAGTGGTGAGGCGCTTGCACCAGTCACAACTGGACGCGAGTTCAAATCTCGCTGCTCCCATACTTTTATGTTTCCTTCAAATCATTTTCTATCCTCAGCGTGGATTAACACTTTAAATATCATAAAAATATATTGTTTTATCTGTTTCTTTAATTCGAAGCTCAGTAAATAGGTAATTAATTCAGCTTGAAGCTTAAATTTGTAAGCTTTATTTATTTTAATTTAATTATTAATTGAATTAATATACATAAAATAATTTCTTCACTATATTATCTAAAAATAAGATGTGATTGGATATCATAATATATATATGTTATAGTATATATTATCCTATTTGAGTATAGCAAATAATATATTCAAAATAAAATTTAAAAAAAATAGTATACAAAATATTACACATTGTACAGTATTTTCATTTGGCTGAAAAAAATTCAGCTTAAGGTTTTGGAAGAATCACTATTTTTTCATTCATAACTGTCATTTGTCAGATCTTGGATCTAGAACTTCTGTCAAAAGGCTTATGTTAAACTAAATTCTCATATAGTTTATTTCTACCTATATTATATTTCTATTATTTATAACTATACCTGTATACCTGTTAGCTGTAACTAATGTACGTTCAAAATATGTCATAGCGCAGGGGCGTCTGCCTGTAAACAGGACAGTTTGTGAGTTCGATTCCCACTCGGGGTTGATGGGATTTTTTATTTTTATTTTTTTTACTCTGGCAACTAGGCAAAACGCAGCGTTGAGCCCGCCACTAAATGTGTAAAGCGTCTGAAGGTTCCCACGGTCCTGAAGTTCCCTCTGCTTACCCTGCTGTGTGCGGTATAAAGCGTGAAGCTAATAAAAAAATGTTATGACTCCCATAGAAACAAAATATCTCTTTCTCCAGAATGGGAATTGAACTCACTACAATCGCTTACTGATAGCCGTACCACTACGACATGGTGATCATAAAACATTACTTAATTATGGGAAACCATTAAATCTTAAATTATCATTGTGCCTATCTACAGAAATCTAAACATTCACACATCCCTATTGCCCAAGATTGTTGAACAAAAGCAGTTCGCGCCTACGCGTCCACTTAAAACTTGAAATACAAACGAAATTCAACCGAAATACACTACAATAGAATTCATTTTCCAACTAAAACGTATCACGTTATTTACTATAATCGATTTAAAGTGATAAATGGTTGGCCAAAGACACTTATTTACAAAATCGGATAAATCGTAACATTTATATTATAATACGATACAAATGCTAATAAAATGCAATTTTAAATTTAAACATCGATTAAATGAGATATAAAAATCGATTTAACAAGATTTGTGTTCGATTCCCAAAAGGTTTTTATTGGTGATAAAGCGTTAATCGATGTTATTGTGTGCAAGTTGAGTAAACTTTGTTTAATTTAGTACGTTGGTAGGAGGTTCGATTCTCTTTTCGGAGATATTTTGGTAAAAACATTCCTATATTTCAATGTTATACTAAAAATGGTCTTAGATTTTGCTGTGTCTATAAAAGCAAGCGAAAACTATAGAGATGGACAACATTTACTGTAAACGACATAGATCGATGTGTCGATATAGATCTACCTCCTTGGGTATTACGGAGGGACTTTTAGGTATATTTTTACTACCTACCCATTTCTTTGATGAGGCATGAGGTAGTGCTTAATGGCATTACGATGGCAGCAGAGGTATGTGCGGTATCTGGCTGATTCAATTCTAGTGAAGCTTAAAAGGAATAAATAATGATATATTTCTATTTATATGCATATATAGGTACTATGGAGTTATATATAGGAATATTAAAAATTAATGAAAATAATTTTTCAGTTTCAACAAAAAATATTTTTAATTTCACGCTTTATCCCGCACAGTAGATTATGCAGAGCTAACCGTGCGTGAAGATATTCCATTCTAAACTATGTTTGGTCTTAATTATTTTTTACACTTTTACTATGTACTTAAATTTTATTAAAGAGTTAGAGCCCCTACTACATTTGCTCCTTAAGAAGTTTTATTTTTTTTCTATTTTATTAGGAAACGAACCCACTAATCATCAATAAAACACACTACACTACAATGACTTCTAACATTTGTTTATTACAATAAAATTACAAAAGTAGCTTATAATTTATATGACTAAGTATGTATATATATAATAAAGAAGTGTTTCCATACTGGGCGTTCTCGACAGACGGACAGACATTTATATTAAGAAGAATAACTTATCTCCGTTATCATAATCTAACAAAAGATCACAATAGAGTGTTACAGCATCATCAATATATTACGATACACTGTTTATGACTAGTCTTGATACTTGTAGCCATTTTTAAATTAACAATATACTAGTTAGGTAGTATTTACTTATTTCTATTAATTTTAAGCAAATGGTAATTTAATTTAACTTTTTTTAGAGAAGAAACAACTTAGCTTTCCATGGATCCACCGTGCGGGTGCCGGGCCCATCGTGTTGTAGGAAGAGGAGCTCCGAGCAGCGCTTAGGACTTGCGACCCAAGTTTAGGTTTAAAGGGCCCATTTAAAATGCATTAACGCTCACCTTCACTGTCCGAGCTCCTCCCACTACCTAACCAAATTTTGAATGATTCTACCAAAGCCGCCTTCGAAGTGCTTTCAAGAAATGAGGTTGTGATAGTTCTAGACTAGATTACATTATATAATAAGCTAAAATTTATGAAAATCTAACGTATTCATCTAAAAAGATTAATTCTAATTAAATGTAAACTGACAAGAAGGTTGGTAGGATGTAAATAACTACTTATTCTTTATTTTTTCATTCAATGTCTACTGGCATCTCCAATGACATGCTAAATTTAATATATAGGTGTTTGTTTGTGACTTACCAATTATCAGATTTTTTCCACTTTCACGCTTTATCCCGCACATATCAGGGTAGGCAGATGAAACTGCAGGAACGGTTGAAATCTAGTGTTAAGACACTCCGTTTTCCTATTTCGGTTATTGAAGCATTGCGTGTTGAGTGGCAGAACAATGCCACGCTTGCCTATTTGCCAGAGTGAATAAAATGGAAGTGAAATATTATATCTCTCATGAAAATCGAACCTACAAACCGTCACGTTAACAGGCAGACGCGTCTGCGCCACGATGGTTCTCTACACCTTATGTTAAAGCTATAATATATTATTTCAAGTATCAAAATCAAAGTGCTTAGACATAATCCAAGTTAGAAGGTGTGAGTTGTGAATTACATCGCAGCGGGTAGTTCCTCGAATGATGCGCCGATATCGCCAACGCACTGACGGACATATTGTTACTACTAGCTATTTGTGGACACGTATAGGTGTAGGTTCGATTTAAAATATTAAAATTTTTATTAGCATTATAGCTTCACACTTTAACCGGCATAACATGGAAGGCACAAGGAATCGCTGCAACCGTGGAAACATAGTGTTAAGACACTCCGTTTCCCACTCTTAAATTTTTATATATAAAAAAAATACTGCGTCTAAATTGCACAGAGAATGCCTGGAGATAAAAAGATGCAGACATATATATATTTCGACTTTCATTCATATGTCATCAAGTTATATATAGTATATGTATATATTATTTTTCATATATATTATATGAAAATATAATTATTATGATATTTAACTTTATATATACATATATTAATTTAGAAGTATCTTAGGGTTAAGCACGCGTGAAGTGAATCATAACTTATGTCAATACAGATAATCAATCAAAACGCCGGGTTCCGCATATCGTTTTGTTTAGGGGACTCCCCGCAGTGACGTGATTCACATTCACACCTCCATCTGTTGTGTTATAGGTATCTAGATTTTATTTATTTTTTTATAATCGATTTAATTTTGACATTTCGATATTTTGATACTAATCTTTGGAATCGATTAATCTGTTTAAACGATAAATTTGGTGTTAGCAAATTATCGATTTATCGAATCGATTTGAGTTGATGATCTATTTTTTCACGTTACATTAGTGTGATAGGTTTCAATAAAGAAAATTAAAAAAAAGTTGCATAGAATATATATTATGTTTCCTTAATAAACTTTGAATCTACAATATCTTAATTATATAGAGGTTTTAGTATAAAACACTAACAATTCATATAGCAAGGTAAGCAGAGAGAATCCAGTGTAAAGACTGTCTGTTCTCTCCTTTCTCCTCCTTTCTCCGCAACATTGAAAAAAAAGTATATAAGTATTAAGAAAAAGAAGACCGTCATGGAGCAGCACGAAGTAGATGTGGCATAGCGTCTGCCTATAAAGACGGTTTGCCCTCGATTCATATTCCATGAGAAACTATTATTTTCATTTTCTTCGCTCTGAATACTAGGCAAAACGCGGCGTTGAGTTCCGCCACTCAACACGCAACGCCTCGCATTGAGGAAAGTGGGAAACAGAGGGTCTTAACACTCAGCTTTCTCTACCCACTCTGTTATACAACAGTGTAGCTAAAAAAAGACTATAAAATAAAACATAAACAGGTACACATTAAATTAATCGAACCCAACACATGGTCCCTCAATGTGATATCCAACACCGCTATTACTATACTATAAATAAAGGTATTAGATAATAAATTAAGCACGACTGGACATTAAAAAGAAACATATATTAAATAACGTGGTTTCGTACGTATTCAACTTTTTTTTTAAGTTTCACGCTTTATCCCGCTCATAGCACTGAGAACCTAGTGTTAAGACACTCTGTTCCATTTTCCGTCATTTCGAAGCATTACGTGTTGAGTTACGGAACGCAACGCTGCGCTTTAACTAGTTGCCAGAGCGAAGAAAATAGAAATGAAAAAATCCATTTTCTCCGAGTGGGAACCGAACCCACAAACTGTCGCGTTTACATGCTGACGCTACGCTTCTGCGCCACGACAGTCCTAGCTTTTTGTCATTTTTTTAATAAAAAATATAGTAGAGTGTGTAATAGCCCAAACATTCCGTAGGAATGCTCGATCGTGGATAACTCAATCTAACACTGTACGGTATGTTAATGTGGGAACGATACTTTATGCGTATTTACATTTTATTTGTATGTGTAACTTGTCAGTTAGTTGGTTTAACAAGCTAGAGGTCGTAGGTTCGATTATTATGAAGATAATATGCAATTCTGTTTTATATTTAATAATGTATATACATATATATATCCTCCTTGTTGGTTACCTATATTTTAAATGGGCACAATATGGTGCTAGGGGTGGATATGGGAGTTTAATTATTATACCTATATCTAAATATTTACAACACTTTATATGAACGAAGTAGGTATAGAATTCAAGAGCTATAACCTCAGTATTTTATGTAGATATAGATTATCTATAAAGAAAGAAATAAAACTAATTTACAAATAGAAAGCGGAGGAAATCTGGTGTTAAGACACTCCGTTTTCCACTTTCCATTTAGTTCTCGAGATATTGCGTAGAGATGCTGAGCTCAACGCCACACCGTTCTTTATCACCATAGCGAGAAACACGAAAATTATTTATACACCCCGAATAAGAATCGAACCCACTGTTCTCACATCTTGTCAACAGTGCTGTCCTAATCAACAAGCATACAGGAGAAAGAACAAGCTACCTCTTCTCCTACAAAACATATTTTAAACAACCGATTTGACAGTTCTAATGAAATTTGATACTTCTATCGCTTTAAGGGGATAATTGACATCTCCACAGAAATATACACGTACAAGCGAACAGATTATAAGATAAGCGTATTTAAGATAACAAAACTACTTTGACTATTATCGTTCTATGTAAACGTAATATATCGTTAGATAATTTAATTTAATGCCTTCCTAGTCACAGCATAGACTATGTCAAATATTAAAAAAAATAATTATATATTTATAATTTTCAAAGCGTTAACTCACATTTTCAATAGAAAAAATACTTAATTACTTAAGAATACATATAAAATTTTGAGGCCAGCGAGATTTCAACCCGCTCCTCTTACAAACCGTGCAAGCGCTTTCACCGCTATGCCATGCGTTCTTCATCACGCTGCGTCGAAATTCTTATTTGTTTTATACAACTTATTTCGTTGTTAGCATCTCTGTAATAAAATTATTTATATACAATATAAGTTACTATTTAGATTATTTTATTTCCTCCCTCGGGTAAAACAAAGAGTGGCGTTAAATTCCGCCATTAATTATACATTGATATAAATTCAATTATGTCATCTACCTGAGCATCTTCGCATCTTCGTCTCTGTGACTTAAAACTCCTGAGCTTACCTATATGATGCTAGCCAAAATTCACTGTCATATAAAAGAACTGGTCAGAAAATTCTCTTGTACGCGTATATCAGTCGGTTGAACTTAGACGGTATTCTGCTGTCATAGACCTGCCGCCACTTGGCCTAAGCAAGCTTATATGGGCATGGAAGTCTTGGTCAATGCCTCTAGATGAATTTGGAACAGATCCAAGGCACCTAAACTTCTCCAACTTAACGGATGGCTTAGACCCGATTTGGATAGTGTTTTTAGGTTGGTTTCCCGAAAGCCATGTACTCTGTCTCTATGATAATAATGCTAGTAAACGCGACGGTTTGTAGGTTCGATTCCCACTCGGGGAGAATAAACAATAATGTACATTTTCTTCGCTCTAGTACTAAAACAAATTGCGGCGTCGAGTACCGTCTCCTAGCACGCAATGTCTCAAAAGGCAGAAAGCAGAAAATGGATTGTCATCACTAGATTCTTACCGTTTCTACAGTTTCCTCTGCCTACACTGCCATGCGCACCCCGCACAGCGTAAAGCAAAAAAAAATATATAAATAATGTAATTTTTTTTAAACTGAAATAACAGTTTGAAGTGCAAGTGAAATTGTACTTCTACTCACTCTCACGTAAGTAATACATTTTTAAAAATCACACATTAACCTTTATTATATGTATGTATGTGTCTGTATATATATATATGTATATACACACACATATAAGAAAACATATATATTAATGTTATAAAAATTAAATACTTAATAATGTCAATATCTTTGTATTTAATAAAAAACACTTAACACTACAGCATTTACTTAAAGATAATAAAAAATGGTACTAAAATATTATTAAGAAGTAGAAGCCTACAACTTCATTTGTGG
>JAZFAU010000252.1:530000-693543 GCA_037178615.1 Dione vanillae
CCAAAAGTCAACGCCCATGTTCGCCTAGCAAGCTAACTCACTTCGAACGTATGAAATGGCAACTTGACCGAATGTCAACGCCTTTGTTCGACAAGCAAGGTAACCGACTACGAACATAAGAAGTAGCGACTTGACCAAAAGTCAACGCCCATGTTCGCCTAGCAAGCTAACTCACTTCGAACGTATGAAATGGCAACTTGACCGAATGTCAACGCCCTTGTTCGACAAGCAAGGTAACTCACTACGAACATAAGAAGTAGCGACTTGACCAAAAGTCAACGCCCATGTTCGCCTAGCAAGCTAACTCACCACGGACATATGAGGTGGCAACTTGACCTAATGTCAATGCCCTTGTCCGACAAGCAAGATAACTCACTACGAACATACGAAGTAGCGACTTGACAAAAAGTCAACGCCCATGTTCGCCTAGCAAACTAACTCACCACGGACATATGAGGTAGCACCGACCGAATGTCAATGCCCTTGTCCGACAAGCAAGGTAACTCACTACGAACATATGAAGTGGCGACTTCACCAAATGTCAACGCCAGTGGTCGCCTAGCGGGATAACTCACTATCAATTAACGACTCGGCAACTTGACTTAAGTCAGAGCTTATAGCAAGTGAGTTAAATCGCTACGATCCACATACTCACAATCCAAGAATGCAGCGTAGTCATCTGGGCTCCACTCGCCACGCCAAGCCACCATGTGCTAGGCCGCTGCCTTGGGTTGAGTTTACCTGTGGACACAGAAAATTAGTAGCGCGAATATCTTATAACCACACTGCAACACCGTCGGCACAGGCACACGCAGTATCGACGATGCGAGCGCCACAAAGGCACACGCAGTGTCTGCGGCGCGAGCGCACCACAAAGTCACACCACCGCAGCGGCGCGAGCGCACCACAGCCGCCTCGCGGAGTTCCAGCACCTCTTAGCCACAGAATGCCAGTTACCTCTCGTCGCAGCGTATTCAAACATGTCAAAGCACAAATGGGAAAATATTAGACTCTTATTAATTGCCTCAAATAATCACAGAGCAGTGATCATAGTGTGCATAATAACCAGTGATACATAGTATGTCTTACTTAAGATTTTTACACTCTAAGAGAGTGGGGGCGTGAACGTCTCACAACCACATGTGACAAGCCATACGCACATAATACACCAGCGGCGGGAGCACACCACACTCACATGAGACACCAGCGGCGCAGGCACCTCACAAGCCACATCTCAGCAGTAGCTGCGTAAGCACCTTCTGTCTCAGCATGCACAGCTCTCCCACAAGTAGACCGTACATGTCAAAACATAAAACGTAAACATTAGATTCATATAATTGTTACGCCTTACACGGACAGATTTACTAAGTAAGTGAAAATAGGCTCGGTCATACCTGACCAAAACTGAAACTAGTGTGAAACTATAAACTGAAAAATAAAAATGTCATTACATAGGTAGAACAAAACGTAAGTATTAGATTCATGTAACTTATTACTCATAACACGAACTAAAGTATTAAAATAAGTGGATATAGGTTCAGTTAGACGTTACAAAACTGAAACAAAAGTCTCATTAGCATTGAAAAATAAAAAAATATCTCACAGGTAGAACATAAAACGTAAGTATTAGATTCATGTACCTGTTATAACACAAACTGACGTGCTAAAATAAATTGATAAAGGCTCAGTTATAAGTTATCAACACTGAAACAAAAGTCTCATTAGCAATAAAAACGAATATCTCCCAGGTAGAACATAAAACGTAAATATTAGATTCATATATTTGTTAAGCGTTATGCGGACAGACGTAGAAATAGGAAGTGTAAATAGTGGAGGAAATAGCCTCAATCTCACCTGAACAAAACTGAGAGAAAAATCTCATTATAGCTAAAAAATAAAAAAAATATATCACACAGGTAGAACATAAGACGTAAATAATAGGTTCATATAACTGTTACTAGAAACACGAACTGATGTCTTAAAATAAATGGATATAGGCTCAGTTGTACGTTACCAAAACTGGAACAAAAGTATCATTAGCACTGAAAAATATAAAAAAATATCACACAGGTAGAATATAAAACGTAAATATTAGATTCATATAACTATTACTCATAACATGAACTGACGCGCTAAAATAAGTGGATATAGGCTCAGTTGCACGTTACCAAAATTGAAAGAAAAGTATCATCATCACTGAAAAATAAAAAAATATGACACAGGTAGAACATAAAACGTAAATATTAGTTTCATATAACTGTTACTGGTAACACAAACAGACTTGAAAAAAATAACTGGATACAAGCTCAGTTATACGTTACCAAAACTGAAACAAAAGTCTTATTGTTACTAAAAATTAAAAACTTAATCGCACAAAATAATAACTAAAACAAAATGTCAGTAAGTCTTTTGACAATTTCACAAAGTTCATTATCAATAAACATTCATGTGGGCTAAAGTCTTTTATCCCACTTCTGATGTTAGGTAAATCAGAAGTGGTTAAAGTTAATTTGAAATGGAAAACACTAAAACACATATAGTTCACAAGTTTGACTATATTCCGACATAGGTTCCACGTAATTACAATTAATGACATAGATGACACTCAACAAGTATACTTCGTACAACTGACACGACTGACATAAATTCTATGCTTTTATAGTATTTCTCATCTAAAACTACCCTCTTTTATAACATTGTTTGGAATAATGACTAAATAAGGTAGAAGGATAGCTTCCTTAATAAGGTAGAAGATTAGCTCCTATATATATATATATATATATATATATATATATATATATATATATATATATATATATATATATATATATATATATATATATATATATATATATATATATATATATATATATATATATATATATATATATATATATATATATATATATATATATATATATATATATATATATATATATATATATATATATATATATATATATATATATATATATATATATATATATATATATATATATATATATATATATATATATATATATATATATATATATATATATATATGTACATATATATATAGGGCCATTCACAATAACCTTTCGGATCTCTCTTGTATTCTTCTCTCTATATACATATATATATATTTGTGTTATTATTTAGTGATTTAAAAGTATCAAATTCAAAATTTAATAAATTGATTAAAAAAAACACTTTTCACTTTTTCTATGATAATGATTGTATATATATATATATATATATATATATATATATATATATATATATATATATATATATATATATATATATATATATATATATATATATATATATATATATATATATATATATATATATATATATATATATATATATATATATATATATATATATATATATATATATATATATATATATATATATATATATATATATATATATATATATATATATAATATATATATATATATATATATATATATATATATATATATATATATATATATATATATATATATATATATATATATATATATATATATATATATATATATATATATATATATATATATATATATATATATATATATATATATATATATATATATTTTTAGCTTCACGCTTTATCCCGCACATGGCAGGGTAGGCAGAGGGAACTGCAGGTACCGTGGGAACCTAGTGTTAAGACACTCCGTTGCTTAGTTCCTGCTTTCTCCGTCCCCACTTTCCGCCGTTTTTCGAGGCATTGCGTGTTGAGTGGCGGAACTCAACGCCGCGCTTTGCCTAGTTTGCCAGAGCGAAGAAAATGGAAATAGAAAAATCCATCTTCTCCGACTGGGGATCGAACCCAGAAACCGTCGCGTTACAGGCATTATGAGTGGAGTGTCATATCACTAGTTTATAGTTTATTTGTATCCTGGTTTTTGCGGGGTAAAGCGTGAAAGGTGTTTAAATTAGTTTTAATTACACACTACCGCCAAATGAAAACGTGCTGACTAAAGTAAATATATATTATCCTTTGCCAGATGAAAAACTTTAATCATTCTTAAACTTGATAAGCTTAATCTCGATTTGAGGTTTAAGTCAATTAGCAAAATATATTTTGACATAACATGTATAATTATGTAAACAAATCTCATATAAATACTATCTAGGTGAAGGTTGCGATCATTGGACCGGCTCTTTGATTGGACCACCCAATTTTTTCAAAAACTATACATGTCACAGCAAGCTTAATACGTTGCTAGGCAACAGTACCGAACCCCTTGCCTACCCACCGAACCTCTGTGCGCTCGCGAAACGTGGTAAGGAGTGAGGTCTGTACTTGTGTTAATGGTGACCGTGATACAATAACCGAGCCATCAACAAACTTGTGTAAGTCACATTGTTTTAATTAATGTTTAATGATTGTGTTACATCCAAATAGCAAATTTATCTGCGCTTACACACACTACTAAGCTTTTAACTTAATTTTACACGTTTTTTAATAATTGCTTTCGTTCTATTTATATGCCTAGTTGCCATCAATGGACCTGAATGGTGACGCTATCATTGGACCGGTCCAATCAAAGAAACTTATATCAACTTTCATAAATAATGAGATTTATATTGTAAATTGAATATTTTGGTATTGGGTGTAGATAGATATCCACCTTTTAGTTGTCATTGGATTATATTTATATACTCCAGAATGTCGGCAGAGGGAAAGAATAGGAAATATTATTGTTAAATGAAGAAATAGTATTGGTTACTAATATGAAACTAACTATAGAATTTTTTAAAAAAAAATTTTAATTAAATGAAGCAAGTCGAACGTATGGCGTCCCAAAAGCCATATTAAAAATACAATTAGATAAGAAAAATAAAAAAAAGTCGAAGAAATTCAAATAGTGGAATCAAAAGTGGATCTTGCGGAGGCTTTAGAAACTAAATTTAGCAATCACGTTGTTGAAATAGAGAATTCTTTTTTTATATTACTCCTAAAGTGCTTGCCTCCAATTAGCTGAGAAAAATGAAATTAAACATCGTGTTAATAGAACCAAAGAAGTTCCTGGAAAATAGTACTGTGCATACATGAAGCACCATCCAGATATAAGTTTTCGTCAACTAAGAGCCACATATATGTATGAGCAGTACAACTGGATTTAATAAGAAAAATTTGAATAAAAAAAGTAATTCTTATTTTCTGTTTCATTTGAGTCACCTTCATTGGACCATTAATACAAATGTTTCAAAGTCCAATGATAGCAACTTAGTGGTCCATTCAAGGCGACGGTGGTCCAAAGAAAGTCGTCATTGAAAAGTTATATTAGTTTAGCTCTAAAGCCTCTCAACTTTCATTGCCAATAATTTATATATCATTAATTTACATAAAAAAGCATCATATTTCATTAATTGTCTTAAGTTGTAGGTAATATTTCATGAGATATGATGTCACAAAGTTAAGTGGTCCAATGATAGCAACCTTCCCCTATATATAAACTGTTTGGTAGGTGCATGTTCAGTTACAATTTTGATGAATTAATTAGAAACGTATACAAATTAAACGCCGTCATAGCGTATTGAGACAGTTTCTAGTAGTAAGTAATGTTGAGAATCCCACTCTCGAATATAGTGAATGGTTCATTTCACATGGGAATCGAAACGTCAGATCGATGCGTTTACTGGTGGAAGCTATGCTTGTATGCCAAGACTGTTTATTTTAAATAATACATTCTCGATCTAAGTAAAATTACGCTTTATTCCGAACATAGGTAGGCAGAGGGAACTGCAGGAAGCATGGGAACCTGTTTTTAAAATCGCTTACCTGCTCTCCGCCTTTTAGAGGCAATACGTGTTGAAAGTGACGGAACTCAACGCTGCGCTGACAGATGTATGTGTATACAACTGACGTTGCTTATGTCATGCCTACTCTACATTTCATAATATTATATAATACAGTTATTATCTTTAAGGATAATTGCTTGAAAATATGTCAAAATAATAAAAATATATGTCTATTTGTTATTACATATATTATAAAACAATATAATAAAATGGATACAATTTTAAAATAATATTAAATATATTTGAGGAAGGTTTTAAAAACTCAACTGTCAACAACTTTTTTTTTAATTCAAACTGGTGTAGAGTTAAATTTTAATCGATTTAAATAAGTGTCGTGTGACTCGATAGTTTTATATGTCAGTATCATTTAGGTACGTGGTATTTAATGTAAATTACATAATATATTTAGTGTTTATTTCACTTCTTTATTTATATCTATTGCTATACTTTTAATACTTTCAAGTTTCAATAGTTGAGATAATCGATATATTTTTACAAAGATTATTTATTTTTTTATTTTTGGCATTATAGCATACAATCTTTGCTTTTTTCGTTACCAGTTTGACATTTTATTAATTTCAAGATCATTTTCACGTTTATTCTTTAAGATTGGAGACTCTGCTTTTGTTCAGTTATACTTATGAATATTTGAGATAAAAGAACTGCCTTGTGACACAGTTAAGGTGCGTGAAACACGATAGTTGAGGGTTTAAATTCTGCACTAAGCGTTACTGAAGTGATCCCTAGGTTCCATTTCATTCTTTCATTACCATGGCTTAGATTATTTTACCATGATTATTAAATAAATCGTTGATTGTTAAAACCCAAAATTGTGTTAAACTGTTTTAATATAATAATTGTAGAGGTGTCTCATGTTCCAATTAGTATTACGAGACTTTGTTTAACCAAACAAGATGCGCTTATCTCAGAAACAGCTGGTGGGATTAAAAAAATATTTTATAGCGTTGAATAGTTCATTTATCAAATAAATGTAAAGCAATGTTGTATTAAATGAATCGTTTAGTCGTCGCCCGCTTTAATTGCGATAATAGTTACCTGACATTTAATTTAAATAATTTATTTTGAAATAAACCACAAAATAGAACAGATAAAAAAATAGTACACAAAAAATGATATTATCTATGGCATGTTTAAAATCAGATCCCAAATTTGAAATAATCGATCATTTATAATTGTTTAATATTGATAAGATGAATCGATTTTAATTTTTTTTAGCTTCACGCTTTATCCTGATGATCATATGGCAGGGTAGGCAGAAAGAAATGCACGAATCATAGGAACCTAGTGTTAAGACACTCCGTTGTTTAGCCCCCGCTTTCTCCGCCCACGCTTTCCGCCCTTTTCGAGGCAACATTGCATGTTGTGTGGTGGAAATCAACGCCGCGCTTTGCCTAGTTTCCAGAGCGAAAAAAATAGAAATAGAAAAATTCTATTTCTCCGAGTGGGAATCGAACCCAGAAACCGTCGCGTTACAGGCAGACTTTGGGCCTCTGCCAATATTAATTGGACATAAATTAAAATTTAAAAAGTATTTAAAAGCCAAAAGTAATCACGTCGTTTATTCTATTGTAATTTTTATGATGGCAGTGTAGAAAGAGACAAAATACAATAAAATGTTTTCCGTCTCTTTCTTTCTCTTAAAGTTATGCTGATTTACGCATATGTAATTCTATTATAGTGTGACAACGATTGTTCCTTAAACATTAACATATTTTATTTAATCGAGTTTATTATATAATTAAAAAATATAAAAAAATCGATTAAACAACTTAGTTTCAGAAGTGAGAGGTTACTGATTCTTATAGGAGATATATTTGTGTTTGCTAGTTTTTAAATATTTCAATGTAAATTACATTCATCGTTTTGATGTAATTGTAATTCACTGTACCTGCCAATGCTTCTGCTGGGCATTTTGAACTAAACCAAAGATAAAAACTTCTTTATCATTTTACTAAGTACCTAATTATCAAATAACTTAATTTTAATTTGTATCTGTATCAATTTATTGCTAATTATTTGAAACAAAATCAATCTCTATTATTATTAGTAACATAAAGAGTTGGTTTGTTAAAAAACTTACTTCAATAATCAAAGAGCTTACTTCAATAATCAATTCAATAAGTATATTGAATTGAAATATATTATTATTACTTATCTTTGACATTCAATTTACCAATGGAGGCTATAGAGTAGGGACTATATTAATAAATAGGCTATAATATTTACTTGTTTTACATTTGTCACTAGGATTATAGGCTATAGGTACTATGTAGGCTATATCTTTACGTATAATACTTATATATGGACATAGTTAAACAGTTTTTATTTCTTAGTTATTTCGATAAGTCCACAAGGGAGAAGAGGAGAAGCTTCAGCAAAAAGCTATTATATATTTAACATATTATATACTATATTTTTTTTAGCTTCACGCTTAATCCCGCATATTGCAGGGTAGGCAGAGGGAATTTCAGGAACCATATGAACCTAGTGTTAAGACATTCCGTTGCTTAGATCCCGCTTTCTCCGTCCCCGCTTTCCGCCGTTTTTGAGGCATTGCATGTTGAGTGGCGGAACTCAACGCCGCGCTTTGCCTAGTTTCCACAGCGAAGAAAATGGAAATAGAAAAATTCATCTTCCCCGAGTAGGAATTGAACCCCCAAACTGTCGCGTTTGCGTTAAGCATATATACTTAGTCAATTTGAGATTTACTTACTTATGATAATAATCCTTAATTCCTAATTCTTGAGAAGCATTTATTAATATTTAAAAATATTTAAATTTCTATTAATATTTTATATTTTCCCAAAACATTTCGAAGAAACACAAAATGAAAAACACAAACTATACAAAATTTAATAATAATTACATACTTTTAAATAATGAATGAGCAAAAAAATCACCCTTAAAATAAATATTGCGCGCCATTAATCGCAAATTTGATTGTGCTTACAAAATATATGCAGTCTCGCTCGAACTTATTGTAAACGGCGTTTAGCGTGTACCTCTATCTCTTTCGCGCATTAAGTTACAATCAATTGCCATGCGCAAACAGACGCCTATGATATATCCAATTAAGTGGCATTACGGGAAAAGGGTGTAACTGAATTTTTTTATTAAAAAATAAATATATATATTTTTTAATTTAATTATTACGTTTTATGGTATTTTAATTGTATATGTTTTATGTAATATATTTTATGTAATCATGGTGCAGTGAGAAAGCTTCGTTAACCCAAAGCTTTGACGCCTTATGTAATATGTCTAGAAATTTAAACGAAAAGTGGAGAACGGAGTGATTCAACACTTGATTCTCTCTGCATTGCAATTTTCAATCATAACTGTTGAATTTGTATGATTAATATTGAAAGTGTTACTTTTATATTTCTTGTATATCGATTCATTAACTCAAAAATTAATTTTACTAAATTTCTTACAAAATATAAATCTCAATAATAGCTATATTTTTATTTTTTTTAGTTTTCACGCTTTATACCGCACATCAAGTGTCAAGTTCCCGATTTCGGCCTTTTCTTTCGAGGCATTGTGCGTTCACTGACGTAACTCAACGCCGCGCCTAGTTACCAGAGTGAAGAAAATGGACATGAAATAATCCATCTTTCCCATATGGGGATTGAACCCACATGCCGTCAAGTTTACAGGCAGACGCAACGCCTCTGCGCCACAACGGTCGACGGTCGTCAAACAGCGTTATTTATTCTGAAATTTTTAATATCATTTGTTATTGCCTTGTTTTCGTAATATGCGATTAATAGCCTTTTTATTATATCGTCATATTTGCAGAAACATATACATATATATTTATAGAACTGAACATATAATATATTTAAATTATCATTTTTTATGATAAGAAAACAAAATAATTAAAAAAGAAAAGGTAGAAAACGACTTACTGTAGTGCCATAATATAAATTATATCAATGGAGTAAAATATCTACCGCATAGTACATATATACGAATAAATAAATTTATATTTAAGCTAAAACAATAGGTAGGTATATATGTAAAGACTTTCTTGTTTTTTTTTAGCTTCACGTTTTATCTTGCTCACGGCAGGGTACGCAAAGGAAGCCACAGCAACCGGAGGAACCTAGTGTTAAGACACTTCGTTCCCCACTTTCCGCTTTTCTAGGCTTTCGTGTTGAGTGGCGGAACACAACGTCATTAACATTTTACATTATTTTGATGAATCATATAATTTTTTTCGCCCTTGTAAGACGGTCAATACGCGGCGTTAAGTTCCACCACTTAACATACAATGTCTAGAAATAAAATGGGATGTATTAATTATGTTTCCTTCATAATTTTCAGAATAAAAAACTTCATATAAGTATATTTATTTAAAAAACCAAGTCTTAATAAGCATTACCATCCAATGTTTTACACGAGCACCGTGTCTCAGGTAACGTGAAGAAATTTACCGAGTATTAAATCTCTGAACAAACAAGTTGTTCGCGCTTACACACACACACACGTAAGTATGTATGTATATATGCAAACATATACACACGTGTAAAGGATACAGATAATATACGTTTGCAATTTGAATGGCACAGATGGCATATTTTTTTTTTAAATAAGATTTTAAGGGTTATTTGAATTGATTTTCTAATGTTTTTTTAAATGGATTACTTTACAATTAGCTTAGTAGTACTAATAATAGAAATACTTGATTATTTCGTCTCGGCGTTCAGCACCGTCGCCTTCCTAGCAATACTTCTAAGACCC
Organism: Dione vanillae; assembly: GCA_037178615.1. Classification (NCBI taxonomy): domain Eukaryota; kingdom Metazoa; phylum Arthropoda; class Insecta; order Lepidoptera; family Nymphalidae; genus Dione; species Dione vanillae. Next base: position 540,573 of record JAZFAU010000252.1, read on the forward strand.
GACGATAGAGTTTTGTATTTTTATTTAAAGATATTTATAATAAATATTAAACAAGCTTAATAAATTAAATATATGCCTTGATTTTTTTTTTCAATTTCAAATAATTATCCAAAAATAGTGTGAAATCGTTTGAAAATGAATATTCAATTTTTTTATTTATAACTTATTATATATTAATTTCCTCTTCAATATAAAAATATCCTTATAAAAGTAGTAAAAAAATATAAATTAATATTTTTTTCTATTAAAAGAAATTGCAGTGTTGAATTACGCGAGGTACACGATGATGAAACGGAGAACGGAGATTCTTAACAAACTCTCTACTTTATATCTACCTTACATACAGGATAAATCGTTATCATAAAAAAGAGAATAGAGGTATAAAAATTATATTATCCCATTATATTATCCCCTTTAACATATTATCCCATCTTAGGTACAAATACAGATACTAGTTGTTTAATTAAACATGTCATTTAAGACTTAACACTTAGATATGTCAGGCGAGGTGTTGGCAATTAAGATCGGAATTTTAAAAGGAAAAAGCTTCAGGATTATTTATTTTAAATTACAATTAAATTTCTTTATAATTGAACTAACGTCTACCCTCGACTTTGCCCGGATATTAGGTACATTTTGTGTCAGGTACATAGCAGGTAGCTTGTACCGTAATGACATTGAATCAAATCAAATTATTAACAGAAAGAAGACGTTGTAGTTCATGATTTTGATCAATCAATTAAATAAAATAAATATATCTTGCGGCGTTGAGTTCCACCACTCAATACGTAATGCCTCCAAAGAGATGGAAAGCGGAGAATAGGGTGTTTTATCACTAGATTCCCTCTGCATATAAACTTTAAATTAATTTATTAATAGATACTAACCTAACCTACTACCTAATATGGCATCCATTTCTTGACATTTCTAAATGAACAAAAGGAGAAGTTTAAGTTTAATTTTATTATGAGAAACATAAAAGAGAAAAACATTTTTTTTGTAGAAAATAAATACATTAGTTAAAAGCTTTTCGGCTTACTTTGTACGGATTATACAGTATTTAGTAATTTCATAATCTTGGACCTAAAAGAAATCCTTTTATTGTGATATTTTTAAGGAAGATTGTCGTGTGTTTTTGTTAACAGCTTTGTTAAGTCAATTATTTCTAGCTTCATGCTGTATCAGGGCAGGTAGAGAATAGTGACAAGACACTACGCTCTCCGCTATCCGGCTAATTCTTAAAAAAAAGCAGCAACAAGATAAGCGATTCTGTTGTTTTAACACTCTGAGTGGAAATAAAACCCACAACCACCTCGTTTACAATTTTTTTCAGCGTCACGTTTTATCGCGCACATGGCAGGGTAAGCAGAGGGAACTTCAGGAACCATATGAACCTAGTCTTAACACACTCCGTTGCTTGGCCCCTGCTTTCTCTATCTTCGCTTTCCGTATTTTTTGAGGCATTACGCGTTGAGTGGCGGAACTCAACGCCGCCCTTTACTATTAAACACTACACACACACACACTACACACGCGGCGTAACTCAACGCCGCAATCTACTTTATCAGGTAAAACAAAGAAAAGTAAATAATTTAATCTCTCTTCTAAAATTAAGTATTCATCATCCATCTGTCCGCATGATGCGAGACGGAAACGATCATTCTCATGAGATTTAAAATGCTGTTACCAAAACGTTCATTATAATATTGTTATAAATAAACGTTTTGTTACATTGATTACTCAATTGTATGAAACACGCGATGTAAATTTTGTAATTATGTGTAGTTATGTATAACATTAACTATTAGTTAGGAAATTAAGTGCTGATTTCACCTCTTGCTGATAAAGTTCCAGATAGGATATTTGGTACTTGACTGTGATATAAATGTGGTGTAAAGGCCGCCTTATTTGTAGTTAAGTTTAAGTTAGTATAACTACTTACAAAAACAAACAGACATAGGATCGTCGTGGCGCAGAGGCGTAAGCATCTACCTGTAAACGCGTTTGTGGGTTCGATTCTCACTCGGGGAAGATGGGTTTTCCTATTTCCATTTACTTCGCTCCAGCAACTAGGCAAAGCGCGGCGTTGAGTTCCGCCACTCAACACGCAATGCCTCGAAAAAGGCGGAAAGTGGGGACGGAAACAAGCAGGGACTAAGCAACGGAGTGTCTTAACACTAGGTTCATACGATTCCTACAGTTACCTCTGCCTACCCTGCAATATGCGGGTTAAAGCGTGAAGCTAAAACAAAAAAAAACAGAGTAAATACCTACATACGTACAATCATAAATACATACACATAAAAACATATACAAGCAAAAACATTACAACTACAAAAATAAATTTTTACATAACGTTTAAATACATAGACAGAAAGCTAAATAAAAAAAAGTAAAACGGAGAGACGTTACTCTACATTCTATCTATTACAAAACACATTTAAAATTAAACAAAAAAAACCCAATATTATTTATAATTTTATCAGTAGTTAATATTAAATACAAACGAGGTAAGCGGGCGGAGCACTATTAGGTGGAATGAGCTTTTAAACACCCACTTTGCCCATCAACAGCGACCGATTAGAATAAAAGCATGGGACTTGACGCGTTCACACTATATCACGAGCTTATTTATCTAGGCTTTTTTAGACCTTTTTAATGAAAATGTATAAAAAATACTTAGAATTTATATTGTGGTATAAAGCTTTGTCAATCGTAGCGTTGAGTTCCGTCACTCAACACGCAATGTCTCGAAATAGTGAAAAGTAGGGAACGGAGTGACTTAACACTAGGTTCCTACGGATCGTCCGGTTCCCTCTGCCTACCCTGCCATGTGCGGGATAAAGCGTACAGCTAAAGCATTTTAATAAAAATAAAAAGCTTTTTAAGCTTTTTAATAATATAGAAAACATTTAGAAATGACACTATCGCAATTCATTTAATGTAAACTTTGTCAAGCGCAGCGTAGAGTTCCGTCACTCAACACTCAATACCTAAATAGTATAAAGTGGAGAACGGAGTGTCTTAACACTCGGTTTCTACGGTTACTGTGATTCCCTCTGCCTACCCTGCTATGTATGGGATAAAGCGTGAAGAAAAATATAAGGAACGTTATTAGTTACAAAATAAATCTATAATAATAATGAATCAATGGAAACACACAGCTCCTTCCAACCGTACCCTATTTATATAAATATAATATTTGTGCTCATTTCGTGAAATATAATTTAGTCTTGATAGCGCCTTATTAAATGTTAATTTATTAGAAAATTGTTCATCCACCCCCTTACGTTGGGGCCAACGGACCCACAAACTATACCAACTTTTGATATTAGATACTTTTAAATTATTAACTTCCTTCGTAAATGCTTTATGTATGGAAATGCTTTAATACTGTGCTTGTTTATAATGTAGGCTTTATTTTTTAAATATATACATACATAGATCGTGCTTCGTCTTTAGCGGGGTAGTCAGAGAGAACGGAGCGCTAAACGCCCCGGTCACTGGGTTCCTCTTTCGCCTCGTCTACTGTCTTTGGCTTCTTCATACATACTCTCCAGGGAGTCCTCATGCTTTTTGCGTGACCGTCCTCTAGTATTTGTTAAAATAATTGAAAGTGCTATTTACACGTTTAGTTCCGGGTAAATTTATCTTTAACTGGCAGATAGCATTAACTACCAGCTTAGCATTTGTAACTTTTTCCGTAACCGATGAAATTGGCTCTTAGAATTAGAAACAAAATAAATAATGTCAATGTCGCTTTTTCTTAATATCGAGCGATAGAATCTTTCCCCTAACTGGGAACGGAATCCACAACCGCTGTGTTCAGTCACATACTGCAAAACTGCGACAAAATGGTTCAAAACATTTTTTTTTAACTAAACACTCAACATTGGCCCAACATTTTTCTAAAACAACCATCTTGACAGATGTTTTGTTGCATTTATAAGAAAAAAAAGACTTAATTTTAAAACCCCAAGTCGAAATTGGTGCCGTTTATGTCAATCTGCACCTTGTTAGCATCAGAAAATAGTTTCGACCCCCTAATTTTTATAATCACACCCCGTTAATACGCTCGTAGATTGGATATGAAGAAATATATAGCTTTTTAAATGTATAAGAAATTATGGCAGGCGTTTGTGTAATTGGATAAATTTGTAATAATGAAAATAATGAACTGTTTCTTTTTTATTGGAGTTTTAGTGGGGAATCTTACAAGTGATGAAAGAATTAAAGGAAAGGGAAATTTATGGTTCGTAATTTATAATGACGGAATATGGAAACTGTCACACGTATGTGTAAATGCCTGTAGAAGGTGAACAAAATATATAAAACAATAATTTATATAAGATTATAGGTATAATAAAAAAAAGATTATAGTAAAAAAGATATCCCCTAATATTTTTTTAGCTTCACGCTTTATCCCGCATATTGCAGGGTAGGCAGTGGGTACTGCAGGAACCATATGAACCTGGTGTTAAGACACTCTGTTGCTTAGTGCCTGCTTTATCCATCCCCACTTTTCGCCTTTTTCAAGGCAGTGCGTGTTGAGTGGCGGAACTCAACGCCACGCTTTGCCTAGTTGCTGGAGCGAAGAAAATGGAAATACAAAAATCCATCTTTCCCGAGTGGGAATCGAACCCACAAATCGTCGCATTTACAGGCAGACGCCGCTGCACCACGGCTTTCATTCCCTAATATCAAATTAATATTTCACTTTGCTCTATTTTATATTTCATTATGTCATAAAATTGCATTACATAGGTAACAATATTTATTATATAAGTAAAAGAAAAAAACTAAAGAATTTAAGAGCAACAGACAAAATACGGAAGTACAAATATATAACTATAAATATAAATTACTACCGCATTGTCTGAAAAGCTCATTATTTACATCAAATTTAAAAATCTCCAATAACTCCTCATTATTCGGTAGTTACGCAAAATTAATAGACAATATAAATCGATTCCTAAAAAAAAACACATTAATCGAAACGTTTTCTTAATTGTGATTAATTTTTGTTTCGGAGATAATAATAACCGCTAACCACAGGTGTTTATTTTTTATTACTCGAAAATTATTGTAAGACATTATTTGTAATACCATATACAAAATGTCATTTGTTAAAGCATAGACTAATCATAATTATTATAAATACATTGAATCGATCTCTTTCGGTAGATTAGAAGTTATTTGACAATATTAATGTGTTTTTAGGAAAATAATGTGAGCTTTATAGCTATTTATATAGAGTTCAATATGTTTTAATTTATAATAATCACATTTGGTTATCTGTGGTTGGTGACATGTTTGACACATGTCAATTTTGGGCGCGCATTCGAAATGACGTGGGCGTATAAAATGTTAAATGATCTATCTTTAAGTTAATTTTTCATATACAATGTAATTAATATAGTGTTTCAAACGTTTTAAGTTATTAAATTGAAATATTATACATAAGTTTAGTATTAAAATTATTGAAGTTTCTTTAAATGTTTAATACCTTGTATTCAAAAAGTGTCTACATACTAGATTTCTCTTCCTAACCGGGTACTGGGATAAAGCGTGAAGCAAAACAAAAGAGGCATAGGTCACAATGCAACAATAAGGTGCAATGTATATAACAATCTATCATCGTTAACTTAATTATTTAAAAAAAATATCTATTTTTATAAACAAATTAAACACAAACACATACATTTATGTGCCGTTCAAAACAAGCAATGCCAAAAAAGATCGTAAATGTCTAAATTAATTCAGCAAATATAACTTACCCGACATTAAAAAAAGAAGTATAACGTTCAATAGGATATAAATTTATAAGCGCTGTACGTGACTGGGTTGAAAAATACTTTTACAAGGTGGAAATAATTTTAAAAAACTCCATGTCCACGTTAATTTTATAAAAATTACCGTAACAAAAAATAATACAATACATTTGTTTAAACGTAAATGTGCAGTGTATTTTATTCAATGATGGCTAAATTATAAAATCTTAATATAATATATACATTATTTTTCAATTATACTAGCTTTTACCAGCACTTTTACTACGTCAAAATTACTTTTACTATTTTATATATAAACGCTTATACTGTACATTATATAATGTACAGTGCAAACGTTCATTTCATCACACAAATGGAAGAAAAGTAAGAAGCTAACAAAAAGAAGTAAAAAAAATCTATATAATCGTATTTAAAACGTTCTCACCACCTTTAACGGCAGATAAATTACAAAACTATATTTAAAAAAATTACAAACACTTGCTAACTGAATTTAAATTAAATGTACAAAAAAAAACAGTTGAGAAACCACGAAAAAACTTTCAAGTGCCGAAGTCTATCGACTAAAAGGATTATACAGGTAGTGCGATCATTTTCAATAGTAAACCAATTTTCTGCGAAACGACGCGGGTGGCGTAATGTCATTAAAAGATTTCGCAAATATTAGATAAGAATTTACTTCAATATACTAAAAACTGAATATTTGCAACTTTAGTCATAATAGATAGAGTGCTTTTTGCATTCGCCATGTTTAATCTGTGCACGATTCGATGACTTGCAAAATGGCGGGATTTTTGACGTTTTAACGCCGAAATGGCTTAAGGCCGCGAAATGTTTTTATTTTTTGGTTTAGCGTCTATTTAATGGACTTTTTTGAGCTTATGACTAATCTTTTGGAGATTTTTAAACCTTCATGGAGCTTTTTTTGTTATTTATTGTAAGGACTTGACTTGGAATAAATGGATAATGGTGAGTCTATTTAAATTTTCTAGAAAGCACAAATTGTTGCTAAATTACTGCATTTAACTTGACTATATGTACCATAGTTATATTTATATAAATGTTTTATTTCAAACTTCTTTGATTTTTGACTTTGACTTTAATATGCTTAGAAATTATTATGAAGTGGTAATAACTATGCTTTAGTAGTTCTAAAAATATTTATATAACAATATAACAAAAATATCATATAAATAAAGTAAGATATATATGTACCTATATAAGCATATAATATAAGTAGTAAAGCCGCACAGCAGCTTGCTGTACACACGAAATATGTATGTTCGATTCCTACTAGAAGTAACTTTTCTCATTTCATGCATTTGATAAAAAGACAAAGCGCGGCGTTAAGTTCCGCCGCACAAAATGCAATATTTAGAAAATATAATCTTAACACCATTACGCCTATCAATAAAAAACCTTTATTAACAGTTAAAAGCGTAAAAGTTCTGTGGCCTACAAATTATCAACTGTCAAAATGGCTCTAATAGCGAATGACAGCTCCATCTCGATAACTAATCAAATTATAACAGATAAAAAATTGAAAGCTGTTTTTAGGCTGTTCAAATTATAGTATAACATACCTGATGTATTATTTAATTAATTTATATATTTATTTAGATTTATTTTATTTAGTTTTTTTCTATCTCTGCTTCTTTAAGGAATAAACTCTCCGTACTTTCTTGCAGAGAATTTTTTTTCTCTTTTTTTTTATGTCTTCACGCTTTATCCTGTACATGGCAAGGTAGACAGAGGAAACTGCAGGCATCGTAATAACCTAATGTTAACACACTCCGTTGCTTAGTCCCTGCTTTCACCGTCTCTTTCCGCCTTTTTCGAGGCATTGCATGTTAAGTGGCAGAACTCAATGCCACGTTTTGCCTATTTTCCAGAAACAAAATGGAAATAGAAAAATCCATCTAAAAAAATCTTAAGAAATTAAATTTTATTTTACCAAGATATATTTAGTTATTAATTATAACCTAATAAATGTAACTTATAAATAAATTTCCCTAACCAACTTCGAATCCTCTATCACCTATCACATCACCAGCTGTGCCAACGTGGTTTCCAATCGATTTACACCAACACTATCGCTTAATCTAAGACGGTTGAAAGTGCGCTTTGTGGTAGAGCGATGAAATTTCTTGTTAGAGTTATTGTTATCTGTATAAAATATCATAAAAGAGTTTTAATTTATATTTATACGTGACTATGAGGCCGCTGTGGCGCAGCGGTACAGCCGACAGATGCGCGTTCGTTTCCCACTAAAGGATATTAAATAATTTTCAGTCATGGATGCACTATATCATTTTCATTTTCTTCGCTTTGGCAACAAGGCAAAACACGGCGTTGAATTATGCCACTCAACAGGCTAAGAACCGAAATTGGGAAACGGAGTGTCTCAACACTAGGTGGCAATGCTTCCTGCGGTCCCCTCTGCCTACCTTATCGAAATAATAAAATTTATTATGCATCCTTTCTTTCTCGATAAATGAACTATTAAGAAGAGATCCTAAACTATTAAAGGCGGAAAGCGGGGACGGAGAAAGCAGGGACTAAGCAACGGAGTGTCTTAACACTAGGTTCATATGGTTCCTGCAGTTCCCTCTGCCTACCCTGCAATATGCGGGATAAAGCGTGAAGAAAAAATTAACCTTAAATAAACGAAATTTCTCTATTATTAATTAATTAAACCATATATAATTTGCAGTGGACTTTTTTATATCAAACACCTAAAAATATAGCCTATTGACATATCAACAGTTTTATTTAAACGTTTTAATAAGATTTTTATTTAAATCTACACTATTTAGGATAAGCTTTATGAAGCTTTAAGCACTGTATACAAAAGTTCAACATTTCTTTAGCGTCCTTCGTACCGATGTAGTTACTTGTCCCTATAAAGTTGAATCACAAAGCGTTTAGTAGTTTTCAGGCATACTTTATTTGTTTAATGAAACTTAGTTTATCCTTCAGCTTTTAAATTTTTAAGCTTAAGCTTCTTTGAGAGGTACTTCTAATATAAATTTGATGAAATAGCTTTTAGCTTTTCAACAATTTTTAAAAGCTCTGGTAGATTAACAATACGGTGTTAAGTTCCGCTACTCTATATATAATATAATAAATTCTAGTAGAAATTGGAGACCGAAATATTTCTTTTTCTTTAATGTGACTTTTATACGTTTTTAAATATATTTTTTATATGAAATTCAAAAAGCGATGTAGCCCAAGAACATACAAACATACATACATACAGTAAAAAAGTTATTTATCTGAATTAATCCATGATTTTACGACGCCTTGTACCACAAGTTATGTCCGACAGCGGTCGTGTGTTTTTTGAAACGTTTATATATTTATTTTTATTTACCCCAATATATATGCATTGAAGTCATCATAGTGAAGTAGAACAGTGCAAGTTCGATATTAAGTACAAGGCATATTTAAAAGATACTAGCTGCTTCGCCCGCGATATCGTTTGTGTGAAATGTAAAATGCTTAAACCTCAGAAAATCTTCTTTTCCTCAACAAAATTAAATGTATGAAAAATTTATATAACTAACTATATGTGTTATATATATTTATATAATATATACAGACTAGGCATTTTATTAAACAGTCAAAAAAAACTGAATTAAAGTTACTGAAAATAAAATATTTTGCGATCTTTTGAATTTCTCTAAACTCATATATAAAACAACATCTTTTAAAATGTATGTATTTAATTATCAGGTTTCGAATCTACAAAGTTCTTGAATTATTTCTCTACCTATCTCACAAATATATAAATTTATACTAATGCACAAATATTGTAAAATATATAGAAATATTATATAATATATTGCTATATTGCTATGTTCCTTCAGTTTCTTTTAAGTTCTACTAGCGGATCTAAACGATACGTTTTTTCATAACAGAGTGACCATAACGTTTACGGTTTGACGGTGTACTGCTGCGCCACGGCAGGTATAGTGTAAATAATTAAAAACAATTCTAGTTTAAAGAACAAAAAAGCCTTATAAATCTGAGGAACCCCAAACCAAAATTGGCATTAAAAGTATCAATATTAAAATGCGCTGCGCGTGCGCATCGGTATGCAGCGGCTGCACAGTGGTGCGTGACGTCATCGTGTTGTGTGGCCGACTAATAATAGACGTTACTTAATAATTTGTACTAATAATTCAACAGCTAGTCCCGGTTTGATGGCTTATTTGTGTACAAATCGATGTTAATATTCTTTTTTTTGCATATATATAACTTTTTATATATATATTTTTATAGGAAAGACCTTAAACATTTTTCATATATAATCTGTTGGTTGGTTGTCCTTTTCTATTCAATTTACATCCTTAGTTCATAACTTAGTTCTTAGTAGAGTGCCATAGAGAAGGAGAGAGAGGGTAGAGGCTCTTTAGGGACTAGCCTTACCTATATTGGCCCAAAATAACCTTTCAATCAATTCATTTGTCTTTTAAACCTAAGTATCCTCTAAAATAAACTTTAAAGCCTAAAAATTAGCACACTCCAGACACTGGTACACTTAAGATGTTGATATTATGCTTTATAAATCAAAATAATTCAGTTGTTATGTTATGCCAAGCTTGGACAAATTAGAGCTAACTGAGCGCAATATAAAAAAATATATTTGTTTAAATACAAATGATTTAAATAAGATTTTTTATTTTTATAGACATTTTAACGTTTTTTTCCATTTTACGGAGGCTCTTTAATTAACTTTATAATGTTGGTAGCCAAATGACTGAAACTTATTTAATTTTTTTAACTGCACGTCTTATTCTCATATGAATTGTGCTATATAAAGAAAATCAAGTGTTAAGATGCCTCGTTCTTCGCTTTGCATGACAAAAGCTACGCTACAATTTGTCTATCCAGGTGAAAAGGAAAGGGAGAAAGGGTAAAAAGAGATTTATCCTTCGTTTACACGAAACGATGCTGCCTCCCTAAGATATGATGAATTTTTTTACTACAATACTAAATTGCTACTAAATGCATGCAATACAAACTTAATGCTATTAATAATTGCTAATATTGAACAAATCCAGTTAACAACTATGTGTAAAATTACTGACAGAAAACATATAAAAATTTGAACGCAGCGGGACTCGAACCCGCGCCCTCTTGCGAACCGTGCAAGCGCTCTCACCGCTGAGCCATGCGTTGTACATCACGCTGCGTTGAAATTCTTATATAATTTATATCGTTGTTAGCATCTCTGTAGGGAGATTTTTACAAATTTCCGCTACCCAAAGACCATTACAAAGAACAATCGATTGGCGAAAGAGAATGCTATTTTTATTAAATATATTTTGGGCCCTATAGCTCGAGTCCTGTTGCAAATTTTTATGTCTCTTTAAGTATTTTTCCTATCCTCAGTGTGGATTAACACTTTAAAAATCATAAAAATGTTATTATATTAATAAATTTAATAATAAAGTAATGATTTGCCATATTTTTTAATTAATAATTTGTCAAAAACACTAAAAATGTTACACCATTTGAAATATTTAAGTATAATTTGATTATACTTGAAGAAACAACACAGACCCTGCATACTTTGATAACAAGACATTATTATATAGACATAAACGTCTTGTACCCAGCTAAGAATATTCGACCTTATTTTATTTATTTAATTTTCTTTTTAAATTGACACTTTTTCTTAATATTTAATAGAAAACTATTTCATTTCTAATTATCACCAAAACATAATATCACAAAAAAAGAAGAGAAAGTGTATTAACGATTTCTTTTTATGATTTTTAAAGTGTTGATCCACACTAAGAATAAAAAAATACTTAGCTTCACCCTTTACTCCGCACATGGCAGAGTAGGCAGTGGGAACTGTAGGAACCGCGGGAACCTAGTGTTAGGACACTCCGTTGTTTAGTTTCTCCCCGTCTTTTTCCGTCTTTCTCCGTCCCCGCTTTCCGCCTTTTTCGAGGCATTGCTGGTTGAGTGGCGGAACACAACGCTGCGCTTTTGCCTAGTTTGCCAGAGCGAAGAAAATGGAAATAGAAAAATCCATCTTCCCCGACTGGGGATCGACCCCAGAAACCGTCACGTTACACGCAGACGTTGCGCCTCTGCGCCACGACGGTCCTCAAAAAAAATATTTAAAGAAAACATATAAAAATTTGAACGCAGCAAGATTTGACCCAATAAGTTGTGTAAAGTATATAAGAATATCGACGCAGCGTGATGAAGATCAAGAACGCATGGCTTAGTTCGGAGCGCTTGGACAGTTTCCAAGAGACGCAGGTTCAAATGCCACTTTATTCGGATTTTTTTCAAGTGTCTTTACTATTGTATTTTATTATATATACTTTTGTATATATATTTTTTCTATTATTCTTTTTAGTAGAACACTCTTTCTCACAGGTGGTCGCATTAAGTGTCTGTAGTGTCGCTACAGGCATGTCAATGTAAATTAACTTGAGGTTACAAAACAACTTGTTATTACCTAATTCAATATAGATTATTTTAATAATTTCCATATGTATATACATATATATACATATACATATACATATACATATACATATACATATACATATACATATACATATACATATACATATACATATACATATACATATACATATACATATACATATACATATACATATACATATACATATACATATACATATACATATACATATACATATACATATACATATACACATATATGCTATTAATAAACAAAAAACAATAAAACAACAAAATTAAATGAGTAAAAACATATATATTTATATCACTCGCCCATTTATTAACCGTACAATGCAATACAGGGTGTTGCAAAAACACGACCACTTAGAAATAACTAACACGCTTATTTACATCTAATTAAATAAACTATACAATATAATACTTATGAATATTGTTTATTATTAATATTTACATTTCCTTTAAAATTATTGAAACGGTTAAAGGAACTTCCTTATCATACTGGGATTGATTTAGATACGCCTTTTGTTCTAATATTTTTATGAAATTGTTTTAAAATTTTAAATTAAACAAGGTAGGTAGGAGGAGGCCTGTATTGCATGTTCAATTGAGTACCTTCACTCAGATTTTGGTAATATCATCAGAAAGAAAAATTAGAGGAATTAATTTCCCTCAAATGGGAATCGAACCTAACAACCATCTCATTTGACAAATTTCAATTTATTTATAAGAAGTCACGTTAAATGTAAAAATATCTAAGTTAACAAATAGGTATAATCTGTCAAAAACTGTTAAAATTTGACATAAAATTAAAAAAAAATGCCAATAACGCTTAAAACAAAAGGCGTATCAACTTTTACATTTTATACCAGCATTAATACTCTCTTAAGTACTCAAACTCATTAATAAATAATTATATACATACATAAGCTATTACCAGTTCTATGGAGAACAATGAAATGTTGCAAAGCTGGAAAATATTTGATATGTAGCGTACAACACATCTTACATCTACATTTATACTAAAGAAAAGACAATATTTAAAAAAAAAACAACAAATATTTACGTTTTCTTCGTAAATATTGACGAGCATTTTTCTAAATATCGATATTCACTCGATTATCAATAACAAATATCGATTTTTACTATAATTCAAGCTATAATAAATTATCAGTGAAATTAACCAATGATTTATTCATAAGTCATATTTGCAGGGAAAATAAAAAATATATTGGAAACCGTCAAATGTAAATCTGTCAATTTTAAATATATAGATTTAAGTAGATTACCATTGCAAACTAATCTAAATACATTTATAGCTAAAGGAACTATACAAACTACTATACTTTGAGCGAAAATTCGTATATTATCTGTTATTAATATATATGAACTTTATTAATAAATGTCTAGCATATACTCCCATTGTAGTCTAGAGAAAGAGATTTACGTTACGTCATATAAACCTCTTTGTATTTAAAATAATAAAAAAACGGACACAATGAAAAAAACCAAATTGAATCGAGCTCATGACTTAAAACGATGAATGTAACCAAAAATCATCGCAATTTAAATTATTTAAATGAATTATTGATTTATAAATTTCATTAATAATCTGTTCTTATTGTAATTTTAAAAACAAAAACAACCAGGTCAAATGTCAGTTCAATGGTTATATAACGGAATTTTAACGCTTGTTAAAACAAAAGAAACTTATAGGATTAGAAATTACAAAGTCTTTAGTAACTACATAGGTACATATATTGCAAAATTGTTTAAGTAATCTATATAGTATATCATTAAATAATATTATCTGTGCATAAAAATGAGATTTCAAGCTGAAACTGTTGACGAATATTCTCTCACGTTTAAAGCTGTACGCTTTGCGGTCTTTATTTCATCGACATACAAACAAAATAAAAATTTAGGTCCTCAAATCTCACTAAAAGTCTAATAGTCCATCAAGTTTGGCCACGCTAATTACAGCGTTGAGAACCGCAACCGAACACGCCTGTATACAAACATATGCCTGAAATAATAACTGAATATAAAAAAAAACCTGAAAAATCTCTCATCTGGTCTCTTTGCTCAAAAAACTATAATTATGGAAGGCTTTAGTCCTTAAAGATCTCCTTTTTCTCTCCTCAATCTATGTCAATATACAACAAAAAGAAATCAAAATACAGACGAGTTAAGTCACAAGTAAAAGCATTGTCGTATAAAATAATTGCCTCCAGTAATGTGCGTAATTAAATATCGACTTATCGTAATGGTTAATATCGACATGGCCGCTAATCAAACACAGTTAATGAATAAACGATAATCAAAATTGTATTCAATTGAGCGGAAAATAGGAATGTGGTCTCGTAAAAGGAAAATGCAACGAAATAGAAATATTTCTTAAATTTCGTTTCATTAGATACATTTGTGGGGCGTAGAAATATGGAGGACCAACTTGGTCCACCTTATATTTACTGGTCACAGATACAATTTAAATGAAGACCAATAAATATAGTCCTCCATTCAATTTAAAAATGGCTATAAATAAACGGAAGAATTAAAAAAAAAGAATTTAATAATATATTGCTGAAAATTTCTCTTTTTTATCTACCATACACAAAAAAGAATAGATTAAAAAAGAAAAAGTAAAGGTACAGAACACATATTTTGATAATCATGGAATATGTTTCAGCATTTATTAAATTGACAAACGCAAGGTGAAACAACACAATTTGAAATTCATATTTTTTGAAATTAAGCTAAGCAATTCCGTATTTACACAAAATATTAAACAAATAATTAATTAAAAAAAGTAAATCAATGAAACCGAGACTGTTCTAGAATAATAAAATGAAAAGAAGGTCATCTCGATATCGAAGCCTACATAGATCATCATAATCAAATTTCACTTAATGTCAACAATACCTAAATATATATAGATAGGTAAGTTGCCGAAATAGTCGGTTATCTACCTACTACTTCGTCAATATACCTATTTATTATATATGGTATTACCTCACCATAATATATCAATCTCTGACTACCCAAAATTTAAAAAAAATGGGAAAAATAAAAAAAATGTTAAACAAAAGCTTCTAAACCGATTCAAATAAAACTTTTGCTACATATAAAGTATAATCGCCGCTTTCTGTCCAAATTCAAGATATATCGTATTCGTGGCGCACCTTAACGCCACCCTATCACTCCAGAACTCATTTACTGGGAAAACTAAATCAATTCATACACTGAAGTGAAGAATAAAGCCACATCAATATGAAACTAAGACCCCATAAATATGGCAATATTTACTCCCTCAGAAGATAGCAGCTAAGCATGAATTTAATTCATAATTTGATCCCGCAAACGTCACAACGTACAAAACTACAAAATATATTTAAAAACAATTATGGCCTTAAAGCATTGTTGAATACAACACCGCGTTACATTGTAATACGCAGGTATTACGCAGAATAAAGTTTTTAATTTGATTCCAAACGAACGCAACTCGACGCCGCGACGTAAATCACACGAACAATGAACAGAAAGGTAAATTCAAATTAGGCTTATAATAGCTCCGCGGACATTTCCGTGGGTCTGAGTCGGTATGCCACCCAGCTCGCTAAATTGTAGCACCGTCGGAGAGAGGAGAAAGGAGGCTTTGATGATTTCAAAATTTGGCAGTAGTTTTTAAAATTCTTGGACACTATATTCTATTTTTAGAATATTACGTGTTGAGTGAGAGAATTCATCGTCTTGCATCGTCTACCAGAGGAAAAGAATTTAAATATAAGCACTTTCCCAAATGGTTTTGATTTAAATTGCTTGTAGGTATAGTAAAAAAAGAAAATCGTGATTTTAAGTTAACTTTCTATGGTACGTTTTATGAAGTACACGCGCAAAAAACATAAGAATAGTGATGTAATTCTATGTCATGATAAATATAAGACTATATCTATACTGTAATATAGCTGTTGAGTAGAAATAGCATATTGGAAGATTGGACGGAAAGTGAGAACGAGGTGTTTTCAAATCAGATTCCCTCTGCCTGTCCTGTTACGGGATACAGAAAAAATATCAACATTTTTTAATTGTTTATAAAATTTTAGATAACTTTATATGAATAATATTTTTTTATTAATTATTATATATATTTATATATTTATTATTTTATGCCATGTATGTACATAACATGTATGTAATACATACATAAGTAAAAATTTCCAGTGTATTTGTAAATATTAGCATAAATGTTATCAAGTAATTAATATTTCACGATGGCAACAATGGCCGGTTAAATGTTTCAGTTATTGCGTTTCAATTAATCTCACTTTATAGGAATTTTAGATTAAAATCAATATAAAACGCACAGAAGTAGAATGGAGAAGGTTTTTAAACATAGGTATATTTTTCTAACTTAATGCCATATATAGAGATAGAGAACTAAACTCCAATCACTTCACTCTCCGTTTTCAGCCCAAATCTGTAAATTGAGTGGCGGATCACAACGCTGCACTCGGTCATATCGTTTTTCTTTAAATATTAATCGAACCCAACAATCCTCACATACATCAAACTCTGTACCAACAAGCCATGATGGTTTTATCTTAGCATAATTCTTATCTTCTCAATTATACCTCACTAGCTATTCGCAAATTGGCCATAGTAATTGTCATAGCGAAGTAAATTCTAATTGACCAAGAAAACCCTAACCGTATGTAATATAGCCTTTATCCTGTGATCGCGTATTCCACCTAACAATCTGGGAGACTTTTAATTTTTAAATATATTTGCAATTAAGACGGTAGAAAAAGAGAATTAAGTCATTAAAAATTTTATAACTCTATTCGCTCTCCATTTCACAAAAATAAGCTTGATAATTCCTAATAAGAAAAATCAATATATATATATATATATATATATATATATATATATATATATATATATATATATATATATATATATATATATATATATATATATATATATATATATATATATATATATATATATATATATATATATATATATATATATATATATATATATATATATATATATATATATATATATATATATATATATATATATATATATATATATATATATAACGGCTCTAAACCTTCACATACAAATCAAATCCAAAAAAAAAAGTAATTCAAAACTATCACACCACTAACAATCTTAACAAATATATCACATAAGCTTATTCGATTATAAAGCCTCAGTCATTTATAATAAGCACAATAAAAACTTTCTAAGAAACTCCACTCCAATATATCCTTATATTTTGACATTACAAGTCAGGTTTCGATAACCGACTACACAATGGCATTACAATGGCTAACGCGTGAACTGATCTATCGAGATGCTAATCACATTCGAAACGCGTAGACAAATAACCAGAGAGAACAATCGTCAACAGTTTAAAAACAATTTTGTACCGTCCCGAGCAATTACCAATGCGATTTGAACCCGCGATAAGCGTCTACCATCTCTTAATAATAGACTAACAAAAGTCGTCCAGTAATCGAGCTCTATATCTCTAAATATCCTACCTTGTCGTACAAACCAGTTGCCTGTACATCTGTCCCGCTCGCTTTTTCGTTATCTGTATGGGGAATCTAACCGTCTAATTATACCCACATCACAACGCTTCAAAGGAGGCTATTTTTAATTAATTTAATCCCAAAACTATTATAATGCGGCCAATTTTGTTATTTAATAATTCGAAACGCTAACAAGACCCCCGACGCCATTTTGTGTCCGTTAACATAATGACATTTGGAATTGATACAAATTGAGCGATGTAGCTTTTAATATCTTAAGGTTTTTTATCAGGTATACAATCATGAGTGTTTCAATTTTTTTTTCATAAACAATTTTCCACTGAGTTGCCAGGTGCAAAATTGGAATAGCATTTGAAGAAATAAATAATATAATTAATAATCTATGTTTAATTAAATTACATTTATATTTACACTGTGTCCTGTCACGTTAACTATTTTTACGTTTCGTTTTCACTCTCACTTAATTCGTCCATGTCCATATCTATGAGTTCTTCGTCTTCTTCCTCGTAGGAGTTGTTGAACTGATTGCCGTCGTCTGGCTTAGAACTGGACGAGCCAGACTTTGTGCCAGTCTTAGCTTCTTCTTCTTGTTGCATTCTTTTATGCTTCGTTCTTCTATTTTGGAACCAGACCTTCACCTGTACAAAGAAAAATATAAATGAATGTATGTTAATAATCATCATCAAACTTAAAAATACTGATATTTCATTAAAATAATTACAAAATAAATAATAATAATAATAACAAGTACCTATAGTTAAAACTGAATAATAAAATAAAAAGATAAATGATTTAATCAATACGTAATATTTGTAGTAACGAAATCAATACTATAAATGCTGATCATATTTCATAGTAATAAATATAAAGGTCAAGAATAATTTTAATATAATCATTAAAAATAAACTTTTATTGCTAAACATCATAAAAAATCAGTGGATTAATAAAGCGGCAACTATTGATCAAATTGAATTAATAAATGTTTAATTAATAATGCATCTATTTATAACTAACATAGTCCTATATACACATTTATATATGCATATCTTTAGTATAATTTTAATAATAAAATATGATATATTGATTCTCCGCTCTCTATTTGTCACATATTACATACATATATAATACATATATGTTTAATATATTGTTTGTGTAACAAATGTAAGATAATTTGATTAATTCTCATAGAAGGGGAGCTACCCCACTATTTTATTTACACACAATTAAACGAACCATGAAGGGTTACAAACTATTCGCCCCCAAAAGCAATAGATGAAAAGAAGTGTTGAAATTTTTCATGGTGGCAACACAAAAAGATTTCCCGCGTCCGCCATCTTGTGTTATCCGTCACATGTTTAATGGCGGGTGAAATCTATGCGAAACGGAGTTTGTTTGAGAAAAATAACGCAAGCGTTCCAACAATAAAATATTACTTTTTATTGGTTTTGAATAGAAAAATACTTTGGTGAATGTTATTTTGGAAATGTATACTGTTAAACTAGTCTCATAGTCTTTTTGTACTATTTCCAAAAGCCTGATATTTTATAGAGCAAATTTAAACGTCAACTGGCCTTAAATCAAATAGGTATTGAATTTAAAGATGCAAAATACAAAAAAAGCAATGTTTATATTTATATAATATTTAGTAAACGGCAATTTTTATTACTTTTAAATCTCGTCATTTCTTCAAATCCACATATTTATAAATACATACAATGAAGTCCCTATTGATGTTAGATTATTAAATTTGTAAATGACTTTCAAATTTTGTATTGAAAATTAAGGAAAAACATTTATTTTAAAATTAAACTTGAATAAAATTCCATATCTAACTTATAATTACCACAAAAAAGCTACACAAAACACAAATCAGTATACCTAATCAGCATGAAATAAACAATATATCGTGGTGTTGCCAGCGAAACGCACTTACTTTATAGCTTATATTATAGTCAAGTAATCTACACTTTATTACAAACAATTCCAATACCATTAAATATTAACTTAACTCACTTTTCACAACCAAGTTATGTAGATATGCTATTTTAAAACAATTGTTTTGTTTCACATACATACATAATATGATTATAATATGATTTATTTTATGGTAAATTACGTTTGCTTTAACCATTGTATAGTGTTAGTCAGTTTTATTTGTTAATAATTATATATTATGTTGCTGTTAGCAACAGTGTTGCTATACGGGAAAATATAATTTTCAAAATGAAAAGAATAGTTGTTTGAAATTTTATTTTATTTCTTACTCTATATTATTATTGTCTATAAATATATATACGTATGTTTAAAATAATTATAAATTTCCGTCAATTATTTTTATAATATATATGAAACTAAATAATTTTTTACCTTCACGTTTTATCCCCTATAACCTAGTATTAGGAGACTTCGTCCCCTGCTTTCCGCCTTATCTCGAGACATTGCGTGTCGAGTTAGGCAGGGCTTAACGCCGCTCTTTGTTGCTCATATTCCTTATTTTTATATGTTATTTTTCATATATTCCAGATTAAGTGCGAGACTAATAAAAAACCATCATCATCTTCCAGCTTTATAAAAAAAACCATCATTTCACTTTCAGCTTCATCATCTTCCAGCTTTATAAAAAAAATTTGATATAGCAATTTCCTTGACCCCCATCTCTATCTCCTATAAGAAATTCAATAGAAAAACCATTGCAAAATCACTTAACGATTGTATACAGATGATTGAGTACATCACAATAATATCCCCAAATATTTTCGACAATGTACCGCCACGCTACATTAGCCTTATATATATAGTATATACACATTGAACATCCGAACACCCTTTATAGTTTAATGACACGTGACTTTTGAGTAGAAACGTCGATATACTAGCTAATAAACCCGGCACTGTCTGTATAATTGGATATTTTATGTATAATTTAGAGGATCGTCGTGGCGCAAAGGCGCAGTGTCTACTTGTAAACGCAACGGTTTTTGGGTTCGATTCCCAATTGGGGAAGAGGGATCACCGTTTTCTTCGCTATGGTAACTAGGCAATGGCACGGCGTTGAGTTCCGCCACTTGATACGCAATGTCTGGAAAAGGAGCGAAGCCAAGTTCCCAATATTGCTGCGGTTGCGGCACTCTGCCTACCCTGCTATAAGCAGAATAAAGCGTGAAGTTAAAAAAATACTTTATTCTATTTTATCCTATTCTACAGATAACTATTTTAATTGTTTATTTTGTAAAAAAAAATAAGAATATTTAATTGGGAGCAGCGAGATATTCCCTACACAAGTGTTATTTGACTTACTGGGAAATCTCAGTTAACAATCGGTGTTATAAACTTTTAGAAATAAAAAATATTTTATTTATTTATTTATTCTATTCCATAGAGACGAAGCAAAGATAATATTTAGTATGTCACACAACAGGCCATTAAATATATAAACACCAATACACACAAACAGATATTAACTCATGAAGTAATACTTTAGAAGTTAATCGCATTTAAAACGCGTTAAACTTGTAAAGACACAAGCCGGTGATTAGGAGCTATGTGCGAACATTTGCGATCATTGCGTTCCGAACAATGAGTACTATTTAGAATTAACTGTTCTCGTACTTTATCGACTTTCGAAAGGTGAATATGTGTTTAAGAGTTTTGAATGGAAAACTTAATAACATTTCTAGAAATACTAGAGAAGATGCTTATATAGTAATATAAAATCGATTTTATTCTAAATAACTTATATATATATATATATATATATATATATATATATATATATATATATATATATATATATATATATATATATATATATATATATATATTATATATATATATATATATATATATATATATATATATATATATATATATATATATATATATATATATATATATATATATATATATATATATATATATATATATATATATATATATATATATATATATATATATATATATATATATATATATATATATATATATATATATATATATATATATATATATATATATATATATATATATATATATATATATATATATATATATATATAGATATTATGATAGTGGATGAAGTGAAACAGATATGAAGAAACCGTAGCGTTTGGCATCGTATTGTATTACTAATATAGCATAAATCTATTAAGAATCTGTTCACATTATATTGATTTACTAATACATGAAAGCTTTAACAAGCGAATATAAAGCAAAATAATTTTCTATTAAAAATCGAATCCACTACCTCTGTAATATACACGATCAAGCATAATTTCCAAGTTTAACTAACATTTCTACCTTCTTGTACCAAGTCAAAGTTTTTTCATAACACCTTGTTAAACATATCGTCGAAGTAGTCATTTAGCGTTGTAAATAACTTTACTACCTTTAAATACATCCTGTATTTATGACAATACTTATACAGTGTGATCGTAATCACGAATCATATGGGAAAATGTTTACGATTTTAGTTTCTATAGAGTTTGTTGAGAAAACGTTTTGTACATATTTATGGTTTGAAGATTGACATTTAAAATGGCGTTTTTTATTTGTAATTTTGCTTGAAAGCTTGAATGGACCGGACATTGTTGTTTTTGAATACAAAATAATGATGTATATGAAATGATACTGATGTGGTAATTGGTTAATTATTTCTTATGCAGGCAATAGCTTTATAGGAGGCGTCTGCCTGTAAATGTAAACATTTTTGGGTCCGATTTCTATGGAGATGACAGATGGATTTTATAATTCTTTTCGCTGTGGTAGCTAGGCAAAAGCGCGGTGTTGAGTATCACCACTCAATACGCAATGCGTCGAAAAATTGAGGCGCGTAGAATTCATTAATCTTAACATTAGATTTTACCCTCTGCCTACCTTACTAAGAGCGCGACAAAGTGTGTAGCTATAAAAAAGTATAAATTAACACGCATATGTATATAGTTACCAATATTTTTTCAAGTTTAGGTAAATAACATTTTAAGATATAAGAAAAAACTTCTTAACATTAAATTTTAACCAACTCACCGGTGGCACAAAGAGGAGCTCTATGTTTCTGAATTTACTAAACCAAAAACCATACTTTGAACGCCTTGCAATTTTTATTATCTATTTTTGGCAATTTATTAGTAAATTTAGAAGCGTAAACACCTAAAAGGCATATTTCAACCAATTTAAAACAGCCTGTATAATAATTATTGCTTAAATATTAAAACATCGTCATACAAATAAACTAATAAAAGAAAAATTATTTAATAATAAAGTAAATCATGAGCAAAAATCTACATTAACCCCTACATTAAAGTATCATGGCGTCACCCCATAAACTTGTATCCGCAGGATCCCAGGGGACAAATGATAAATGTTGTGTTCAATGGAAGATATAAATTGGCCTATGGGACCAGATAGACGGATACGCTTGTAATTTAACAAGTAATGGGAAATTTTATGGGGTTTTCCTTTTTTTTGTGGCACTATTCGGTGTAGGTGGAAGTTACATGGTTTTTGGTATAGTAAATCTTAAGTTCTAACGTTAGTTCCTTGTTTTTTAGAGTAAAGGTACCTGTTTTAGTACGTACTCAATATATGATTATTATACGTATAATATAAGTTTAAAGTTATATTTAAAATTATTTTTTATAATAAGAGCTAAGTCTGACCGCCCATTACACCCGTGACGGATAATGTTTCAAATCTTAAGCTGGTAGATAATGCTATCTGATGTTTTTTATCCAAACAGGTTTCTGCTAGGTCTCTATCTCTCTATGACCTGTAATACTATCAATATTTATTGTTTATCAATCAAGTAACAAATTTGCTATCTAGGACTTTATCAGCAAGTAGCGAACCGGCCCTAATAATGGCTTATAATTATAAAATTTATTAAAAAAAATCAATTTATTTCATTTTTTTATAAGAAATAGTTCTCCACTCTCCGCAATAATTGCATTTCTTATAATTTTAATACTAGTGGGATTCGAACTCGTAACGATAGTTTTTGTCTCAAAATTTGAATGCAGCAGTACTTCAATTTACTTCCATATACTTATAAAATACAAAATAGTCAAGCTCTAATCAAATAGAATGGAATCAAAAATATCCTTGAAAATATGACTGCAATTACTAGATTTATCTAAAGTGAGACCATTGTTTTACCAATTACGTGCAAAATTTTGAATTATAGATAGATAGACAGATAGATAGCGTAACATATTGTTAAAATAATTATTATCTAACCATAGACTATACTTCTGGTTAAATAAATATATATACCGGTTATCTCTCATCTAGTACTTTTATATAAATATATATAAAAGTACTAAATGAGAGATAACCGGGAGATATACCTATGACGATTTTTAAAATAGAAAGATCATCGTAAATTGAATGATCTCATAACTACGAAAATTCAAAATAAACATAGCAAAAACAAAGGCTCGTATGGTAAAGGCTTGAATGCATCGTATTGTTGTGTTGCAACATTTTTTTCGATCGAATTATCAAATGCTTAAAATATATTGATTTAGTTCGAAACATATAGAGATTTTATAAGGAATTCGTGCTAACTTTGGATTATAAAGAGGTTCGAATTATTGTCTCAAAAACACCAAAACAAAGTAAAGTCTAATATCATTTAAATCTCATGGGACCAACTCTTTCAAGAGCTGCCATTAACAAACATAATATAAAACACGATTAACCTATTATATACTTTTGATGCAAATTTGATACATCACATTGTTGTATGGCGACAATAAAATTTAATTCGAGTGCCACATCTGCCATCATCTCGTCCAAAACACTTTGAACCCTTTAAACAAGCCACATCCATACATAAAGAGGTCCGGACAGCTGGTACAACGATATAAGTCTCGGCAAACAATTTTGATGGAAGGGAAAATCCGTATAACGCTACCCGTTAAATAAATATAGGGTGTTCCGAAATGCTATTAAGTTCTTATGTACTCAATTACACCCCCAGTTGATTTGGGGAGATAAAAATGGGGGGGGGGGGGGGGGTGGCAACGAGATGGGGATGCTGGGTACATTGAGTCAAATTTTAAGCGGAAAGCTTTTATCTGCTTATTACTTTATTGCCGAACCCATTAGTGGGAGAGAGAGGGTGATAGGGTATTATGCGACAACTTTTAGATGGTGCGTCGGTCGTGAAAGATCAATTACATGTGAATAATAAGTACATTGTTACTTATAATTGGGGAGTATGTGACGGTAGTTTATTTGTGATTAATGTTGGTATATTGTGTTGTTAACCGTTTTTGTACAGTCAGTTAAGTTATAATTGAAGTTGCTTTAAGTGGCGTAACCCACATTTTCGTCAGAACTTTTTGCTTGTTGAGGCTATATTTAATGCTGTAATAATATAGGTTTTAGAATCTACTTAGTGGTTTTAAATAAGTATTTTATGTGCTAAAACTTTCACCACGGCTTACCGCCCCTGTGGTATTCCCATTTTATTGTAAACTTTAGGGTAGGATCTTAAACTTAAATCTTAAGTGCTTGGTCTTGAGTTCGAGATGACCCTGGATTTATTAGGATTTTCTAAACTGACAAATATTATTATCCAGCTTGGCCACATATATATAAGTATATAATTACAAGACGGTTGTGTGGAAGGAGAATAATTATTGTAATTTTTTTCGCTTAAGGATATAAAAAAAATTACTTCTGCTCCCTCCAACTCTCATCTATATGTGAAATGGAGCATATTTATATAATAACCTATAACCTAAGTTATAGCAACCACAACCACTAAACCAACAGGTCTTTCACCAAGTAATTATATATGATTTACGATACTCTAAATGGTTTTATTATACATAGTACCTCCGCCTCGAGAACCACCGGAAATAGAATAATAAAATTTAATTTATTGATAATGACTATTAAAGAAATTAAAAAGATTTTTTTTGTAATGTAACGTGTGAAAGATATTGTAATTGTGATTTGATTGAAGAAGCAAAGCTATATGAAAAAAACTGAAACTAAATTACTCAAGACCTTTTTTGCATTTTAGGGCAATACCTTTAATAACTATGCTTGTAACAACTGTATTGGCTGAAAAACTGAAATATGAAACTGAACTGAAAAATGTAAAAATAAAAATAAAATAAAAGAATAAATATCTATGTATCTATAACTCAAATGAATGTATTATTTTTATTGCGAAATGTCAAATTAGCAGTTAAATCTGAGCAAATAAAATGTTGCCAGCAAAAAAAAAAAACAAAAATATCTCAAAATTTTTGATACAACTATTTATTTATATTTCAAAGTTCATTAATCTATCAATGCATTCCAATAGATATTCCGTTATAAAAATTATGACGGACGTACATATCTTCATACCTATTGAATATTTATTACTGGCAATAAAAATTATACGAAAAAAGGCGTTGCGTCGTTGGAAATATCCGGGGAAATACAGGATATTGTGATATTGTATCCGTATTTAAACTCACTTGTTATCGAAGAAAGAACAATTCTCTTTAAATGTAGACAATAGGACTATTAATGTATTAGTAGAAAAAAGGGAAATTTACATATTATTTTGAGACGTTTAACTATTTTTTAATCTATATAGTAAGTTTAAATTACTATATAACTGACAAGACTAGACTTGTAGGTGTTAATTTCAAGAAATCCTAATTTTTAGATTTACTATGTTTTCCGTACTTAGTAAGGTAGGTAAAAAGAACATAGAGTTATGTCACTCCATTTTACATTTTCTCCTCAAATTTGAGACATTTCGTGCTGTGTTTCGAAACTTAATATATATTTTTATAGTCACACGAAATGTAGTCTGCATTTAAATTATATAAAATTATTAATAAAATCCTTTTTTTACGAGATTTTTTACGTAGATATATCTCAAAAAGATATCAAAAAAGATAACATAACATATTAGGTATGTACATATATCATATACATATACATATGTTAACGATAACAATATAAAGCAATTTAACATTTTATCATCATAATGAATCATTTCATACAAACAGCTAATTACTTACAATTTACTATGAAAATGGTTGTTTTTATGCCAATTACTGGATGATAGAAGATTTTTTATGGTTTTTATTTATAATTAGTTCAGTTTGAGCCAACCCCATGCCCGATTGCCGTCCTTCCGGCGAGAGCGGCGCCATGAAACCCCGCCCAGTAGACCATGCCGTATGTTGAATAATATATATATTTTTAAAATTATGTTTTAAGATCTCATTTATGTTAATGAACGATAATAATCTTATTAAGGAACCCTTAAAAAAGCAGGAAAGAATCCTTATTACTTCAGTTTTCCGCCTGAAAACGGAGATTTCTATTGTTAGAGAAAAAAAAGAAACAAATATAAAATATACCCTTGAACGAGTCGTGGCGCAGAGGCGTAAGTAACGCGACGGTTTGAGGGTTCAATTCCCACTCGGAGAAGATGGATTTTTCTATTTTCATTTTCTTCCCTCTGGAAACTAGGCAAAACGCGGCGTTGAGTTCCGCCACTCAACACGCAATGCCTCGAAAAAGGCGGAAAGTGGGGACGGAGAAAGCAGAGACTATATGCAACGGATTTTCTTAACACTAGGTTCAAATGGTTCCTGCAGTTCCCAAAAAAAAGAACGAGTATCCAAGTCGTAAAATTATTGTTATTTTTAATCTGTGGCTGTCCCACGGCACTACGGTGAATAATACTTTAATCTATATACCAGTGTTACCCCGCTTTTCGCCTTTTCGAGGCATTACGAAAAACATGGTAATATACATAGCCTCAAGCAGACATCAAACCCGCAACTATAAAATGTGTTCAATCACAAAATATGTCCTTTATTACTAACGATTAATGTAAATTCTTAATAACAAACCATTCTAGTATAAAAATATTTAAAAAAAACTACATCATTTAATTTAAGTTCTCTACATTGTAGAAACAGAGAATTGGATATATTTCGAATACGAGATTATGATTAGGGCGGGGCGTCGGGGCGTATTGGCATTCACCCTCATCAGAATAAATAGGGTTGTTCAATTTTTTTTTAATACTTTATTTATGTTTTTTATTTTGTAATTTGTCTATTTTACTAAGTACGTATAAGTTCAAATTCAAATTTAAAATATTCTTTATTTAAAAAGATTTCTACAAGCACTTTGAATCGTTGAATGAACATACAGATGACAGTATATGATATATACATAGATATAGTATCTATGTTGCAATTATTATGAAATAAAATGGTACTAGTCCTGCATTATATATATATATATATATATATATATATATATATATATATATATATATATATATATATATATATATATATATATATATATATATATATATATATATATATATATATATATATATATATATATATATATATATATATATTTGCAAAAATTTTCTTTAAATATCTAAAGCTGCAATTTATTATAAGGTCGTAGAATTATACTATAGACGCGCCTAACACGCATTTTTAATAATCGATTTCTTTTAAATATCGATATCGACAATTAACAGCCAGATGCTATTCCAATGAAAGTCTTATCAATAAATGAGATAAGCCTTATCATTAAATATATTAAATCGTATGATACTCTCGAGTTGGGCGGTACCGCAGAGCGCCTTGTTTACACGCCCGCCCTAAACCACTTAGAGGCTAGAGGCTAGAGGGGTTGCGATAGTGAATTGCGTTGTGAGAAATATTATTTGTTTTGGAAATTACGGAAGAATTCATATAGTTGTATAATTTTGTTAATAAAATAAATTTATATAATTATTTAAGAATTCAATACTTTATATATTTAAACGTTTGATATGCTTTTAAACAATATATCTTCTCATATTATTTCAAGATATATGATGGAAAACAATGCTATGAAAAGTATGAAGACACCACACTTGGTCCATAATAAGGAGAGAACTATAATCTAACTTATTTGCACTTCGCAGAATAACATATATATGTATAATAAAATGTATATGGAATAGATCAAGCCCTTTCACAGTTCAAATGTTTGCGGGGCGTCATTATGTTAACACGGTATCCCCGGGGGAAAGACAGGGGTTAGCTTAGTTATGACACTTATACCTTACAGAATGAATTTCTACAGATTTGAATAAAGATATAAATAGATAAAGTTATCTATTTTAAAGTATGTTGTATTAAAAAAAAACGTTAAATTTAAATATATGTTTTTTTAAAACTAGCCCCTAAAAACCACCTAGCAAAGGAACTCACATGCAAATGCCACATCATCTAACTCTATAACAATTAAAAACGTCTATACTTATCCCATTAATAATAATTAAGCCAGGTTTATGCGGCTTAATGTACAATGTTGCCATATTAAAACAACATACGATGAGGACCTGTTCAGTAATTTTATATTATTAAGTAAATTGTACAGCTGCTGCCAACATACAGTTATTATGAAATGTTTACGTACTTAATTTGATTATTGGGACTGTGGAAAACGTTGAGAAAATATTTACGCTTTATTAGTTTTTTATGGTTGGCAACATTGAGTAAAATATTTAATGTCATTTTAATTTTCTTAACATGTAAATTCTACGGGTATTTTATATAATATTAATTCATATACATACATATTGTTATATGTAAAAGTTTTCCCAAGTTTTATTACAAGGTTAAAATTTTTTTATTAAAAATGGATTAAGAAATTAGTTAGAAAATTTAGTGTTAAGACACTCTGTTCTAAACTTGTAACACAAATTCGAAAGATACTGGGAGTTGAGTTATGTAATTCAACGCTATTTTTAGTCTATAAATAGGAGAAATAATTATTAATTAATAATTATAATTCATTCCAAGCCGATTCCGATTCTCGAACCGACATCAAACTAACTCCAACGCACGACGATGTTTTAACGAAAATACGAAAAATAATATATAATTGTCTCCTAGATTATAATATATACCTACTTATACTTTATACTGGAGGTAGGTCTCGTAAAAAGCATGAGGACTCGAAGAGCATTTATGAAGATGCTAATAACAGTGGATGAGGCGAAAGATGTATGCAGGTACCACAGCGTTTGGCATACCATCCTCTCTGACTACCTCGCTAATGACAAAGCGTGAAGATATGTATGTATGTACGTATTATAAAGATATAACTATACGGTTCAAAAATTTCAAATCACCACAAAAACTGTTAAAGTATCATAAAATGGTAATAAATATACAAGCTATTTACGGCTCATTACTCAGCAATTTTCGATGCTAATTGTAAAAATGAACAACACGCTCTAAGATTGATAAAAACCGTGTGTCACGTTCGACTGCGCCTGCGCATGTTATTTCTTAAATGATCCTGCTGTATAATGTACTTACTGTATCGCCATCTTGTGACTTTATTATACAAAAGAATGAAGAGAATGATTGAAATTACTGTAGTTTTGCTTATACTTTAGTATATATACATATATTGTATTATTGGAAACCAGAGATGGTTAGTTAATTTAAGCAATAATATCGAAACACACGTTGACCACATGTTTCAAGGATATTCGGACAAAAATTTTACGTGATTGCATTAAATAACAAAAATCACTTAAGAAAAATATCTCAGAGCAGTTCCCTTCCAATACGGACCGTTGTCTACATTCAACAGCCTAGATTGAAAAAATTTCATTTCGCTTTACAGCCTTTATTATCTAAAACTATATCCACTTTTTAAAAGATATTCTTAACTATATATGCATCTCGAAAAATATACCAAATATATATATATATATATATATATATATATATATATATATATATATATATATATATATATATATATATATATATATATATATATACGTATATATATATATATATATATATATATATACGTATATATATATATATATATATATATATATATATATATATATATATATATATATATATATATATATATATATATATATATATATATTATAATAACATTATTTTTAATACAATATCCTTAACGGAACGACTGAAACACAATAAGTAGACAAAATGAAGAGCTTTAAAGCTTTCCTGGAGATCAAGATCCTTGAGGACTAAAAAAGGACTAAGAAAGTCAGCCCAAAAGTCCAATGGGAATGGAAAAAACGAGAATTCACGTTTTATAGTCCACGCAAATGAAATTGCGGACTACATCGCGTCTCGTATAAAATAACAATACAACAATCGTAAAACTACTTACTAACGCCGTTTCATTGGAACATAAAATATTGTATAAATGAAGTTATCGCTTAACATTTAAGTCATATAATGTAACGCAAAGTAAATTGCATTGAGGCGAATCGAAAACGTTTTATACCTACACTTTTGTCGATATACCTTGGTTATATTATTGTTTTTTTTATATTTTTAGCTTCACGCATTATCTCGCATATAACAGTGCCTAATACCTAGTGTTAAGACACTCCTATTCCCACTTTCTGCATTTCGAGGTATTGCTTGTTGAGTGGAGGCAATGGACACCGCAATGTCTTGTAACAAAGGAAATAAAAGTGAATCATTCTCTCCGAGTGAGAATCGAACCCACAACTATCTCATTTCCAGACAGACGTCGTGCCTCTGCGCTACGATGGTCCTTATGTTAGTTAGTTTAGTTAGTTTTTCCTTATTGATCCTTATTGAATGTTAAGATATATCGTTTTCGAACTTTTGCACATTTTATAAACCTTAATTATTCTGTAGCGGAACTTAACACCGCTAGATATCCGTAGATATCTCGTCTTAATTAACGTAACTCAACGCTACACGTTGTTCTGCTAACAAGAAGGGGAAAGATCTACAAATCTTAATTTTTATAAAATAATATTAATACTTTTTTGTTTTTATTTTTACTCTATATTTCTCATATAGCAAGGCAGTGAGCTATTGCTGGGAACCTATTGTTAAGACACTCCGTTCTCCGCTTTCCATATGTTCGAGGCAATGCATGTTGAGTGACGGAATCCAATGCCACGTTTTTCCTATTTGCTGAAGCAAGAAAATGGAAATGAAAAATCCATTTTCTCCAAATGGCAATTGGAGCTACAAACCGTCGCGTACAGGCACACGCTACGCCTCTGCGCCATAACAATCCTCTATTACATTGTACATATAGAATATTACAACATATAATATGTATATACTATATATATGTTCATAATATGTATATATATATGTATATGTAATTAATATATATGTGCATAGTATTTAGAAAATGAAATAGTACTGATAACCCAGCATACATTACTGTAAGTCAATGCCACGATGTGAAAACGCAACAATCGTTTCCATTCAGCTGTAAATGCTGAAGAAACTGGGCTAATAGTCGGCCACACCCGGGCGTGGTTGTAGAGTCCGCAGAAAAAGAAATTATTGTATTTTTTTTTATATATTTTTTAATCTGTACCAAGTTTTGATTATAGTTAATTCTAAGTTAGTGTTGTCTTTTGTTTTTTCAAAGTTTTGTTGTCTTATATATTGAAGAATATGTGTAAAAAATTCTAATACTAATATATTATATGGTGATATAATATATATATATATATATATATATATATATATATATATATATATATATATATATATATATATATATATATATATATATATATATATATATATATATATATATATATATATATATATATATATATATATATATATATATATATATATATATATATATATATATATATATATATATATATATATATATATATATATATATATATATATATATATATATATATATATTTATATATATATATATATATATATATATATATATATATATATATATATATATATATATATATATATATATATATATATATATATATATATATATATATATATATATATATTACATTTTCGTCTATATCTACAGTATATTTACATAATATATCTATATGTTTTAAGTCAAAAGCTTTTAATCCTTCAAAAACTTTAACTTCATGAAGAAGTTTATCACATTCCAATCGTTCATTATCAAACCAAAAAATTATAAGTTAAATATTGATTATATGTAATGATTACAAAGTAATATATTCGTATTAGTAAATAATGTATTACTATTATTATTACGCATATAGCACTGTGGTAGAGAAATCAGGAGTTCTTTAACTGGGCACAGTGTTGTTGTGGTCGTAGGTTCAATTGTTACTCAGAAAGAATTTTTCCATTTTGTATGTTGTAGTAACAAGATAAGCCGCAGTGTTATATATATATATATATATATATATATATATATATATATATATATATATATATATATATATATATATATATATATATATATATATATATATATATATATATATATATATATATATATATATATATATATATATATATATATTTATATATATATATATATATATATATATATATATATATATATATATATATATATATATATATATATATATATATATATATATATATATGTATATATATATATATATATATATATATATATATATATATATATATATATATATATATATATATATATATATATATATATGCTAACAGTACAGGGCACACGCAATCCCTAATGAACGTAATTACGAAGCGTTTAATAGTTTTTATACAATTTAAATTGAACAAGTGATACTGAACGATTTCATTATTGTAACGCCACTTCCAATTAAACAAATAAAGGAAAATTTACATGTATGTATGTATGTAGTTAGTAAAGTATAATTTCTTATAGCTATTTTTTTACCTTCACACTTTATCCCGCTCAAAGTAGAGTAAGTAGAGGAAACCGCAGGAATCATGGGAACCTAGTGTTAAGACACTCCGTTTCAAACTTTCCGCCTTTTAGCATTGCGAATTGAGTGGCAAAACTAAACGCCGCGCTTGCCTAGTTGCTAGAAATCTCCCAGACTGGGAATCGAACCCACAAAGCGTCGCGTTTACAATTTTGATGAAATTAATCAGATTAGATTGCATAAAATTATCATTACAATATTTTTAATGAGCTTTGCCTCCTAGGTCTATGTGTAAGTGTAATTATAATTTCAATTAGTAGAAACGATTAACCTCATGTAATATATCCTATGACCTTTCGTAGTAAAATTGGAAACAAAATATTTATAAATCTGAACCAGTAGTTCCTAAAATAAACGTTATTAAACTAATTATTATTTTATATTAAAAAGGAACCGTCGTGGCTTAGAGGTCCAACATCTGCTTGTAATCGCAACGGTTAGTAGGTTCATGTCCATGAAAATGAAATATTATTTATTAATTTCCCGTCGCTCTTGCAACAAAGCAAAGCGCGGCGTTGAGTTCCGCAACTCAACACATAATGTCTCAAAAGAGGGGAAATTATGCAACTGCTAAATGCAGGTGAAATGAAAAATATAAACCTTTAACACCAAACTATTACTATATAAACTGGTAAACTGGTAAACGTTGTATTTATCAAATGCTACTTGCCCTGCGAACATCACTTATAATACTCATAAATAAAGAGAGATACGACTCGTATTATAATATATAGTTATTAATTCTATCCATAAATATATATATATATATATATATATATATATATATATATATATATATATATATATATATATATATATATATATATATATATATATATATATATATATATATATATATATATATATATATATATATATATATATATATATATATATATATATATATATATATATATATATATATATATATACATATATATATATATATATATATATATATATATATATATATATATATATATATATATATATATATATATATATATATATATATAGATATATATATATATATATATATATATATATATATATATATATATATATATATATATATATATATATATATATATATATATATATATATATATATATATATATATATATATATATATATATATATATATATATATATATATATATATATATATATATATATATATATATGACTGTCGAGTATTATAAGTAATATAATGAGTAATATATCCAAGACTGTTTTTAAATAAGAAAAATACACGATAATATAACAAAAACATTGATTAAAATTTTGAGCACTAAACAGTACCATTGACTTAATTAAAGAAAATAAAATAAATAGTGAATAAATAAAAAAGGAGAAACAGATCACTAACTCTGAACACAAAATCATTAAGCCTTACCTGCGTTTCTGTCAAACTTAACGCCTGCGCCAGCTGTTTTCTCTCCGCACCAACGACGTAGTGATTTTTTTCAAAGGCATGCTCGAGCTTGAGGAGTTGTGACGGAGAGAACGCTGTTCTGATCCGCTTTGGTTTGCGGAACGGTTGCAGGAGGAAGCCGGGGATGTCTGGACCTGGAAGAATATGTAGAATTAGAGTTTGTTTATGTCATGTGTAAGAAAGACATACTTAAATAAAGTTAGTGGGGATTTTTGGTTAAAAAAACGTAATAAGAATAATATTAGTATAGTAACGATTTAAAGACGAGGGAATTTAGGGAATAAATCTGGTATTATATAAATAGAATTTTTTTTCTTAATTCTTGCTGCTTTTCTTGCTTTTCTTAATTCTTGAAATTTTTTTCTTAATTCTTAATTCTTGCTCTTTAATTGCTCGAGCTTATCTACGAGCACGAGCTTTTCTATACGAGCTTTGCTACCCTTCCTCTTCCTTCACTTTCTCCTTTGGTTTACGTAATAATAATGTCTTCAAAAACAGCCCGAAGTGCAAAGCTAAGCACTATTATTCTAGCATAAAATTACATTTTTGTTTAAAATATCTCAAATAATCTGGCTATTAAAAAATTGCCATGATGAAGTTAACGCCGCGTTTTATCATATTACAAGCAAGAGCGAAGAAAAATGTTTCCATCCCCTAAATAGGAATCGAACTCACAACCGCCACACAACAACCACAAAATTAAATAATTAATAATTAGAATAAATAATCATAATTCATGAACTTTACGCAAATTCTCTTACGCTAAGAGCTCGCAAATAACAGCCTACGCTGGACGAGGTAACTTTGTAATGGCGTACAGCTATTAAAATTAAATTAAGCAAAGATTACCGCTAAACGACCGCCGGCCGGTTAATCTATCAACCACTTGCACATACATTTTACTAAGAAATATGAAGTAAGGAAAGAAATAATGAGAGTATTATATAAATTGCACGCTGTTGTTGACGTTAACGTTGATGGGAAAGGAGCTGGGCTTTATAATGTTGGTTAATTGTATAGTACTATTTGTATGTTTGTATGTTTTTGACATGTTTTATCTAATATAGTTTATCTAGATATTAATATAGTTTGTCTAGATATTAATATAGATTGTCTAGATTTTAATATAGTTTGTCTATTTTTGACTAGATTTTCTAAGAAGAATTTTCTTTTTTAATATTATTGTTTACAACAACTGAATAATTTTTTTAACCACATATTTTTAGGTGTTATTAATTAACGAAGTACGTAAAGGATAGGTAATAAAAAGTTAATATTTCATATTTATGATTGAATAAAAAGTCTAGTTATTCAATCATAAATATGAAATATTAACAATACACATATAAAAATTTAAAGCATATGTCTTTAAAGTGAACTTAACACAGTACATATACATAATTGCGTCTCGAAGGAGAATTTATTTGTGGGATATTACTTATATAGGAACTAAGAAATCCTAATAGATGATTAATTTGAATCTAAGATAAATGTTAATATTAAATAAATACATGTAATAAACCTCCTTTAATATGTTACTAGCAAAAAGTGAAATCAACCTGAAATATTGGAATTGCTTAATAAATATGCGATTACGTACATAATTTCCAATGTGTCTAACTTCCCATAAAAGTAAATTTACAAATGACAAAATAAAATTGTTACGACTAGAAAAATTTATTTAATCTATATACATATATATCTTTCATATATCTTTGTAATTCAACCTTTTTGACATAAAATTCTATGGAAATTTTGACATAATGAACATATTTGTGTTTAAAAAAGTATTTACTTGATTAAATAAACAACTTTTAGACGTTCTCCAACTTTCAAATGACCTATAATTAGTATCAACGGTTAGTGCAATTATAATGAGCAAATGTCGGACGTCGTTACAAGGCCACCGCGTACCACCCACGTTTACAGAGTAACACTAATATACGAATAATGTATGAATGTACGTTTGTGTATAAATATCTTAGGAGTTCAAAAAAAAATCTTAAATATGCGAGTAGGTGAAATAAGCCTTGTGTTATTATTAGTTTATTCTTTATAATGTCTTCTAGACATGTCAGTTAAATAGTTTATTCTGCCAATATCACACAGACTAAAGATGACACAATGATAAGGATTGATTATAGAGAAAATAAAAGTGATTGTAATCTGACAGAATAAAAAAAAAGCGAATACTTTTCATAGTGTAATGAATATGCTTAAAAGCTTTAGCTCAAACTCCAAGTGAAAATCGAGTGTTTTAACACTAATTTCTCTCAATCTGTCCAGCTAAATGCGGGATATAGCGTGAAATTATTATATATTAAAAAACAACTTTAAAATCTCTACCACTTAGTGTCTAATCTGTAATAGAAAAGGAATCCAATAAGTAACTACATGTAATTACAATATATCCATATCTGTTTATGGCATCATGTTCTTACATAAATAACTAAGCTTTATTCGTATGTCCGTTCATTTCTATAAATGTTATGAATATTTTAATTTTAAATTAAATTTTAAATCTCTTAAAAAAATATTATATTTTATTTTTTTCATATTTTAGACAGAGATGACTTAATGGAATCAATGTCAATTTCATTTACTTATTCGAGTGGGAATCAAACACCAAAACCCTTTCGTGTACCTTCAGATCTCATTGCGCTATAAAGGACTTTACATATTTTCATATACACGATTACGTCTAACATTAATAGCATTAATTAAATAATTATACTTCCATAGATAGGCAAAAGAAATAATATTAGAATAAGTATTAACTTTATAGATCATTTAATTATAGCATGTCAAGGCATAATTATAGTCAAGATAAAACAATTTATAATGTATAATAATTAATAATATACACATATATTTTATAAAGAGTATTATTAATTATCTGTAAACATAAAAAGATACAGACAAACTATAACTTAGGAACTTTGACAATGTAATTATCATTCAACTGTCAAACGTAATACTAAACATGACTTCACATTATACAGCCTTTAATATAGAAAATAGTTTTTGAATTTAAAAGAATTGTCACAAGGGGTTGTAAATACATATTTTCCGTAAAGAAATATTTATTTAAAATATTTCGTAAAGAAATTATATTTGTTTACGGTACATATATTTATTTAAAAACCTAATACGTTTTCCACTTTCCACTGAAAAACATAGCTGAATTTTGACTCAATAAATTATAGAAAAGGATAAATATTCTATATGTATATTCTATATGTATTATAAATAATTTTTAAAGTAACGTAACAATATAGGCTCCGTAAATACAAAAAAATTAACAAAGCCACAGATAACAATAATAGATAGTTTAACTTTAATTTATCCTGAACATAATGACACGGCTGTATAAATATGTCTTGGTCAGCGGTATGTCGCCATTACTCAACATTAAAAAAATATATATTACTTATTAATATTAATTTCAAACAATAGTGACGGCTTACGGAAAATATTTTTGCTGTACATTTAGATAATATAGATAATAAATATTGTACATATATGTATAAGGAATGACATATCCGTCTTTCCAGTATTAGAAATTCAACGCAATTTGTGTTACTAAGACCTAACTGGGACCTAGGACCTAGTTTATATATATTACTATTACTAATTCTACTTTTTGATGTACCTATGAAATATCTTAAAATTCTCAATTCTAGATATTTAAAAAAATGTCATCCCTTACTTACATTTTGGGACCCGCCTCCTCTTTCTCACCTATTTCTACGTAAATGTTTATCATAGACAACCGCCATTTAATATTGTAACAATTCGCACATGACCTTTTACCCATAACTTAAGAAAAAGATATTTATAGGCTTCTAATTTTCCAATCCCAGAGCAATGACAGTCCTAACCTAATGTAACATATTACTCACTTAAAAATTTATATGCTTACAAGAAACTATGATAAAATCAAACATGAAGAACTAAAATGAAGAAGAAAAAAATTATAAACACCAACATATATTTAAGAGTTATTACAATGATTACATTAGTTTTATAATAAACAATGTATGCACATATATCTGGTTCCGTACGACTTGTGACGACTTTAACGAGTGGTTCGCGTGTAGACTGCGTTTTTTCTTTGCCTACAAGTTGTTCGCGATAATAATTGTCAGGTGTATACAATATATACGTGTTTATATTAAGAGTTAAAATTTAAATTATATTATTGTCAACATTTTTTTTTATTACCATTATTACTAAGTAATAATGACATCTTGTTTGAACTTTCGCTTTGTACGTAGTGAGTAAAAATAAAGACATTTGTATGTATTATTGTGGGTTTACGCCATATATCTATGTGTAGAGAAGATATATACATATACTATATATGTATGTATGTTTTAGTATGTTTTTTTTTATTAGCATATACCAAATATATAAAAACTATGTTGGTATTAAAAAAAGTAATATATAGTCTGTCTGCCGCTAGGCTAAGACTAAGCCTAGGCCATTTAGAAGGGTTATATAGCCTAAAGTATCGTTTCTAAGAGATAATTTCTCGATAATCCCACGGAAATGGCACAAAACGCAATTTCACGTTTGTGTTACAAGCAAATGAGTTGACGAACTATAATTTGTTATATTAATCGGTTTATAATTGTTATATAATCGTTACAATTGATACTGAACTAATTTTTATATTCATTCAGCTATACTTGAAAAAAAACACTGGGTCTATAGATACGCCACTACCAGTGTTTTTTTTCCTCACCTACATACCTACCTGGGTCTCAAAACAACTAACTGTAGACTACTTAAGTAATCTCACAATATTTTATCAAGATATTTATAATAAAAACGTATATATACTAAATTTTTAACATCACTCGATCCTGACATAATAACATGTAATATATGAAATATTCTTTTAATGTGCTCTAATTCACGGTAATATTTATAATACATATGTATATATATATTTGTTTTACAGTACTTATCACTGACCCAGTGTCAGCTACATAAAACTATAGCTTTACGACACTGATAACTCCATTGACGTTTATTGTCTTATCTCTGCTTCTACTTTGTAGGTTTAATTGTGAACAATTTCGAGAAAGGTGTTAAACGAGTACTGTAGATTAATGTGATAAGCGCTTTTGCGTTAATATTATACTCTACAAATAAAAAAAGAGAGTTTGAAGGTTTTTCTTTAATTTAGTCCAAGATTCTTGGTTTCTATGCATTTTTTTTAGTTTAGTCATTTATTTTATTAGATGAACTATAATAATTGAAAAAAAACGTATTTCTAGGTACAGAATGCTCTAAAGTTACAATGAAAGTAATTTTAATGATGTAGTACTTGTATTTATAAAGAATAAACCAAAGCTGTAGCTTAGCTTTAAGCTCTTTCTTCTTAAGTCCTAAATAATTTATATATATATATATATATATATATATATATATATATATATATATATATATAATATATATATATATATATATATATATATATATATATATATATATATATATATATATATATATATATATATATATATATATATATATATATATATATATATATATATATATATATATATATATATATATATATATATATATATATATATATATATATATATATATATATATATATATATATATATATATATATATATATATATATATATATATATATATATATATATATATATATATATATATATATATATATATATATATATATTTAAATACACACAAGGACATATCGTTTAGATTTTCATATATTTTTTTAAATGTCCATATTTTTATTCTCGTTAAGACAATTATAAGGGCAATTTAAAAAAATGATTGACTATTACATACTAATTTTGATATATGTAATTTTAATGTTATTTTTTCCTCATAGTCAACAGAGTTTTCAAAACTAATCTTAATTAACAGCTATTATATCGATTACATCATAACGATACAATAAATCATAGTAATTTTGTTATAATTTGCTGAGGCGTAGAATTTAATTAGTATTTTTTGCCGAAAACATATATTAGGCAAAACTTAAACTATATTTCCTAATTGGACAGAAACATATATAAAGAATAGTGAATCTAATATGAATCATTGGACTGTCGCAAAAGGAACCAAGATGGAGTCCAAGACGTCACTACAACAATAACAACGATAAGCGGTGTTGAGTTCTGCCATTTAGCTTGTAATTAAAAACAGAGTGTCTTGACACTATGTTCTTTCCGTGCTGCTCTAAGAGGTATAAAAATGTTTTGCAGAATTTGAACCCACTGTCATTATATTCGGTTTATTCATTACACCGGCTCAATGTCGTCGATATACATATAGTAGTATAGTCAAGGAAATTAGTACTAAATACTAAATTAATAAATAATTATTAACTTCCATCCTGAAAACGAATCTGTGACCTTTATAAAGGAGAGTGATACAACAAAATATAAAATAAACGGTTAAAAATCAATAAATAAAGATTTTTTTAATATTTAATTCTTCTATAGCAAAAATACATATAACGTTCACTAATATCACAATACACCTAATTTGAAATCAAAATAGAAAGAAAAAAGAAATAAAAACATGGATGTCAACCCTCACAGTTCAAAAATATTTTTTGCGTAACACAATCTAATAATTTTATATATAACTAATACGGATGAAATGAGAAATACATTGCAACCCCACTGCTACCGTATCAACCCCTAACTTATATATTATCTGTGTCAACAAAAAACCCAATAAAAATATTCTCGACAAATAAAAACCGGTATCCTTTTAACAATATTATTTTTATGAACTGTAACGCTCTAATCAAAATGGCTTAACGTGTCAAAATTGTCTCGTAATATAAAAAGGAGGCCTGACAAAAGCCACTTTAGAACGAACGCCCGCAATTATCAGCCAGCGCCATTGTTGTTTCAAATTTGATTATACGTATTCTATTGTAGTGTTGGTAGCATTGGGTCGACGTTTTTAATCTGTATAAATAAAATTTTACATTATTATAAAACTTATAATAATATTATAAAATATATATTAAATTAAGTATAAATAACCAAAAAAAATATAATTTTTTAATGTAAAAATCTAGACTTATTATAGAAAAAGTCTAGTTTTTTTTTTAAATTACAATACAGATTATTTATAGACTGACACAGATAGTAATAAAACCAATTACATACCAAATAGATCGACATTGGCATCTTTGTAACTACAATCACTACATTAGCTATTTCTTCACCACCGCTTAAATATAATTATGACAACCAAAAAGGACATCACTTCAAACGTGCGAGTAATCAAACACTTTTACGGTTTTATCGATATTAATTACGAACCTAAATGGGGACAATGTGTATTTATTATAATCATACCTATTGAGCACATCACTAGCATCAGCGTAGGTAGCCGGGTCAAATCTTTCGTTACGCCTTTTTTATTAATGTCAACGATTGTTAATAATTTTTTAACAATATTTCTAAACGTTGAATAGTGTATAATTGGATGTTATTCGAAACTTTGTAGAGTGGGCAAGAATAACCGTCTAATTTAAACTATTTATGTTCGTGCGGCCATTTTGGAATGAGATCAGTGTATTTATGATTAATTATCGTTGGTTGTTTCGTTTAGTGGCAACAGTTGAGTTGTTTGTTCGTTTATTAGTTAGTAAGGTTTGGTAATTTGATGCTGTAAACACTAAAATTGAGACGTCCAAGTTTGGTTACAAGGTGATTGTAAATCTTATGTGTTGCCATAAAGCGATTTTAAAATGTTAACCATCGTGTCGCAGAGGCGTAACGTCTGCCTGTAAACCCGACGTTTTGTGAGTTCGATTCCCACTTGGGGAAGATGAATTTTTTCTTTTACATTTTCTTCGCTCTAGCAATTAGTCAAAGCGCTGCGTTGAGTACCGCCACTCAACTCGCAATGTCTCGAAAGAAAGGCAGAAAGCGGGGAAAGGCATGTCTTAACACTAGGTTCCCACTGTTCCTGCGATTATTGCCTACCCTACTATATAAAATAAATTAAAATATTTAAAATGCTTATTAGATGTAGCGTTTATTGTTTTATTTAATAGACACCTTCAGATGACCATTAAAACAGCTATAAACACTGTTTTAATAAATATTTATATAATTAAGGTCGATAAACTGTTAGACGAAAAGATTATAACCGTCGGGTTACGCTTAAGTTGTTAGATTTATCTTGTAAAGAGCGTTGTTTCTCTCTGTATTATTGGTTTCTTTTTGTATAATGCCCTATGTATAGTACAAAGATCTAACTATCCACTAGAACTCAAAGCTTTGCGAAACTCAACGCCGCATTTATAAAAAAGTTATACAGATTAGAAGAGTCATTCAAGAATAATAATTAATTGATATGTTATTCTAAATAATTTTTTTTACTTGTTAATAAGTGTTACGTGTTTTCATTTTTCTATACAAAATATTATTTAAGAAAAAAATGGCATTTCATATATTTTTTATGAGACACTGCTTTTTACTATTTTTCTTTTCCTGGAGTGGGACTCCCTAGACATCATGATGGAGGGCATAAGAGCCAATGGACCAAAATTTAGAAAGTTAAAGATCATGAAAAGCGGAGTCGTTTATGTATGAAAGTTGACCCTGGGATAAGCCGGGATAATACTAAGTCAAAAACAATACGTTTTAAAATATTTATTATCTGTTCCA
Organism: Dione vanillae; assembly: GCA_037178615.1. NCBI lineage: Eukaryota > Metazoa > Arthropoda > Insecta > Lepidoptera > Nymphalidae > Dione > Dione vanillae. The sequence goes on from JAZFAU010000252.1 coordinate 584,307, forward strand.
AATAATAAAATTTAACCGGATTTCGATTTATTTATGGCAAAGCAAGCAATGCATTGATTTCGAAATGCAATAAAATATTATTTATTAATAATAACGTATTATCATTAATAATTAAGTTATCTACAATATAATTACAACTAATGAAGCGATTGTTACAATGTATGAGGTTATCACTGAGGAGTAATTATGAAATGCGACTGACAGGTCACGAGCGAAGATAATGAAACTAAATATTTTTTTTAATTAGGCATTTTACTGACAGTGCTTGTGCGTAAATTGTAGAAAAAAATATAATGTGTAGATACGCTTGTGTTATCTGTATTTTTATTGAGAAGTTTTATTTTAGTCGATGTGTCAAAAATAAATAAAAGGAAAAAATATCTAAACTTGTTTTTTAGAAAAAAAGAAATCAACTTCACATAATTAGGTCCTTTTTATTTAATTAACAGCTGACATTTTGTTCAATATTCGAAAATAATATTATAAAAAACTTTACATTACAAATAGGTTTTACTTATTTAATAATTAAACATTAATTTCAATACGAAAGATATATGTAACGTTTTTAACAAATATTTTGCAACAATAGGTTCCCTCTTAGCAAAAAACATACCAACGCCAAATCACAATTTTCTGCACCTAACCCACGTAAACCATGAATACGACCATTATGAACTTTTAGCATTTAAACCGTGTAGTTCTGATGAGGTTGAAGGTCTAATAAAGAAATTAGACTCGAATTCAAGTACTGGCATAGACCAAATTACCACAAAAGCTTTAAAGTGTTTATGCAATGTAGTATCAAAGAGTTTAGCACAGTGTTTTAACAAACTTATGTCCCAGGGGATGTTCCCAGACTCATTGAAAATAGCAAAAATAACACCAATACATAAATCCGGTTCCTTGACAGATCCAGAAAACTACCGTCCAATATCAGTACTACCTGCTCTCTCAAAAATTTTAGAAAAAATAATCTACAACCGTTTGGCTACATATTTGGACTCTTTCAACTTCATAACGGAACGGCAGTATGGTTTTAGGCCTAGAAGCAACACCACTACTGCAACTATAGACTTGCTAACAAAAATAAGACAAAATCTAGATAAAAAGAACATAGCTTTAGGCGTATTTATTGATTTAAAAAAAGCGTTTGATACCGTAAGTCATAAACTCTTGTTACTTAAGCTTCAAAAAATTGGTGTAAATGGTACTGTACTTAAAATGCTAAACTCATATTTAACAAATAGATTGCAAATCGTTAAAATTGGTGACACCATGAGTAATGCGTTGCCTATTACGTGTGGAGTCACACAGGGCTCAATTTTAGGACCGTTATTATTTTTAATCTATGTTAACGATATTGCAACCTTGAAACTAAATGGTCATCTGACTTTATACGCAGATGATACGTGCTTATTCTATTTTGGTAGCAATATAAACGACATAATTACTCAAGCTCAGCATGATTTAAATAACCTATGTAATTGGTTTCACTGTAATCTTTTAACGATTAACGCTTCAAAGACTTGTTACATTATATTTAAAACTAAGAACAAAACTATTGCACCGCATGATCCACTTACTCTTGATGGTATTCAAAGATAATCATTTAACTTTTAAATATCAAATAGAGTACATAAATAATAAACTTTCTTCTTTAATTGGGTCACTGAGAAACATACCAAAATGCATACCTAAGAAAATAAAGTATAATATTTATAATTCCTTGGTAAAATCTCATTTATTATATTTGGTTGAAATTTGGGGTAACACTGGCAAGTCTAAACTACAAGCACTACAAAGAAAACAAAATAAAATAATTAAAATACTTTTTCGATATCCACCTTTGACACCAACGACTAAAGTCTACAAAGAAACAAATATTATGAACCTGCGACAACTTTATGTATATAACTCTTGTATCTTTATATATAAAAACATTAAAAAATCGATACACTCAAATCTAACGTTTACAAAACGGAGCAGTAAACGTAGCACTCGAAGAGCAAGCCTACTGGTACTTCCAAAAATTAGAACCAAATTTGCTAAGAAAAACATTACTTTTGATGGAGCACAACTTTATAATAATTTACCTACTTCTATAAAAAATGTAAGCTCAGTTAACGAATTTAAGTCTCAACTTTCAAAATATATACTCGACAATACCCATTTCTACTGTAATTAGTATACAAAAAAAAATTAAACAAATTACAATATTTGTATTTGTTAACTGGGTTTGGATGTAAGGCGATGTGAATTGTTACATTTATAGCACTGTTCTCATGTAAGTGAAATTGTATTTCTTTTTGAGAATAAATTCTTAAAACATACATAAATACTTTCAAAATAATAAAATCATAAAATATATATTGATTTGCGTCCATAAACCTATACTTCTTATGTAAATAACAACAATATTCTCTATACGTACATTTTTGCTAAACGAAACTTGATAACAAAGTTATATACAGGCTAATTAATGCGGGCTGAACCATAGGTGGTCATTAGTATTGAAAATACAATTGTTACACTCATTTATTCACCCTTCCCATTTCGACGTGGCACATTTTAAATATACTTTTACTTAGCCTATATAGCGACGGACTTTAGTTCCTTATAAATTTTACACAAACCGCTTTTATATTAGAATTTTAGAGTATATGACTGTTGAATTATTATTTTATTTGACTTAGGTTTATAATCGAAATCGTTTTTACAATTTCATCGATATTTTAAAGCTAAATGTGCTACTTTATAATGTTAAGCGTACTTACATATTTATAATTCTCGTACCATTTTATCTTAAAAACAGTTTAATTTATTAGAAAAATAATTAAAATAACAAGATAACATGTAATTTTCACACTAATTAAAGTTTTTCGTTTCATTAGTACAATTTAAACGGTTGTCAGCATCTAATTTTATTCAATAAGTAATTATTCAAATTACTCACAACAAATATTGATACAAGATTATTCGAGCGCCATATTTTTTTTTACGTCAAGTGTGAACAGATAAAAAATAAATAATGATCATTGATTGCAATTGTCAGCCATTACGGTGAGTTGAAAGTTTGGTTACAAGGTGATTGTAAATCTTATGTGTTGCCATAAAGCGATTTTAAAATGTTAACCATCGTGTCGCAGAGGCGTAACGTCTGCCTGTAAACCCGACGTTTTGTGAGTTCGATTCCCACTCGGGGAAGATAGATTTTTTCTTTCACATTTTCTTCGCTCTAGCAATTAGTCAAAGCGCTACGTTGAGTACCGCCACTCAACACGCAATGTCTCGAAAGAAAGGCAGAAAGCGGGGAAAGGCATGTCTTAACACTAGGTTCCCACTGTTCCTGCGATTTTTGCCTACCCTACTATATAAAATAAATTAAAATATTTAAAATGCTTATTAGATGTAGCGTTTATTGTTTTATTTAATAGTCACCTTCAGATGACCATTAAAAAAGCTATAAACAGTGTTTTAATGAATATTTATATAATTAAGGTCGATAAACTGTTAGACGAAAAGATTATAACCGTCGGGTTACGCTTAAGTTGTTAGATTTATCTTGTAAAGAGCGTTGTTTCTCTCTGTATTGTTGGTTTCTTTTTGTATAATGCCCTATGTATAGTACAGAGATCCAACTATCCACTAGAACTCAAAGCTTTGCGGAACTCAACGCCGCATTTATAAAAAAGTTATACTGATTAGAAGAGTCAGTCAAGAATAATAGTTAATTGATATGTTATTCTAAATCATTTGTTGTACTTGTTGTTAATAAGTGTTACGTGTTTTAATTTTTCTATACAAAATATTATTTAAGAAAAAAATGGCATTTCATATATTTTTTATGAGACACTGCTTTTTACTATTTTTCTTTTCCTGGAGTGGGACTCCCTAGACATCATGATGGAGGGCATGAGAGCCAATGGACCAAAATTTAGAAAGTTAAAGATCATGAAAAGCGGAGTCGTTTAAGTATGAAAGTAGAACCTGGGATAAGCCGGGATAATACTAAGTCAAAAACAATACGTTTTAAAATATTTATTATGTGTTCCAAATAACAAAATTTAACCGGATTTCGATTTATTTGTGGCAAAGCAAGCAATGCATTGATTTCGAAATGCAATAAAATATTATTTATTAATAATAACGTATTATCATTAATAATTAAGTTATCTACAATATAATTACAACTAATGAAGCGATTGTTACAATGTATGAGGTTATCACTGAGGAGTAATTATGAAATGCGACTGACAGGTCACGAGCGAAGATAATGAAACAAAATATTTTTTTTAATTAGGCATTTTACTGACAGTGCTTGTGCGTAAATTGTAGAAAAAAAAACATATTGTATAGATACGCTTGTGTTATCTGTATTTTTATTGAGAAGTTTTATTTTAGTTGATGTGTCAAAAATAAATAAAAGGAAAAAATATCTAAACTTGTTTTTTAGAAAAAAAGAAATCAACTTCACATAATTAGGTCCTTTTTATTTAATTAACAGCTGACATTTTGTTCAATATTCGAAAATAATATTATAAAAAACTTTACATTACAAATAGGTTTTACTTATTTAAATAATTAAACATTAATTTCAATACTAAATACTTTCAAAATAATAAAATCATAAAATATATATTGATTTGCGTCCATAAACCTATACTTCTTATGTAAATAACAACAATATTCTCTATACATACATTTTTGCTAAACGAAACTTGATAACAAAGTTATATACAGGCTAATTAATGCGGGCTGAACCATAGGTGGTCATTAGTATTGAAAATACAATTGTTACACTCATTTATTCACCCTTCCCATTTCGACGTGGCACATTTTAAATATACTTTTTACTTAGCCTATATAGCGACGGACTTTAATTCCTTATAAATTTTACACAAACCGCTTTTATATTAGAATTTTAGAGTATATGACTGTTGAATTATTATTTTATTTGACTTAGGTTTATAATCGAAATCGTTTTTACAATTTCATCGATATTTTAAAGCTAAATGTGCTACTTTATAATGTTAAGCGTACTTACATATTTATAATTCTCGTACCATTTTATCTTAAAAACAGTTTAATTTATTAGAAAAATAATTAAAATAACAAGATAACATGTAATTTTCACACTAATTAAAGTTTTTCGTTTCATTAGTACAATTTAAACGGTTGTCAGCATCTAATTTTATTCAATAAGTAATTATTCAAATTACTCACAACAAATATTGATACAAGATTATTCGAGCGCCATATTTTTTTTACGTCAAGTGTGGACAGATAAAAAATAAATAATGATCATTGATTGCAATTGTACAGCCATTACAGTGAGTTGAAAGTGATTCATAAAAAACTAGTGTGACTTTATATAAAATTATTTACATATATAGAAAAGGAAGACGTATGTATGTAATGTAATAATTTATATATATATTTTTTAATAACTTTAGTTACTTTTAAAAGCTTAGGTTAAGAAAAAAAAAATATTTATATCATTAAAGCTTAACTAAAGCTGTTTTTAGAGAATCTAATTTAAAGTCTGTTGATCGCTTTTGAGTTTAGTCGGCGAGTACCGTTTTGTGCGAGATGTACTGATATACGTTAGAAATGTTTATTTCTGTGATTTATATATGAATTTAAAATTTTCTGAAAATTTTAAGCTAAGCTAAGCTTTTAGGCAAAGTTAACGAAAAATATCGAGTAGATTTAAATTATTTGCAAATGTGACAAAAAAGGAAGCATAAGAATTTGTTTCTATTGCATTGACTTCGAAATTTTGATGCTCCAAGGGACTACAGACCACGTGATTTTGAGAAAAATGGTCTTGACACTTGACTGACAGACAGCACACACACATATCACTTTTTTGTTCTTTTTGACCAACAAAACCTCAAAAATAATTACTAAAACATAATTAACAATATGTTTTATTAATTATACTATTCACACTTAATATCTCAAACTTACAAGTATTATTAATTACGTAAATTTGTTATACAAATTAATATAATATCCTGCTAAATATTACTTATTATATTAAAAAACGAATATTTTATTATATACATTGTTAATGACACGTATAAAGTACTAATTAACTTAATTGCGAATATAAATATACAAGTTCACTTGCAAAAAATATATATGGCCACGTATAAGACCGGTATCTAATTAAATCTTTCTAGGGACAACTTTTCATTTATCGATGCGAAAATAATTAAGGCCTCATAATTACTCCATCAGTGCTTATATAATGAAATTCTAGCCTACGTTTGTATCTGTATCGATTTTATATAGTTAAAATCGATTTCTAAATAAAAAAATGATTTATTTACTTTATCTATGAAATAATATAATAAAAAAACAAAGTTGTCTATTATATTTATACATAGTGTGATAAAATAGAAAAAGAATTCCAAAACGAAGTTTTATAAGACAACTTTGATTTCCAATAAATATACATCATATTTACATGAAAGGTGTTTTAAATAACTTTCTTTAAGCTTCAATTAACGAGCTTTATGTATGCTGGGAATCAAATTAGAAGCTGTCGTGGCGTAGTAGCGTAAGCTTACAGCGATGTTAGTAGGTTCAAATCATTAGGAAATAATCGGTGGTAATTTATATTTTGTGTTATGTTACTAAAATAATAGATAATTTATAATAATAGATAATAATTGTTTTCATTTTATTTTATTTTTAATTTAAATAAGCAATGTGAATAATATTTTTAAATTCCGAATATTTAAGAGCTAATGCCTATCCTATGAGCATATAATATTTAAAAAAAAATAAACAAACATCAATAACTAGTAAAGTTATCAGCTTTACATATAGTTATCTCGCTAGCGCCTTAACTAAAATCACTTGTACCAATTAACAGTAGTTAAACTTAGCGGTATTTATGAGTTAGAATTAAGAGATAACGTTTTGACGTCTCGTGAATAAACATAGAAGTTCGTTCCATTTTTCTGATTTATATCCTTTCAATTATATATCTGTATTAGACGTTCGGAAACTCTGACCTGATAAACGCTATGGTGAAACTTTTAATTGATTCTCATTAGCAGTTACGTATAATAATTATTAGAACTACTAAGTTAATTTAGAATATAAATTTATTAGGATATAAACTTAGTTGAATATAGTAAAAGTAGAGGGCTTAGTGGGTAATAGTAATAAAAAAGTTTATAGTTGAGAAACTAGGTGACACATCACTCTGCTTTCCACTTTCTACGATGAAAATAAGTACAACCACTCCATTAGACCTTTTAACATCTTTATTGTAACAAAATATTTATATTTATATAATTTAAATTAAAATGTATGTTATAAAATTAAAATCATCAATTTAAAGCTAAAAAATAATATAAAAAATCTTTTGTATTGGAACAATAAATTCAAATCACGAACTGTAAAGGTTAAACGTCAAAATTAAAAAAAAAAGAAGACCCGCTTCCCGCGTAATCTTAACTTTCCTTTATCGTTGTACAACGATCACAAATGTTTTTTTCGACAATAACTTTTTTAAAAGAACTCGGTTATCTTAATAGCATTATGTACGAGGATAAGCTACTCCCTTTTGTGAATCAATGTATTATTTAGTGAGAAGTGACAAGTTTTTGATAAGGGCTTAAAGAGGTTTTATAACAAATAATCTAGTTTTACTTTTTACTCCATAGCCTACGCTATGGCCTACCTACATAACATTTGAAAAATGCTGTTGTACCGTTTGGTAAGTAATATTAAATATTTTAAAATTATTTAACACATATATATGTTTATTATAATACTGCAAATATATCTCTTAAAAATATTATCATTATTAATAGTCTGTTAAATGATAAAAGATAACATATAATTGTAATTTATAACGTTTCTCGTCATAGTTAGAGCACGTAGTAAGTATTGGCGGGAGAAAATCGATATTATAGTAAGCGGCTATATCCGCTTATTAATCTATAATTCTGTATTAAGTTATAAGCCCTTAAAATCGAATTAACAAACATCTTATAAGAGAAAGCGATGCAAACAACCTACACTTGTAATTCAGTCTAGATAACACTAACGGAGAAATAAAGAAAAGAAGAGAGAGTCTGACTTTATGATACTCATTCGCAAAATTGGCGAATTACTAAAAACATAAAAAAATGGCAACAAAAGTACACGTTATGTATATTTTCTATTCTAATACAGAGTAAAAAATCTAATTTATTTTTTACATTATACGCTATGATCGATAGTTATTCAGCCTAGTTATGTTAAATGATGTGAAATGAATAAAAAAGCAATTACACAGAAAAAATATACATATATTATATACTTAAACTAAAAATAATATTAAACATGACGGTTAAAAATTACATGTAAGTACGTAATTACTGTTTATAATACATGAATATCTTACACAGATTATGCTACTCATGCCGTATACATGTGTATAATTAATTAGGCTATTTATTACAAACTTTTTTTTATTTAATAACATTTTTTTAAATTAATATGCTAATATGACATGAATGGTTATTTTTTTAATTCGTTTTGTTAAATTTTAATTCGATTTATTAAATTTTGTTTTTTTTTTCTCTATTTTCTTTATAGTAAGTAAAAAAAAATCCTTATCAATCCTAATGTCAAAACAGCCTGTTACCCAATTAGTTCACTCCGCATCTAAGTTATATGGCGGAACTTAACACCGCGGGAAACCAGTACGGGATATTGACAATAATAAAAGCTTATAAATTTCTCAGCTGATGCCATACCACTGCGTACCGTTTGTATCATAAATTTTAAAATTTTGATTTATACATTTATATATTTGTAATAAAGGAATAGCCTACAGAATACCGGTTTTAAATGTTACTCTGAAAATCTATTGTATTTATCTACTAATTGAAAGCTTTATTGAAAAATAAGAACTTTAAGAGCTTTTACATGCTCTATAAACAAGCGCCGTCGCGCTACCAAAAGGCAGGAGCAAAAATAAAAACTTCTAAGTTCAATATTAAATATACACCACTCATATTTAAAAAAATATTATATTTTATATTATTTTCCAAGCAATAACAATTATAGTTAATAATATCATATATATAGTTATAATAAAAAAAACATATCATTTTTCTAGATATATTGTTAAATTTAAGTGATAACAGATTATAAAAAAAATTAAAAAACAAAGGAAACCAGATAATTAAAATGATATTGGTTGGTAAAATAACAATGTTGCTATAGCAATATAATGTATATTAATAAACTAAGTTACATGAAGGCCACATTACATCCTCTTACAACAAGATTATTGTTGATGTGTTAATTTTTTAATACGTACAACTTAATCTGTCATAGTTTTTTATGCTTTTGTCATTAAAAAAAAATATAAATTTACTTGTATTTTTAGCATATCTAATTTATTATTTTTTTTATTATACTATAAAAATATCAAAAAGCTTTAATTAAGCTTATATCAATTTTCGAATGGTAGCGACGGAACTATAAAGAGCTTCTAATTTGGGAAAACGAAAAGAGCTTTTTCTTCGCTTTTCCTGGGAGATGTTCGCATAAATTTAGTGTCATTTCCATAATATCATAAAAAATAGCTTACCTCCTGGAAACCGGTGCGGGAATATTCTTCCATGTCTGTTGATAAGCCAGGGGTAGAGCTGATATGACTCTCGAGGTACTGGTGCTGCAGGATGAGGGGGTGGATGTGGAGGTAAAGGAGCTCCGAAGCCTTGCTGCTGATGTGCAAGAGCAGCTGCCAGCGCCGCCCCTTGGAAATGGGCCAGGAATTGGTGATGATGACTTTGAGCATCCAAATATGGTAGCCTCTTCAGCTCAGGTGTTGGAAATACCGCCGGTAGAGCACTCGGTCTTAACAAAGGTCTAGGGGATGGACTACGTGGGGATGCCACAGGAGAAGGTGACCCTGGACTGGCCAACGGTGGCGACGCCTGCTTTGATCTCTCAGAACCACCCACTATACTGTCTATACTAAATCCTATCTTCGGCTTAGATGGCACCGCCACCACAGGGGTCGGTGCGAGAGGCATCATGCTTTCACACAACGGTTCCGTCACAAAACACAAAATCAATAGCACATGTCACAAGCACAATCCATCGTGACGCGAGATACGAACGCCTCGGCGGCGCGCGGCCGAATGAGCCTTAACGCTCTACGCCTGGATAACGGAAAAAACGTCGAACATGGACTCCTCGCGCCCTATTGGTCAATAGCGGCCAATAGGAGGTGTCACTTCACACAAGCGCGTTCATTATACAATTTGTCGGCCTGCTATTGGTCGATCGATTGTTGGGGTGGAATTTGAATTCGGAAACTTCCCTGATGGGCGGTTTCTGTCGGGGACTAGTGATTTTCATCCAGCCAGATGGCGAAACGCCTCAAACTCGTTGGGTGTAAACCGGGTGGAGGGACTCTCCAACTTGGCTGGGTTAGAATCAATTAAGGTGCCGATTGGGCAGGTTAGCGAGTCTCTGCTCTTTTTTGGTCCGTCGAAGCCGGTCGCGTCCAGCGATCTTTAATTAACTCGGATGCTTTATTAGCTTAATGTCTCGAGATAAAGTTTTTTAGTTTCCGAGTGATGTATAATCGGTTTAGCGGATTTGTTTCCAAATTGTTTTGTGTTTAATCGATTATTATTTCAAAATTAGTCGCGGTCACATCACTAGTAGTTCAAAGTTTGATATTACCTTCCTGTGTCTTTAACTAAACAGTGTTTGGTAAATAACATAATATTTTTTTTAATTAAAATTTTTTGCAATAACATCGGTGATTGATTTTTGTTTTACAACGCTGTAAAAGATTGTAAAATTACAAAGTTGCATATTGAAATGGTATTTAATTTTTTATCGATATTAGGTATGTTATTATATATTTGATTTGTAGGTTTTGTGGTTGTTAGCATTTACTGAACTGAAGGGTTCAGGTTCAATTTATGTAATAAAAGCATTAATCTATTATATTTATAATATCCTTTTATTTATATGTAATAACATTTGTTTCTATATAAAATAAAAAGTAAATAATTTTTGATATTTTCCGTTTCTTTATATTTATTAGTAAATTAACCATTATAAAGAAACAAGATAGGTGTCTGTAATAGAAATAATACAATACGTACAAACTTTTACTTCACAATTATCTAATAAACATTTTAATTTTCCTTTAAAAAAAATTTTATAGCTTCACGCTTTATCCCGCACATGGCAGGATAGGCAGAGGGAACTGCAAGAACCATAGGAAGCTAGTGTTAAGACACTCCGTTGCTTAGTCCCTGCTGTCGCTGTCCCCGCTTTCCGCCTTTTACGAGGCATTGCGTGTTGAGTGGCGGAACTCAACGCCGCACTTTGCCTAGTTTCTATAGCGAAGAAAATGGTAATAGAAAATTTCATCTTCCCCGAGTGGGAATCGAACCCATTTATATTTATTATATATAATCGTTTCTTTATCAACTCGTCCATATGTTCTTCTTAAACTATGTAACAAAGGCCATTTAAGGTTAACTTATGAAAGTTTTGAACATAATAGCAATAAAAAGTTAAAAACAAAACAGTTTGAACTAAATGAGTTTTAGGTAAATAATAGTAGGGTTTTAAAAAGAACAATTATTATGTCAATTTATTATTATTCAAACAGATTAAATATATTTTATATATATTAGGTACATTATATAAATTTAATTAGATAAAGTTTTTTTAATATTGTTATATTTTTAGATTAAGAACTCCAAAGTTAAGTTTTATTTTTTTAACTTTATCTTAAGTGATAACATTTAAGATTACTTTGCAAAGTAGGCATAGATAGAAATTATAAGTCCTTATCAGTGTGTCAGTTTACAATATCAAACTAAGTTAACAATAGCTTTATTAGCTATGTTAACCTCAAAAAGGTTAAAAAAATAAAAATAGGTTATATATAAGGTAATGAAAAAAAAATGTTGTTTAAAAAAACCTCCTTACTGTGTACATTTTTCTAAAATATTTTGTATTTATTTTAACTACATTTATAAATCTTGTGCTTAGCTTATATTTTGGTAGATAAGTTATTTTTTTTTTAGCTTCACGCTTTATCCCGCATTTTGCAGGGTAGGCAGAGGAAACTGCAGGAACCACGTGAACGTAGTGTTAAGACACTCCGTTGCTTAGTCCCTGCTTTCTCCGTCCCCACTTTCCGCCCTTTTCGAGACATTGCGTGTTAAGTAGCGGAACTCAACGCCCCACTTTGCCTTAGTATTTAGGTACATAAATACATATCCACGGACAGAATTTTTACCTCTCTTTACCCTAATACCCTGTGTCTTTTACATTTTCTATATCCGCATTATTTTCAAGATGATGATGATGATGATGATGAGATCCTGTTATCCCTCATCAGGGACATAGGGCTCGCAGAAGGGATTTCCATTTCCGGCGATCTTGTGCGGCAATTTCCAGTTTGCTCCAATCGAGGCCTATTGACGTAACTTCTTTCTCAACTGAGCGCCTCCAAGTAAGGCAAGGGCGGCCAGGTCTTCTTGATTTTCACGATATTACGTGTTAATTGACTAAGAGTAGAAAAAAAATATTTAAGTGGGAATTGAACTCACAAGCGTCGCTATGTTAACATAGAGCCACGATAATCTTTTAATAAGCATCTATTTTTATTATGAAGTACAATGTGCATGAAGTTTCTTTACTTTGCATGCAATTAATTCAACTCTAAAAAAGCAAGACTAAGCAACGGAGTGTCTTAACACTAGGTTCATATGGTTCCTTTAGTTCCCTCTACCCTGCCTGCGGGATAAAGCGTGAAGTTAAAAAAATATATTCCTATATATATTTTAAATTGTTGATGTATGTCTGTATGTATGTACTATTCAATTCAATAACTATATAATAACATATGAAACCGTACCATATTAGACTGTCCAAAAGAGTTTCTATATAAATAATAAATACAAATATTTTAGAGTTTTATTTTGGAACAATATTATAATTATTTATTTTGTTTGAAAAAAATGTTTTTTTTTTCTTATTTTTGTAAATATTACTTGTTTTATAATTCTACTAAATACTATGCCTGAAATTAAGGTCGCTGTAACATCTACATTACATTTGTTTTAATAGGCTTAGGCAATTGTAATGAATTTTCAATACTAAATGGTAAAAGGAATCTTCCAGAGGAGGAGGAGAGAAGATAAAGATTTTATACATATATATGTATGTATATATATATATATATATATATATATATATATATATATATATATATATATATATATATATATATATATATATATATATATATATATATATATATATATATATATATATATATATATATATATATATATATATATATATATATATATATATATATATATATATATATATATATATATATATATATATATATATATATATATATATATATATATATATATATATTTGCCAAAGCAATAAGTATCGATTACTCATAAAGTTAATTCTAGGTACCGAAGTAGCGCACACTGACAAATGACTGACTAAACGTTAACAAGCACCGGCCATATTATGCAATTAATTTAAATAAATAATAAAAGCTTTCATTTAAATAATTGCTGCCATTATTTCTTACACACAACATGTATTTATTTAGCTATCTAATTTATTTGTTTGTCTTTGTGTCTGTTTGTATTCTAATAATAACTACTTACAGGTATGTATATGTATATATATATATATATATATATATATATATATATATATATATATCTGTGTAAGTTAAGTGAATTGATATAAAATTAGGAAAGATTTGTGGACACATTCAATTTTTAAGATAGTAAAGTAGGTAGAGGGTACTACAGAAACCGTGGGACCTAGTGTTAAGACACTCCGTTGCTGAGTCCCTGCTTTCTCCGTCCCCGCTTTCCGCCTATGTTATGATACGAAAATGATATTTAAATTGTAACTAGTACTTCCCGAGATATAGGTTCTTGTTCCAACAAACATACAACACATAACTATAAGCTATATGACTTTAAAATAAAATAACTTCAATAACTTAAATATATATATATATATATATATATATATATATATATATATATATATATATATATATATATATATATATATATATATATATATATATATATATATATATATATATATGTACGTAATATGTAAGCACTTGATTGTATGTACTTAAACAATTAGATCTAGACTTAGTTGAAATCTAATCTAGACTATTTATCTTCTAACAATGACAAATCACCGTAGAAACACTAACAAGGTAAATGTTATTGCAATTAATTTAAATGATGAAATATTCATATAGATAAACGATTTATTACAATCTACATTAGGTATGTCGTTGCTGTAGCACAGTGTGTAACTGTATGTACTAAGGGTGGGGGTTCGATTTTATGAAGGACAAAAAATGTATAAAGAAAATCGGTGTTTGGTTCCGCTTATCTTCTAGAATACATTGCAATGCTAGATAAAGAATAATATATTGTTGTATACTTTTTTTACATAATATGCGTAGGCCTTTGCAAGTCATATAGCTAGCTTCTTTATGCAGTCTATGACTTAAAGATTATGGGTGCTGGACCCGTTACAGAATGGACCTCAAGAATCGTGCTTAGGACTTCCGACTCAAATGTGGGTCGAAGACCTACTAAATATGTATGAACTCTTACTTGGCCATACCAGCTACTATCTGGTAGGGCCAGGCCTGGTAGGTAGGATAGCGCCGTTTTCAAGTACATTCTAAAAATTGGTCAAGACCAAATCGAACTCTCGTACAAGTCGTTATCCCTAAGCGTTATCCAAGTAAGTATTTATATAATATATAAAATAACATTTTACATTGTTTTTTGTTCTCAAGTGAAAATTGAATCCCTGACTACCTTTAAAAACAGTTATTCCAATACGGTGAAGAGATAGGAGAAGCAGAACCACAATTAGGAAGGAAAAAGGTGATGAAGAGGCGGTATGTCTAAATCAAGGCTATTTAAATGCACTAAAAAAATTACCAAATAGAAATATACCTACAGTTTTTCTTTCCGCCTTTTCCGAGGTATTGTGTGTTGAGTGGCGGAACTCAACGCCGCGCTTTGCCTACTTGCCAGAGCGAAGAAAATTGAAAAATCCATCTTCCCCGAGTGGGAATCGAACCCAGAAACCGTCGCGTTTACAGGCAGACGCTTACGCCTCTGCGCCACGACGGCCCTCAAACATATTTACCTATTGGTTTTAAATATTTCTTATAGGTACTATATATTATCTACGTACTAATTTATTTTTTACTAGAAGAACTAAAAAAAAATATTTCATACGATAACAGAAAAACACATAATCAAAGCCGTCAGTTGAAAGCTAGTTTTGAATATTTTAAAAGATTTAAATTTAACTACAATTGTTTTAAATACAATTTAGTACAAAATTAACGATGTCTATTGACGTACTGTTAACGCCATCTATCGACAGAAGTGGATAACCTCTCACTGAAGCTTGCAACTTATAAGGCATTCGGTTAACAAATATTATTTCCTTTAACATCATGTATTACAGAAGTTGGACGTTAACTTGCGTAACTCAACGCCGCGCTTTATCTAATAAGGTGAGAAGTAAAATTTAACGTTTATTTCTTATATATAACCTATAGGTATAAGTAAATAGCATTATACCATTTAAAAGCTAATTAACGTTACTGAAACAAATTCAAGATATTTTTTCACTTTAAGGTTAAAGTTAATTATTTCCTCGCTTCAGTAAGAAAACACAACGTCGACATAATGTCTCGAAAATTGGACAAATCGATTTCTCTGCCAACCCTGCCGTGTAAAATAGTGTAAAGCAACTTATTTATTTATATAAAAATTATGAACCCACTATTATCTCTACATCATAACCACGCCACTATAGAGTAAACCTTTAAATTAACAACTAATTGTTAAACATTGAAATAATACCCTTCATAAAGAACCGCTAAATAAAAAAAACAAACTTAAAAGCTCAAAAGACTAAGCTCCACAAAAATGTGTCGAGTCAAACTTTTTAATCTCTGTGCCTATTTTTAATCTATGAACAATAGAAAAACAGTTTTAAAGGATTTCAATTATGTACTTAATAACATTTTTTTTAATTATACATTTTAAAAAGAATTAAAAAATTTTTGATTATATTTTATTACACTTAGTTGTAGTGACAAAACACTCCGTTTTCTATGATTTAAACGTAAAGGTTGATTTTCTGTACTGTAAATTAGGCCTCGTGGCGCAGCATCGTAACCTCTAACTGTAAAGGTGAGAGATGTGGGTTCGAACTCGGGGAAAATGAATTAATTAATTTTTCTGTGCTCTGGTTACATAATATAGCGCAATTTCTTAAAAAGCTATACCCTGTTGTTAGCATGTATATAAATATTTTTTTTGGCAACTTATATCTATATCTATACTTATACTATCTACCTATAACTTCTTTTATTTTTTATTTACTCTATATGAGGGATATATATATATATATATATATATATATATATATATATATATATATATATATATATATATATATATATATATATATATATATATATATATATATATATATATATATATATATATATATATATATATATATACATAAACCTTTTTCAATTTCTTAAATGTATCTCAAAAAAATGCCGTCCAAGCTTTACTATAATCATAATCCTTTGAGAATGTTTTGTAACTAATTAAACGCTTTACAAAAATTGAAAACCGTTACTTTAAGAATACTGAGATTTTTAAGACTTTTTTTCTAAACAATAACAACAGATACAAAATGGAGAGATATTAATAACGGAACTCCTTTGTCTCAGTATTTTATTGTTAAGTAAAAGCGACATTTAGATGTCATTTTAATAAAGGATATATCTGGGTTCGATTCCCAGTCGCAGGAATAATTTATTCGTACCCTTGCTTGGACGATATGTAACCTGCTATACCTATGCGGGATTAACAGCGTGAAGGTATTATTTTTTCTTACTTTCACGCTACATCCTGCACATAGCAAAGACAAAACGTAGGTTCCTCTAAACTAGTGTTAAGACACTCCGTTCTCCGCTTTTCGCCTTTCAAGGCATTGCATGTTGCGGAAAACAACGCTCACACATTTAATATTATTTATTTATTATCTTTGATTAAATTTAATTGATAGTAAAGAAATTATTCAAAACATTTTTTATATATCCACGCTTTATTCCACACATAGCAGAGTAGGCAGAGAAAATAAATAACCTCGTGTTAAGAATCTCCGTTGCCCTATTTCTGCCTTTTTTCGGGCATTACGCGTTCAGTAATCACTCACCTCAACACAACGCTTGCCTAGTTGCCAGAGCAAAATTGAATTGACAAATCCATAGTCCTCTCATGAGAATCGAACCCACAAACTGCGTTACAAGCTGGCGCTACACCTCTACGCCACAACGGTCGTTCAAAATATACTATTTTTAGCTTAAATTTATTAATAATCTCCATAACTCATAAAACACACGCTATTTCCAAACATTTTACTAATCACAATTAAATTCAACTTACCCAACCCTAATTATAATTAATTTAATAGCCAAATGAATTATAAACGAATGCGACAAGGTTCCATCTCTCATATTAATTACACCAAACGTGGCACGTTGCCGCACTAAATGCGGGTTGTGTAAAACGAATAACTAGCGGAATGTTATTATGTCAAAGTTCCAACTTTAGTACAATATGCAGCTGTGATAGAACTTTGCGATATTTGTACGCAAGCAGCGTAATGAAGTCCAAAACATAAATTACTAAAAGTGCGAGCGATTAATGGTTCGTGGCGAGCTTCATTGCTTAACGACAATTAGTGTTGGACGCGGAGGAATCGATTTCTCTATAAAACCTAAAAATAAATCGATTTCTCTATAAAACCTGTAGAAAAATCGATTTCTCCGCGTTGATTTCTATATAAAATCTAATAAGACGTGAAAAATTCTTTATTTTTTTTTTTCGTAATTAATATTTATATTGTTAAACGGTGTTATTTAATAATTTAATATTTTTATTTGATAGCTTTACGCCTTATCCCGCACATAGCAGAGTAGACAGAGGGTACTGCAGAAACCTAGTGTTAAGACACTCCGTTCCTCAGCTCCGTTTAATAATGCATTAGAAAAAGCCACTCTTCTAGTTATTAATTAGGAGCCTTTACTACAATTACTTTTAAACACGTAAACTTAGCTTCACGCGTTATCCCGCAAATAAGAGGTTAGGCAAAGGGCAAGACAATTTACAAAAGATTTTGTATTGGGTGGTAAATGAGACTTTGCACCAGAACGACAACATGAAAATTCACTCCCCCAAAACCAGAATCGAACCTACAACCGTCGCTGTCAGTCAAACTTATTGCCTGCTGCTGTTGTCTTCAATATACTTAAATCTTTTTTTTTTAGCTTCACGCTTTATCCCGCACATGGCAGGGTAGGCAGAGGGAACTGCAGGGACCGTGGGAACCTAGTGTTAATACACTCCGTTACTTAGTCCCTGTGTTCTCCGCCCCCGCTTTCCGCCTTTTTCTAGGCATTGCGTGTTGAGTGGCGGAACTCAACGCCGCTCTTTGCCTACTTTGCCAGAGCGAAGAAAATGGAAATAGAAAAATCCATCTTCTCCGACTGGGGATCGAACCCAGAAACCGTCGCGTTATAGGCAGACGTTACGCCTCTGCGTCACGACGGTATCTTAAATCTTAATCTTCAATATAAAATCTTAATCTTAAATCTTAATCTTCAATATACCTACTTAAAATTTTCTTATTTTCACAAAAAGTAAAAATATATATTACCTATATGTAGGTATGTATATAAAAATTTAAAAAAAATCACATTTATCGACATCGATATAACATAGCCTCTAGCGGAATCAATCATAAAAGTGTCGTGGAACAATAACAACGCGGTGTGTGGGCGTCGCGGGGGGTCGCTACCGGGATTTGTAAGATCGATAAACAATAGACATCACTATTTATATTACTATATGTATGTATATATGTATATATGTACATATTGATGTATTATATTATGTCATTTCCACGATGTTGAATTCCGCCAGTCAATAAGCAGGTCTCGGAAGGCGGAAGTTCTTGACATATTTCTTCTGCCTACCCTACTTGTTGAAATTAATGAACTATATTTAACTATATCGTAAATTACAAGTTAACTAATTAAAACAATTATTTCCGAAATCCTGCCCAATTATCTAATATTGATGGTTGAGTGGCGGAAGTCCATCCCGTATTTTTCTTGCCAAAGAGATGAAATTAAAATAATCCTTTAACTCAAGTGGGAACTGAACTCACAACTACCGAACTTACAACCAGACTCTGTCCCAATCCAATATGAAGATACTATAAGAAAAAATATTTAAATTTTTATATTTTCATTTCTTTTCAAAACATAAACCCAATAACATTTTAGAGTAATCGATTTCATATGACTTTTATTTTTTTTTCTAAATTAACGCAAAAGCACTAGGCACATACATCCATTATACACACAAGTGATTTAAAACTTAACCTTATCTGTGCTATTCACGACATTTATGTAAATGGCCAGCAATAAGTTCTCGTGCTATCTCATATTAATTAAGGCTAATTATTATTCAGACGCCCGATAAGGTTCGTTCTAGTTTATAGTTATAAAGGTAAATTGTGTAGTGATGTACCGAAAGGTAAAAGAAACTGTTACCTACATAACGTGGTGCTAAATATCGTAAAACAGAGGAACGGCAAATTATTATTATACATATATACATTATATCAATATAAAGGTAATTTAGTTTTTAATAATAAAACGAATTTTAGCTATATATTTTTTTCCATTCCAATCTTCCAAATCCAAACGAATTTTAGCTATATATATTTATTTTTTCATTCCATTGATTTTTCTATTTCCATTTTCTTCCCTCAGGCATCTAAGGCAAAGCGCGGCGTTGAATTCCGCCACTCAACACGCAATTCCTTGAAAAAGGCGGAAAGCGGGGACGGAGAAAGCAGGTCTGCCTACAGCTCTGCCTACCCTGCAATATGCGGGATAAAGCGTGAAGCTAATTTATTACAACAGCAAAAGTAACACGTAATCATGCCTAATAATTGAGCAAAGAGTTCTTGACACAAAGATATATAGAAAATAAAATATGAATAGAAATGGTTCGTTTACGAGTTAACAAATAGATGAGATTATCTGCATTTTTATGATTACAAATGCTTTAATTGCATGCATTCATTCATCCTGATGTAGATACGCGCTACTCATTAAAATTGTTGTAGCCTCCAGCTACTAGCTGTAGATTAGGTAGGGCTTAGTATGAATTGACTTTTGAAGAAATAATTTCAATATATATTTGTATATTGATATTTTCTTTTGTATTTTCTTGTAATTATTATTTAAAACTATTCAGTTCACACGATTATTTATTGAAAATATTAAATGTTTGAATTTTATAGGTTTTATCTTTTTATAACTTACCTATAGTAAGGTTAGCAGAACATACTTTGTTCCCCTTAATAAAGATAACTTTAAATTTAAAAATAAGGTAAATTTATAAAACTCCTTGCCTTTTACACGATTACTCTCGTAGTGGTTTAGTCTAGACGTTAAATATTAATTGTTAGTGCTGAAATCTATTAATTTTATAAATATGTTGTGTAAAGTTAAAAAATATATAATATTTGATTGTAATAAACACATGACGTATCCTTAAACGAATTAAAAACGGTAAAAGTACCAAGTGACGTCATTATGAACCTACCCTCTGCCTACTCTAAATTAAAAAAAAAAGCAGCAGTCAATTAAAAAAACACCAGCGCCGAGTCCACATTACATCCACCGCGCCGCGAGCGAGCTATAAATAAAATATTTTAAAGGCTTGTTTGTTAATTTCTTTAATTACTTCACGGAGCGAAACCGTCAATTATTGTTAAAAAATAAATATACACCGCCTTAACCGAAGTTTCAACTACTTATTCTTAATTACGTTTAACAGAGACGTAACTAAATGAAAATATGTATATAGTGAACTTATCTTCGATGTTAGACTTTGATGTGTTGTTATGTGGAACGGAACGTTGTTTTTTTTTTACAAAGTGTA
This sequence comes from Dione vanillae, assembly GCA_037178615.1. Classification (NCBI taxonomy): domain Eukaryota; kingdom Metazoa; phylum Arthropoda; class Insecta; order Lepidoptera; family Nymphalidae; genus Dione; species Dione vanillae. The sequence continues at coordinate 605,444 of JAZFAU010000252.1, forward strand.
AATGAAATTTTGAAATAGAACTTTTTATAATCGATATGTCTTTCTTATATCGATATCGATTTATGTGATGGTGGTATCGATAAGGCTCGAATGCTGTAAATTTAAGTAGTGTAGAGTGACTTAAAGTTATGTTAATAGAAGTTGTTTACTGCAGTTAGATACAAATAATATGCAGTTTTTCAGTATACATTCACGCTAGTTGACAAAATGTGGCGTTCAGTTCCGCTCTTCCACTCAACGCGCAACTTAGAAGTTAGAAAAAAAATATCAAACACTACCTTTTGTCTTCTTACCCTGCTGCTATGGAGAAAAACGCGTGAAACTTGAAAAAAGCTTTAAATTTAAAAAAGCTTGAAGCGTGAAGCTTTTCTATTTTTTTTATAAGAAAACCTCCCTCTCTCCTCTCATTATATCTTTTAGCCAAATAAAACATTAAAAAAAACACACACCAGTCTAACAACTAGCAGTAACTCAGCCCAAAAACCAACGTGTAATTATCCCGGTACAAAAAACAAAAGGTAATTAATTAAACTCGTGTTTTGCGTTAAACGGAATTTATTGTTGACGTTTCGTGTCGGGCATAACAAAAGTGCTTGTGGCTTTAGATATTATTTAAAAAAAAAAGAAACTTTAAAAATCCTTATCATTGTTTTAGTTTATGTTAAATATTTCACTTATGTTTTGAAATCACGTAAAGATTAAGTTTTTTGCTTTTTCTTACTTTTCATGCATGAAAAATTACTACGAGGACTGTCGTGGCGCAGAGGCGTAAGCGTTTGCTTGTAAACGCGACAGTTTGTGGGTTTGATTCCCAGTCGGGGATGATGAATTTTTCTATTTCCATTTTCTTCGCTCTGGAAACTAGGCAAAGCGCGGCGTTGATTTCCGCCACTCGCCACAAAAAGGCGGAAAGCGGAGACGGAGAAAGCAGGTACTTCCCTCTGTCTACCCTGCCATGCGCAGGATAAAGCGTGAAGCTAAAAAAAAAAAACAAAAAAAATAATCATTTTAGAAAATTTATCTTTTTAATTCGTAAATTACATATTTATATCTATTCTTACATCTTTAGTGCCGTAAAAGCAACTAGTGACTCAATGGAATGCACTTGCAGAATTCTTTAACATAAAAAATTTGTTTATACTATATCAATTGTAGCATCAACAGAGGCTCAGCAGCTGTGGGTTCGTTTCCCATTAGGAGGAGTAAGTCATTCTCACTTAAAGCAGGAAAATAAAGTGGAATTAGAAAACGGAGTGTCTTAACACTACGTTTCTATACCTATGATGGTATATACGAAACAATGCTTTGTTTATATAGCCTATTTAACTCAAAATAATTTCTACAAAAGATCTTACTTTATAAATACATAATAATAAACTGTAAAATTTATTGAATGTAAACAATAATTAAAACACAATCTTAGCACGTAAAAGTAATTTATATATTTTTTTCAAGTAATTTACTTAAAAAATATATTGATATCAATTACATCGATAAGAACACTTTAAAAGGTATTTAAACATGACTTCTATAATAAAATAAGTAAAATATTGCAAAAAATAAGTATGAGACGTAAACAAACTTTGATCAGTATATAGATAATTTAATTTTTTGTATTTTTTTTTTTCAATTTTTCTGGCCTATAGATACACAGCTCTTACTTAGTTTTATTTTTTTTAGAGAAACAAATAAACATACAACATTGCATAATACGATTTATATATATATATATATATATATATATATATATATATATATATATATATATATATATATATATATATATATATATATATATATATATATATATATATATATATATATATATATATATATATATATATATATGTATATATATATATATATATATATATATATATATATATATATTTATATATATATTTTAAATTTTTATTAATTTTCCACTACATATTTTTTTCGCTTGAATTATGGTTGAGAACTGATATTTCACCTATAGTACTGTTATCTTTTTTACATTTTTTTATGAGATTTACTCTCCCGTATATAGCAAAGGTTGGCAAAATACGGCCTAGTGATAAAACACACCGTTTTTCACATTCTGTTCAGTCAGTGTTAAATCGCATGTTAAATGATGAAACAAAAATAAAAGGAATTAAACGAAAATAATCAATTCCCACGAAGGAAATCGAATTCATATCCTTTGTATTCTTCAGTCCATTATACTATTTACGGAAAAAAACTTGAATCCTCCAAAGAAAACCCTTAGAAAAAGGTATAGTACATATATCTAAAAGGCTGTACTTAAGCCCTAGCGTGAACACCGCCTATTCATGCGTCCACAAATTAGCAATTCAAACAACATTTAAGTAAAGCTAATAACGGCTAACCCAATATAAGATTGTGTTTAAGCTGAATTAATGTCTTCCTTTTACGCGCTCGCTACAAAATATACGCGATATAGTCATGAAAGAAAAACGTTTTGCTCTATGTTTCTATTAAAAGCCAAAAGCCAAAAGGCGATTACAATGAACTGTTATAATTTACTAATATTATGTTGTTTTGGCTTGTCGTTGGTTTAATTTTTTATTTATTTTCGACTTAGAGATATTTAAAAAGTAAAGTCAAATAAAACAATTTAACCGGATCTATCGCGTATATTATCATTTTTTAGTGAAACCCGACGTTTCGAACACTTTGCAGTAGTCCGTGGTCACGGGTAGACTACCTACCCGTAAATTGTTTTATTTAAAATGTATAAAAATCGCGAAAATCAAAGAACTTATTAAGTAAAGTCAAAGATATTATATATTCTTTTTTGCATCTAAAGTAATAAAAAGAAGATATGTGGTAATTTAAACCTTAAATCTTTATCGGCTTGTCGTCAGAACTTGAAGATCCGCTTACATCGTTTCTGCTGTCCAGGTAAAGTGGATATTACACGTTTAGACGTATACAAGAATCTTAAGACTCGACAACAATTCGTCGAAACTTTGCCTAACACCCTCCCATCGCTTAGAATTGGTATTATATTGTTGGCGCAAAGTGGAAAGCGTTATCTTCTTATTTTGGACTCAGCTAAGAGGTCTTTAGCTTCAAAGTCTATAAAAACAAGAACTGGTTATTAGTTACTGATAAAATTATCAAGGATTCTATCAGAAGACACTGTGTCCTTCTTAGGGAGAATACCGGTTGAAATGCTGCCGATAAAAAAAAATGACCTGCAGCTACGAAAACTATCTAATGAACTCAAAAATCGATGGTAGCAGGGAAAGCTCGACACGTGCAGTGGCTCGCAGACACTAATCAGCTCGAAGACTACGATGAGGTCCGAAGACTAAGATGACGTCCAAAAGGTTCCACAATTTTGTTAGAGGCACTTTAGCGGGTAATTGGATGGCAAAAAACTTTTTTTATATCCAAAAACGATATGTTGAAGCGACGGGCAGAACACTTGAGCATTTTGCCATATGTTGATCGACTAGCTGATCTAGAACATATCAGATCGATACTTCAATTATCTGTGCTAGACCATCTAGATGAACCACCGACATGTGACAACACTATTCGTTCCACTAAACAACAGTCTTATATACGCACTACTAACATGGACTCTATACCGAGTGAATTAATCAAATATGGCAGTGATGAATTGCATTTAGCCATTTGTGAACTTCTTGTTCGATTATGGGAAATGGAATGACATTTATTAGACTGTAAAATGTCTCGCAATTGTGCCTCATACACTTTTTGTCGGTATTTCACTTTTATTAGTCCCTGGAAATGTCTTTGAAAAAAGATTGTGTCTGAAACTTTGGTTTCAGACCTGACCAAGACGGATAAGGCGTTTTAAGAGCAAAGAACAAGGGTGAAAACTAACATTTAGAAATACTTAAGACAACGTGCATCTTAAAGGACTGTGCTGGAAAAGTTAAAATACATACCAAAATTTACATGTGGAGTGAAGGAAGAGTGTATTCTTGCACCTACACTGATCGAGCTGTACTTTGCATCCAATGACTTTGTAGTGGAATCCCCAAGCGAGCAAACAAAGCAATTGATATTTTACTTTTAAGAGGTCTGCCAAAAAAGACAAGCAATACTACAGAGAACGGGCGAACATCAAAAAGTGTAACTTTATAATTGACTGACCTATGACTTTATAAACATTAAAATAATAAATTTATGAGAAATTATTACTAAATTATATATTTAAAAAGTATTTAACATTTGAGATGGAAACTTTACGACGAAAAATGTAACTGAAGCACCAGCCATTAGTGTACATTTTTAAATTATACATTTAAAAATGTACAATTTGCTATAATAATTTAAGTAAACATAATTAGTATATATAAGTATCCGTCTCCATAGTTTAGTAGATGAAGGGTAGATGTAAGGGGGACATAGTAATAGTGAACAACTTGAACAAGTATCCATCCACACAGTGAATTTCTGTTAGTATTAGTTTGTTTAAGGCAATTTTATATTTTATATTCAATTTGTGTTTTGAAAAATATGGAAAATTCAAAAAGTAACAAATTTTTATGTATTCAATTCTATTCTTGGCACCTGTCCTTCAACTATTTATATAATCTACTTTATTTCATCGAGCTTTGGTAACAAAGAACATTGTTACCAAATATTGTTGATATTTTTTACTATTGTTGATATTTTTTATTTAATGGCGTTTAGGCCTACTGGTATATTTTACTTCGCCAATATCACGTAGAATGAAGAAAGCTCAATATATGTATTAGATCAACTGTCAAAAATCAGCGGTATTATGATGACATTGACATTTTCATTATTACAATTTGACATTGACATATGTCAAATATTAAGTTGTAAATTCTCCCGGATTATGGCTTATTTTGTTTATTTGTATTGAAAATAATGAAAGTCAACAATCAAACTAATACATGATAAATATTTAAATGCCTAAAGTGAAGTTTCGTTTGATGGGTTATAGAATAACGGGCTCCAAGTGTCTCACAGTATGTTTAGGTTTCACATTTATAATGGGATGCTTTTTAGCATCTCTACCGATTGCACCTACAGGTATGTTTCTAAATTAAAGATAAGATTATTCTCAGTACAAAGGCGGTTATGTAATATTTTATGACAAAATACAATCATACATTTTAACTTTACTATAATTTTACAAAGTTAAGTAAGTTTTATTAAAGATTGAAAAAAATGGCACAAGTTTTTACCTTTTAAATATTTATATTATAAATATAATACCAACATGTTTATAATATAAATATTTATATATATAAGATAAACATCGCGAAGGTGAGTTCCGCCACACAACAAGCAATGCCTCTAAAAAGGCAGAAAGCAGGGCAGGCAGGAGTGTCTTAACACAAGGTTCCCACGGATCCTGAGATTCTCTTTGCATACTCTGCCACAAACAGGATAAAGCATGAAGCTAATAATATAAACATATTTATTGGCTATGAAATTAAAAATTCTGTTTAAAATTTCCAGAGTCAAAAAACCCCCAGATATCTTCACATTCAAGACCGCAGAAGAAAAAATTAGCAATAATCGTACCATTCAGAGATAGATTCGAAGAGTTATTAGAATTTGTACCTCACATGTACAATTTTCTAAACAAACAAAAGATACCATTTCATATATTTATTGTGCAACAAAAGGACAATAATAGATTTAACCGAGCATCTCTAATAAATGTTGGATTTATATACACTAGAAATGACTATGACTACGTAGCAATGCATGATGTTGATTTACTGCCACTAAATGATAACTTAAGCTATAGATATCCAGAGAACTGTGCCTTTCATATATCATCACCGCAAACTCATCCAAAATATCATTACGATACTTTTATTGGAGGCATTTTGTTAATTAAAAGAGAATATTTTGAACTTGTTAAGGGTATGTCGAATAATTACTGGGGTTGGGGGTTAGAAGACGATGAATTTTATGTGAGACTCAAGGACGCTCATATCAAAGTATTGAGGCCTGAAAATATAACAACTGGAACTGAAAATACTTTTAAGTGAGTATTTAAAAATGTTTCTTTTAAACTTATAAACTTCTATATAAGTATAATATAATATAGATCTATAACTAATTAATTAAATAAATCAGGTTTCTAACAGAATTATTAAATTATTTAAAATAACCATTCATTATAAAAAAAATTAAAATTATTAATATTTAAATTATTTTCAAAGTATTGCTCTAGCAGACATTTACATTCAAAAATACTTACTTTTAAAAATAACAAGTAATTTTTACTAAACCTAATTTCCAGGCACATCCATGACAAAACATATAGAAAACGTGATATGCGGAAATGCTACAATCAAAGAGAGATCACTCGACGGAGAGACAGAGTGACTGGCATACATGATGTTTCATACAAATTACACAGTACACATAATGTAGTGATTGATTCACTACCTATTACAGTGTTGAATGTTGAATTGTTATGTAATAAGACTGCAACACCATGGTGTCAGTGCCCTGAGCCTGTCAAATTGAAAAAAAATTGAATTTTAACTGTTATTCCTTAAATACTCAGGTTATTCTTGGTACTACTACTTATTGTTTATATGAATACTTGTGCATATGGATTTTTTTTATAATATTTTTCTCAAAAATAAAGGTACCACATATCAACTTCAATAAAATTTCACTTTATATGGAGAAATAGATTAAAAACTGACAATTTTGTATAATTTTCCGTGTATTTTAACCTATTTACAATTTATCACATGATAATTTATTAAATAAAAAAAAGAAAATATTGTAACAAATCCAAATATCATATATAAACTACAATACTTTATAAATACACATAGGTACATTGAATTTATATTAATAACTAGTTAATAAGAACAAACCCCTAGTCTATCCTCTTTACAGAGTTTGTATCGCTTAGATAAAATATACATTAACTTTATTATTTATATTAAGTGAATTTTATTTATTACCTCTTGGTGATTTCTTACAAAGTTAGTATTAAGTATAAAATTTAACTTAATATAAAGGACCTAGTGCTGCATTAATTAGTTTCACCACTTGCTGATACAGTTCCAGATACATTTGCTATATGTTCATTATCTGGAAGATAAATAACAAAGTTTGGTTTTACAGGTGTCAGATACAAATATCTAGCAGATAAAGACGTGTTTAAACTATTAGCCATTTTTTTAAGCTTCACGCTTTATCCCGCACATGGCAGGGTAGGCAGAGGAAACTGCAGGGACCGTGGGAACCTAGTGTAATTAACCATTATCTGGTAGATAATATTAACTCCCAGCTTACCAATTCCCCTTACATTTCTTTTTACAAATAAAAAGATTAAATTACGGCTATATTTAAATTGGATCCGAACTCTCTGTATACGCCAAACTTTTCTAATTTTCCTTACATTTTCAACGCCATCGTGGCGCAGTGGCACGAACGCCACTAATTGTTACCCGATGTTTGCGGTTCCAACTCCTGTAGGGATAATGAACCCTTGCTATTACGTTTTACCGATTTAATTTTTCCCCTTTTTTACACTATTTGTACGTTTCACGCTGTATCCCGCGTACAGTTAGACAGAGGATACCTAATATTAAGATGTCAACAATTACCTTATTTTATATTTGCCTAAAAAGTATACTTACAGACTTTTATGAAAAAGTGAATGATGAAATTAAAAGAAATCTACTATTTATCAACGGTAATTCATTTATCAGCTACCCCAGATCTATCTAGACAACAATGTCCACATTAAAAATATTTAAAATAAAACAATTAAAAAAAAACCCAGGTTAATTAAAAACAAACATGAAGCGGAAAGCCCTTTATTTAAATACAAATTTGAGACAAATTGTAGATATAAAATTAAGTACATTAAGGGTCTATTTCACTAGCAAAGATAGAAGTAGTAATTGTAATAGGGCTTAATGTGCTATATATTTCTATATGAAATCTGTAAAAGCAAACTTTCAGATTTCCTAATCTCATTGTTTATCTGGGACTGTGTCAGCTAGTAGTGAAACCAGCTCTAGGAATTTTAACGCCAAAAGCATCAAGCAGAGTTATATTAAATTGTTTTAATATTATTATTAATATGACATGTTAATTTATCATTTCATGAGAAAACCTTTTTTTTAAATAACAGATAAATTATTATATTTTTTGTAACACAGTGGATTTTAATAGATAAGAGTATAAAAATATTTTTAAGAATTAACAAGCAATTATTATGAATAAGATATTTATGCAGATAATATTGAATATATCTTATTATTATCTAAGCTGAGGACCGTCGTGGCGCAGAGGCGCAGCGTCTGCCTGTAACGCGACGACTTCTGGGTTCGATTCCCAGTCGGGGAAGATGGATTTTTCTATTTTCATTTTCTTCGCTCTAGAAACTAGGCAAAGCGCGGCGTTGATTTCCGCCACTCAACACGCAATGCTTCGAAAAAAGGCGGGGACGGAGAAAGCAGGGACTAAGCAACGAAGTGTCTTAACACTAGGTTCATGTGGTTCCTGCAGTTCTCTGCCTACTCTGCAATATGCGGGATAAAGCGTGAAGCTAAAAAAAAATATTGAATTAGTTCACCCCTACACAGAAGACTAAAAGTTTCAATAAACTGTAGTTATATATAATTTCAATAAACTGTAGTTATATATAAACAAAAATAAAGCTAGTAATAAAAAATAACAAGCTTACTTTTACTAACACAAAAGTATCAATATTCAAAAACAAAAACACTTACATAAACTTTTAAATATATAAAGTAGCGGTTAATTCACAATTCGAATATTTCACCTTTAATCATTCATTCCATTTAACAATTTTCCCTTTAAATGCAAAATACTCAGAATAAAATAATCATATTCCATTTTTATTATACATTACAAAAAACGACAACACTTAATATAACACACAAGAATAGATAAAGGCTATAACCACATTTTCACGCATTCATTGAAAAAAGGACCAGCTAGGCTTTTATAAATTGCCGCCATTTTAAAATGTCAATGTCAATTTCTTTGTTTTTTTTCTGGAAATTCTGACATTGCTATACATCCTTACTCTATTCATGTACATCCCCAATAAAAATTAAATACAAATTTCATTAAGTACATTCTAAATATTTGTAAAATTTATATATATATTTTATAAAAGCTAGAAAGATAATTATTTAAAAAAGCACATGTTTCTATTCAATAATATCACAATATAAGCAACTATCGTCTTAAAAAGGCATCATATTGTATATCGCTTGTCACTCACTATTTTTAAATATTTGACATATATTTTTTTAATTATTAAATAAATCAACAGAATCTAACACGTAATTTAATAATATTCACAAAATAAAGTAAATATTTCTTAATATAAATTATAATTTAATAAAATTAATTAAAATAAATTAAAAATAAAAGAAACTTAATATCTTAAAAGCGATACACAACACATAATTAATTAATTATAAATATAAAGATATGTTATTTTAAGAGGTGTACCGACTATCTAGCAAAGACCGTTGACTATTCTTTATAAGTTGTTCAAACTTTGAAAATTAAAACAATACAACTGTTCCTTTGACAATCATTTTCAAAAATAACTTAAAAAATACTTCAATGAATATACTTTTTTCTTTGGATAAAATTTCGTTTCTCGTAATCCTACAAGAATAAATAAATTTAAACTTAAATTTTTTTCTAATTAGACAAGTCGGCTTCCTAACAACCGAATCCGTAGGCTAGTCGACCAAAGTCATAGTCGGCACATCTCTCATATATATATTAAAAACTACGTATAGCTATATATGTATATATAGCTATAAAAGATTCCGCGGCGCCGCTCACTCGCGAGGCGCGCAGCACGTCAGCTACAACGCGCAACTCCCTCCCTTTAATATAAAATAGAAAAGAAAATATTACTATACCAGACGATTATTTACCTCCTTCCATCTTGGAAGATTTCTTCTTCTTCTTCTTTCTACATTTTTTAAGGCATTAGATATAGTTTTCGATTTTCTAGTACTACATTTTTTTTTTATTTTATTTAAAAACAATACGAGCTTCGTTCATTATGTCAAGCAATTTACTTGAAGACTTTTAATTTATTTGAAGGAATTCCCCTCCCCTTCCCCCCCCCCTTTCTTTTAATATTTCCTTCCCTTCCCCCACCACAAATAGATAGCACTATAAGTTTAGAATCAAGTGACATACATAACATATACTAAGTGAGATGGCTTTAGATACTCTGTAAATACCTAAGTTTAAGTAAGGTAATGTTAAAATATTTTTTTTTCAATTTGAACCAATAGTTCCTGAGATTATCGCATTAAATAAAAAAAAACTATATATACCTTAAATATTTTTATGACTTTTAAAGTGTTAATCCACACTAAACATAGGTCCGCAAGAGGGTGCCGGTTCAAACCCAGTGTTCAAATTTTTATATGTTTTCTGTAAGTACTTTACAAATTTTTATATGTTGGTCTAAACAGACAGACGGACAATGTGGTCCGGCATGGATTTCGTTTTTACACTTAAAGATGCAAAATTTAAAAATGAGTATTAAATAAAGAATAAACTTACTTAATTAAGAAAAAAACGTTGCAAATAAATTAAAACAAAAACCTTTGAAGAATTTTTAATATAAATAAAACAATTTTTCCCCAAAAAGACAATTGAAATTAAAAAACAATATTATCACACTTATTTGCAACGTCCATAAAGTAAAGCCTCGATAGAAAAAAAATAAAAAAGGGGTATACAGAATAAAAATACATATTAAATTTATTTTTTTATTTCCATAGAAGCTTTACTACTCGAAATGAACAAACATTAATAAATATATAACATCTACGCTAATAAAGACGACATCCATTTTGGAAGACAACAAGTTACAAAACATGTAAATTTAGGTATATATTGTTAATAATTAATATTAGTTTGAGACAAGAAAGAATATGTAAAAAAAATATATTACATTTTATATATACGGATATCCTTCTATAATAAAAGTGTATTTAATAATTATCGCACTTTTTATATTTTATTAAAAATAAATAGATAATATATTGGACATATACTGACAAGTGTCAAATTAATATCGATATTGAAGTGATGTTTATATTTAATCGAATAGAAATCGATATACATATGTATAACATTTTTATTTATAATATAAAATCAAAAAAAATATCATAAATATGATAATTATTATAATGCACAGAATTTATTTAACCAGGTTATATATTATTTTTAATATTATTAATACTTTTAGTTAATGGAAAAACCGAATTTGATCAGTCCAAATATTATTTTGTGTTGTTTAAGTATTTTTTGTGTTTAATTTTAATCTGTAAATCTTATAAATTACCTAAGGATATCCATTAAATTGTAGAAACACTAAGTATATCCTAATTACAAATATCTTTACTACGTTTTGTGCTAATTTGGCACACTCGTAAGGTAAAAAGAATATATCACAGAGAAGTAATTCAAAAAGTCACGTCTAAAAATTCTATTTTCTTAGAGATAAATTCAATTTTGAAGTCTATAAAGGGGAAATACATTAGGCCAATATCGATTAGGTCTTTACACTACGCTCTCCGTCTATCGAGATATTGTGTGATAAATGGCGGAACTCAACGCCGTGTTTTGTCTTGTTCATGCCTTCTAAAGGGATTGGAACCCACTACCAGCATCTTTGTCTGCTTTTTTTGTATCTATACTTGCAGGTTTGGTCTAGATAGCGACAGTCACATTAAAATTATTTCGGTCAAAGAAGATTTTATATATAAATACTATTGAAAGCACCTAGTGTTGTAGTCTTTTGGATTGAACGAGTATTTACCCTGTTTAAGAATTAGACACATGTTCTTCATTTTATTATCATATTTTAGGAAAAATATGATAATTAATATCGATTTTACAAAACATCGATATTGGCCCTATGTATACAAACAGATAGTAAAGATTACATTATATTATTTTATTTACATTTTTTTTTTGTATTATAGTCTAACAATTATTATATTATAATTGAAATTAATTTTAATGATACTATTAACCGCGTAAAGTACTTTATTAATCTATTTCGGTAAATCGATATCTCAAACTCGTTGTTGATATCTAAGTATTTTTCTTTGTCTTTTTTTTCTTAATAATGGAGACAACACAGATTGAATTTAATTTCTTAATAATTAATTATTCTAACGATAGTTATTGTATGACAATAATTTAGTAAAACTTTACTTATATTAATGAACGAATAACGAAAAATTACTAAAAAATCCAACTGTTACAATTTAAACAAGAATCTAATAATATTATATCTATAATAAACTATAAATAACAAAATAATATTTAAACTCCAAACCATCTAAAAATCCTGTTAAGAATTGCCTAATTTCGGTAAATATATATACATATATGTATGTATATATATTATAAAAAATACATATATATATATATATATATATATATATATATATATATATATATATATATATATATATATATATATATATATATATATAAATATATATACATATATGTATGTATATATATTATAAAAAATACATATTAAATGAGTATAATTTTAGAACAATTGACGATATTTTCGTAACGACAATATAGTATATAATTCGTAATTTTTAATTCTTTTCGATTATTTATATTAGATATCGATTCTGTACCAAATTATTATAAAGATTTAAAAAAAAACCTTATACAGATCATAAATAATATATCTATTTTATATGCACAATTAACAGATAATATATTTTTCTTAAAAATTTGGCGCACAATGAGAATTGATTAATAAAGAATACATTGTAAATTTGATTATTTACGTTTGGAAGACAAATCATTTGATTGTTTCACATAAAATTATTATAAAAAAGATTCATCTATTAGTATCTAGTATTTTTTAACAATTACAAAATCGATTAAAAATAATCGATAAAATACTTTATCATTACAAAATAATTAAAAATATTTAAGATATCGGAAATGAGTAAAGATTTCTTTATCGTAAAATATTTCGTAAATATAAATCAAAATTATATTAAAAAAAAGTAAAGTGTGTAGCGTTTTCAATAATACGCAAATATTTCTTTTTTTTAAAATCCTATCTCAGTCAAAATCATTAATTAACACCGTTAATCATTGTAACTTTATACTTTTAAATCTGCTTGTTATTTAATGAAACAGAAAAAAAAATATTTATTTTTGCACAGATAAAATAGAAATTCCCTTTCCATAGTTTACGACTTCAAATCGATTAATAAATCAAGAATTACGCTATCGATATTACACAAAGTCATAAAGACCATTAAAAATCGATTAAAAAAAGAAGAATCTGTGTTAGAAAAAAAAATGAAAAAAAAAACTTCAAACAATCGCCTCTGTATCGCTAATCACGTGTATACCGTGCTTAGTCAAAATCAACTTAACTATATCGTTACAACTTCTCGTCATATAATTCCTCTCTTTATCTTTTATCTTGATACTTTTAACTTTATCGCAGAGCTTGCTCACCTCCGACTTGCTCTTCTTCATATCATCAGGCTTTAGCTTCCTTATTGTGGACGTACAGCGTTTCTTCCTCACACCATTTAACTTTACCTGTTCCATATTACCTTCGCTTACCCTACGCCTATACAAGTCAGAATCTATGTCTTTCGACAGGTAACTATCTAGAGAGCTGTACAACGCCTCCGTTTCAACAAAACTTACCTTATCCTCGTCAATTGTGTGTCTTTTCCCATCGCTGATTATTTTAACCGCTTTCCCGGGAACATAATTCGCGGGTACTTTGTCGACGTACGCCATTTTGGGTTTGGGATCCAAAGTTGGGCTTATCGTGTTCGTAGGCATTAGGAAGTTCGCCTTTTTGGGACGTTTAACTGTTATCGTTTCGTCTATTATGGACGGTTTGTCGCGTATCGATATTAGAATGTTCTTGAAGCTTGTCTCTTCTGGCGACGCCATTATAATGTCTTCGGGTGATTTTTCATAGTTAGCTATGAGATCGTTTAGTACGTTATACTCACTGTTTCCGTGCAGCGTGAACAATAGAAATATAGTTAAGATAAAATTCAAATTATTTAACATATTAAGAAAACTATACATTAAAAATCAAAACTTTACTATTACAATGGCACATAAACACAAAATAACTTAAAACAATTTCAATTACATTGTTAAATTATTTAAAAAAAAAAATACAAATATACAATTTATAAATAGAACAAAACAAATAACAACATTTAACTATTTGGCATAAAACACCACAACATGTGTCATATCACAAAAAAAAAAAAAAAAACAAAACTAGCCAGTACTCACGTCACGCCAGGCTTCACGTCAGTGCCGTACAGGCGGTGGTGGCGCGCGTACGCGAGCACGGCGTCGTCTGTAAGGTACTTGGCGCTCTCGCCGCGCCGCAACAGGCGCCTGATGACTGTGGAGCTCACCTCGTTGGCTATGTAGTTTGTGACTAGAGTTACGTTTTTCTGAAACATTCCATTATATATTATATCAAAATGGTGAAACAGGGTCATGTTGTTAAGGGCAATTGTTGAAATGTTTAGGACGATTATACAATACTTTTTTTATTAAGACATTTGAGGATCGCATTTATTAGAAATTAAAAAAAAACTATTTATATAACACCTTCATAGCATTTAAACTCACAAAGCTTTTAAAATAATAATATCGCTATGCTGGTCAAGAAACTGTATACATTTTCAATATTCATAGATTTTTTTAAAGTCTTCATTTTTGTCAATGCTCCAAAGATAATCCAGTCAGGCTGTTAAATAAGCCCAATTTAGTTTATAACGATATAATATTTACAAATAATTAAATTTACAAACTTACTCTATATTTGTAGAGCATGTCAGAATCGTATATGAACCGTCCGGGGTCGCAGCCCGCGCGCGTCACCACCACTAGCCCGTGGCGGCCCACTATTGTTTCCAGCTGAAATTCATTTAGTCAAAATAATCATAAATATATATATATATATATATATATATATATATATATATATATATATATATATATATATATATATATATATATATATATATATATATATATATATATATATATATATATATATATATATATATATATATATATATATATATATATATATATATATATATATATATAAATATATTTAATATATCATAAATATATAAAATAAAAAAATATACACAAATATTCAGTTGACATAATTATAAAACCAGTAATATTTTCAAAAATAAAAAAATAGTTTTTTTAAACAAAGTAAACATAAATTATTATTCCAAAATAAAACGCCATTTGTCAAGTATGACATTAACGGTGTACGTTTGCGTCATACTTCCATCAACATCATCGTCATGTCAAAGCGGCAAAAATGAAGAAATAAGAGAGATGATCCTTCGCCTAAACTATTCATCATTCTTAACTAGTTTTTTGTATATAGTTTTGAAATTTTTTACTAAGGCCGCGTTTTCGGACACACACCCTATATATATTTTCCGACATTTCTAATGAAAATATAAGATTTCTTTTTTAGCTTCATGCTTTATCCCGTACATGGTAGGGTGGACAGAGGGAATTGCAGGAACCTAGTATTAAACCACTCGGTTGCTTAGTCCCCGCTTCCCGCCTTTTTCGAGACATTGCGTGTTGAGTGGCGGAACTCAACGCCGCGCTTGGCCTAGTTGCCAGAGCGAAAACCGTCGCGTTACAGGCAAAATATGCGCTTCTGCGCCACGACGGTCCTCGAAAAAAATTAAAATAATTATTAACACTTTTAATTTGGTGTTTGATGCAGCAAATGCATTCTATGTGTCTTGTGACTTGTAACTAATTTAATAAAAATTCATAAGATGTATAATAAATATACATAATAAATAGTTCCCGCCTATAAAAATCAAAATGGCGTTCGAGAAATTTGAAAATCCTTAACAAATCA
Source organism: Dione vanillae (assembly GCA_037178615.1). Classification (NCBI taxonomy): domain Eukaryota; kingdom Metazoa; phylum Arthropoda; class Insecta; order Lepidoptera; family Nymphalidae; genus Dione; species Dione vanillae. The sequence continues at coordinate 621,399 of JAZFAU010000252.1, forward strand.
TTCATTATTTTCCTTATTCTAGTAAGACGACAATTAAATTCCGCTTTTTTAAATAACGGTGCTATACAGAGCGTATCTAATAACGCGGCCTTTGTCAAAACCACCTATAGAATAAATTATTACAAAGAGTACTATTTAAGAATTATCAATAGTTTAGGCATAGGATCATTTTTCTATTTGAGGATATTTACACGTGCTGTGTAACGTGTGAGGTAGTCATCGTTAAATACAAATGACCTAAAGATATCGTAGTACAAAAATACTATTAAACGTTATCAATCTGTCACCTTTCGTTCAAAAAAATAACCGAATGAGAAAGACATATATCTCTTTCCCACTTGACAAATTTTGGAACAATGATTAAATTATTTACTTTCTTTGAAAAAAATATTTTTTATTTTTGAAAATTTTACTTTTTTATAATTTTACCAAGTTTAAAAGGCTTGTTAATACTATGCTTTAAATTAAGGTCGCGGTAACATTCACATTTGTATATATAATATAATGAGATATTGTGTATATAATAGAGTGGCATATAATGAGAAATATAACTCACATCTTCATCCGACCATAATCCAGGAGTAGCGAAGGATTCCAGCAGATCGGCTCCACACAACAATTTCACTGTAACTTTGTCGTCATTGTTGCCATTGAACCGATAATTAATGTTGTCGGGCTCGTCTATGTTGTTGACATTCAAAATGTCGTCCGGCAACCAAGATGGCCGCCGCGTGTTTATATTTAAAGGTGATTTGTGACCGTTTATTGTGTCCTGCAACACATTAGGCAGAATGTTGAAGAGCATTTGTTTTATATTTCCATAATTGTATTAAAAAATAAATGAAATGAGAAAAATATAATATGTAGAATTATCTTTTTGATATTTAATGTGTTGAACCACCCTAAGGATAGACAAAATACTCAAAGAAAACATAAAAATTTCAAAGCAGCGGAAATTTGTAAAAAATCTCCCCATAGAGATGCTAACAACGCCGTAAGTTGTAAATCATCAAGCATATAAGAATGAATATATACAGCATATACCTATCATAATACCTACTAGTGATGTAACGAATGTACTTTTTTTTACATTCGCGAATGCAAATATTTAGTAATTCTTTTAGGCGCTAACTATTACAAGATAGCACTTGGAGTGTCCGTTGCGTCGTTACTTATTATTCTTTATAGTTAGAAAAAAATGTTATATTTATAATTTATTATAAGATAATATAGCATTTGTTTGATTATTATTATTTTTTTTTTTTTTAGCTTCACCTTTATCCCGCACATGGCAGGGTAGGCAGAGGGAACTGCAGGGACCGTGGGAACTTAGTGTTAAGACACTCCGTTGTTTAGTCCCTGCTTTCTCCGTCCCCGCTTTCCGCCTATTTCGAGGCATTGCGTGTTGAGTGGCGGAATTCAACGCCGCGCTTTGCCTAGTTTGCCAGAGCGAAGAAAATGGAAATAGAAAAATACATCTTCTCTGACTGGGGACCGAACCCAGAAACTGTCGCGTTACAGGCAGACGTTGCGCCTCTGCGCCACGACGACTTATTTTTATTTTTGTTTAAGTATGTTATAATGATTATATAACATTGAAAGCCTAAGTAACAACTGATAAAGCTTTTTTTAGAAGGGAGAGAGATTTTTTTGTTTGTTTATAGAAATTGTGCAATAAAGAAAACCGTCATGGCGCAGAGGCGCAACGTCTGCCTGTAACGCGACAGTTTCTGGGTTCGGTCCCCAGTCAGAGAAGATGGATTTTTCTATTTCCATTTTCTTCGCTCTGGCAAACTAGGCAAAGCGCGGCGTTGAGTTCCGCCACTCAACACGCAATGCCTCGAAATAGGCGGAAAGCGGGGACGGAGAAAGCAGGGAATAAGCAACGGAGTGTCTTAACACTAGGTTCCCACGGTCCCTGCAGTTCCCTCTGCCTACCCTGCCTTGTGCGGGATAATGCGTGAAGCTAAAAAAAAAAGAAAAAAAAAGAATTTATTGATATATAATGAAGACTAATAATGTGATTACGAGGTTAAGTTACTATTTTTTGTATAAAAAACAAAAAAAGTAAACTGATTTCAATTATAATAACGTATTATCATAGTCAAATTTTTATTTTCCAGACTAATATTCGCGAATGCGAATATTCGTTACATAACTACCCACCTACCTCTATGCCTACGTACCTTACCTTACCTGTACAGTTGTACAGAAGTTCTATTAAAGCATAACATAAACTTAGCCTCGGAGATCGTCCTTCAAGTTAGACGGATCAATATTGTGAATCACGAATGCATGTTCCAGTCACACTTTTATTTGCTAATTCTATTTTATGACTCAACTAAATTGCAATAACGAAATTATACTGTATATTAATATATATTACGTAATATTCCGTAGAGACCGTCATGGCGCAGCGGCATAGCATTTGACTGTAAACGCATTGAATAGTGGGTTCGATTCTCATTGGAAAAATGATTGTTTAATTATTATCATTTCTCAGCTTTAGTAGATAAAACGCGGAGTTAAATTGCGCCACTTAACTTGCAATAACTCAATATCAACGCGATGCTTGCGGAGTTAAATGTCTTTAATCTTGACACTAGGTACTCTTTAACAATATTATACACAAATATTATTTTGTTATATGAAAATTTGTTAAAAATCATAAAAAGAAATATTTGTATACAAAATATTGCTTTAGTTATAAATACATTTGTACCATCACACTGTATCCATGGGGAATATTAAAGGATAGAACGTAATTTTAAGACATTGCGAATTAAATGGCGGAACTACACGCCGCGCTGTGTCTTGATACTAGAGCGAGGAAAACCAAGTTCTCAAGTGGGAATTGAACCTATAACTATCGCGTTTACTGGCAATTGCTGTACCATTCCACAAAAGCATATACATAGTATATGATGTAATAATATAAAATAATTATTGTCAACAAAAACATACTGGACAAATAAGTGTAAACATAAAAAAGTGACATTGATAAAACATTATCAGCCCCACAAATTGTAGTAAAACTAAAATATTAAATAAAAAAAACATATGTGTTATCATAGGACAGTAGGCTAATTAAAATAAATGAATATATAAATTTGTTAATTATATATAAATAAATTAATCTTTATTCCCATTTTTCCTTATAGGGAGTTATTCAGCAAGTTGTGAACTCAATGCATCATCTTACATTTAATTTTTTTGCTAACTTCAAGCTTTATCCCGCACATGGCAGGGTAGGCAGAAGAAACTGCAGGAACCATACGAGTGTTAAGACACTCCGTTACTTAGTCCCTGCTTACTCCGTCCCCGCTTTCCGCCTTTTTCGAGGCATTACGTGTTGAGTGGCGGAACTCAACGCCGCGCTTTGCCTTAGATGCCAGAGCGAAGAAAATGGAAATAGAAAAATCCATCTTACCCGGGACTGCGAATCGAACCCAGTAACCGTCGCGTTACATTGCGCCTCTGCGCCACGACGGTCCTCAAACATCATACATTTAATGTAATGTAATAAAATTTTATTTTAATTATTATTGTATTAAGGCATAGTGTATATTATGTAAATATTTAATTTGGTTATTGGTATAAATATTCTAAAAATTCTTTTGAGGAATACATAGAGACTATGTCTAGACAAAAGGGTCTTAATATAAAAATATTATCTAATAAATGTATTAAAAACTGAAAGAGGCCTATGCCAATTCACATGAAACTGTGAGACATACTACAATTAAAGAGACCTTGGTAATTTGTATCTTCAAAGTCACAGCAAGTTCGGAAGACAAGGCTTTATTATTATTATTGGGTAACAAAATATATTCCAGCATACAATATCAAATGAAAAGAAGCAACAACTGTTAAGTGAAGAAAGTATATAAAAAATACTATAAAAAAACAGGTGAAATTTTAATGCAATGGGATATGAACCGAAACTGAGCCTCAATGGAAACTGTACAAGCACTTTGACTACTAATCTATGCATTCTTTATCATAAAAATCATAATAAAAACAAAGTATATAGTTCAATGTGACTTACTTGATGGTGCTGTAATGATACTTTGGTTCTAGTCCATCCAGATTGTTGTGTTTCCCATTCTGATATTTTGATCCATCCAGATGATCTCAGTGCTAACTTCAGCATTGCTATTCTATATAGAAAAATTATTTATAAAACAACAATAATGTTTAAGCAAAACCTTAAATTATATAATAATGGTTAATTTATATATAATAAAATTATTTATTGATATAAAAATATTTCTGTATTCCTTACCTATGATGTGCAGCTACAAGATCTTTTTTTCCATATGCATCATGTACTGGAGACACAATGCCTCCCACTACTGTTCCCAAATTTAAAGAGTGAATATAATCTCTCGCTATTTCTAAAAAAGTTATAATATCAAGAATATATTTGTTTATTATAGTGCAATTTTAGAGAATGGAGTAGATTTTCTAAATATTCAAATCTAGAAAACTATATGAGAAAATGTATGTATTTTCATAATAAACGTCATTATCATAAAAGCAAAAATTTGAATTAAAATAATAATATTAAATTTAAATTAATACATATAATTGATCACATACATTATATATTTACCAAGCCAAATTATTGTCTCGTGTGGCCTAGAAATATTTTATTTACATTTTATGATACCAGTTAGATAACGACTAATACTTAAATATTTATTTTTGATTACAACCGATGGAGTAATGAAAGGCAATTTCCATGCCAAAAAAAAAACTTACCAAACATTCGCAAATGCATATATGTCGGCGGACTAAAACTCCCGCAGGCCATTAGCACTATCTTTCCTTGAGACATTTTTATTGTATTGATAAAAAAATTAATTTAAAACAACCTATTATAATATAAATTTATATATTTTCACATCAATCGAGCTTGTTAAGTGCTAAACAAGCAGCTACGGCTAGTTACCTACGACTTGCAATAAGTCAAACTTCAAAGTCATAACAAAATTGGAATTTGCATTCATTGATTACTTTTTACCGCAATTGCCAGTTATCAGAATTTATTTTATTTTATGATTCATTTTTATTCATAAAATAATTAAAAATATTATATACAAACATATAATAATTATTAATATCTACCATCTGCATGATAACTAAAAACAACAGCCGAACTTTCTTACTAAACCTATCGCAATAACATTTTATTATAATTTATATATCTTCTTCTTCTTCGATTAGGTCTTTATGAAATGAGATAAATATATTTAAATAAAATATTTTATATATTTTATTACAAGTGAATTTTAGTAACAAATTTTTGTATAATATAAAGAAACATCATCATATCATGTTTATCTGTTTTTTTTTGTAAAGAAATATAATCTGTGGTCAAGGACGCTGCATAGAACTCAGCGTTCAAAGGCGGCCATTTTTCATCGGCGTTTTGACTGGTGAAATGTGTATTTGTCTGATGAATTAATTGCTTGTAGTAAATTGCAAATTATCGATTTTTCATAAAATCTAATATCGCAGCAAATTACATTTTTAAATTCATTATTATATTTGTGAAGTGCTGTTTCTGGTAAGTTACAATCACGTATATTTTATTCATTCGACCGGGTTACTACGTACGTAGACGTTCTAAACTTCGTCTTCTATATACGTAATTTGCAATACTTTTAATAAGCAAAACTATTTAATACTTTTATATAATATGGTTTGAAAGAAAAAATCCTTTAAACAATTGACTAAAATTTTCTAATTCCCAAGACTCTTGAGAGTAATTGCCTTTGTTCAACGATAACTGTTATAGCATACCGTTATACATTAGTAAATTAGCTTCTATATAATATATTACACTCATTTTTCGTTAATTAACTTAATGATTGGGAGTTTTGCCTATAAAGTGCGACATTGTATGTAATACAAATTAGTCTGGCGCTGGCGTGGTATTTATTTCTCGTCCGATATAGAAACATATAAGTGTATTATTTGTAGAAAAAATGGCAAATCGTCGTCCCCAAGGAAATGGCAGGCGCATGGACTTTGGTCGTAATGACCGTGGGAAGAATTTCCGTGGCGGTGTTTCGCCGTGGCAAGGTGGAGGTCCGGGTGGTGACCTCCCTAACCTTCTTCCCCTCGGTGGAGGCCCAACTGAAGCTACTCTGGCTCTAGCAAGCAACCTTATCAATCTACTCCAGCCGCGCCAGAACCCGGTACCTTCGCTTTTGGACATGCCGATGAGGCGTGACTTTGGGCCTAACGTGAATCGGTATGACCGAGGTTATGGGCCTAATAGGGTAAGTCCTTAATGAATACTGGCTACTCATCTTATATACTATGTGTAATTTATTAAAACAATTACTTCATCAAAGTCAAAGTCAAAACAATTTTATTCAAAATAAAAAGTACAAGCTTCATTTTTTGAACGTCAAATAATTAATTTAATTTACCACCACTTATAATTATTAGAATAACTTAAATTAAGCACAATGCTTGTCTTAAAAATATAAATAATAAATTTACTGTCATTTCTATATATTAAATTATAGAAAATCTATCCTAAATAGTTATTTTAATGTGCAAGTTTACAGATCATCATAGCATCAGCAAATGTTTTGACCACCACCCAATGTACCAACTCTTCAGTAGTCCTTTAGTGGCCAATAATGGCTGGCTGTTTCATACTAACATATTATATTATATAAATTCCCTTTAGATGGGCAATCAGGGTAATTTCCGGCGTACGGGAAATTACAATCGGGCTGGTGAGCGTATCAACAACAACCGTAAGCCTTTCAGGCCCAATGATGGGCAAAGGCAACAAAACAAGAGTTCCCCGAAAAAGGATGCCGATTCCAAGGCTAAGCCTGTAAAGGAGAGGTAAGGAATCCAGGAGTTTCCTTCCGGTGCTTCACCGAGTATGATCCAAAGCTAAGTTGCGTTCTACGTTCACCGCCCATTTCAGCCACATTGGCATAACAATTTCGAACCCTCTCCCAGGGCTAAATGACTCAATGCATGGAATATTGTCACACTCGTCTTCATCAGACACAGCTGTCTGTTTATGTTTGAGTTCTGTTCAAATTGTTTTTTGTTATTATGTATATAAAACAAATTATGTATTCCTACTTTTATGTAATTAATTGGTTATATACTCAACCTCGATGATAATGATTCCGTCTTAACTCATCTATTTGCAAATGCAATTAGTTCACCTTTTCTTAGGCCTCTAACTTAAAATTCTAAAAATTGGACATAAATTTGATCTTTGTTAAAAATACAAGCAGTTTTTGCACAAACTTTTACTTTAATGCATCTAATCAAACAAGTATTATCTAGTGACGAGAAAAACCAAGATGATAAGCAGGAAAAGTCGGAAGATGATAAGCGTGAGCCTCCGAAGACAAGATATGATGATGTGAACCCTCAACTACTGAAGTGTCACATATGTAACAAGAGCATGTGGGACGGCAGGTCCTTTGAAAACCATCTAAGTGGCCGAGCTCATGCCATCATGATGCAAAAGACTGCAGAGAGCTATGCCTTAACTGCAGATACAATGAGGCAGGAGTTCAAGGTATTATAACTAAAAAAAATTAAATATTATTTATATGTTATACTTTTCTCAAATTATTTATATCAACAATATATTTTATATTTGCTTGTACGAGATTGAATAGTCTATTTCTGAGCATTGTTAATATCTGCAATTCCTGATATATGTGAAAAATACTTAAAAAAGACATAATAATTTGAACGACGCGGGACTTGAATAACGCGCCCTCTTGCGAACCTCTCTGATTACTGAGCGTGCAAGCACTTATTTCAATTTTTATGTTTTCTTTGAGTATTTTTCTATCCTCAGTATGGATTAATACTTTAAAAATCATATTTTTGTTACTAGATTCGTGAAATGAAGCGTACACGCAAAACGGGCCAGCAACCGCCCCGCGACTTCTTCTGCGCCATGTGTGACATGTATGCAGCGGACGGTGCCATACACCGCACTACAGTCGGTCATAGGAAGCTGAAGAAGTATCTACATCCTACCTGCACGTCTTGCCATAAGGAAATGCCCACTAGGATTGAATTAGACGAGCACAGATTGACAGCGGAGCACTTGAAGAATATGCAGGATAAACAGGAGGTTGTGTCCAAGCCGAAGCCTGAAGGTAAGTTTAGCTGTTTAGAAATTTATGTAAGCTAACTAAGATATAGTATACTATATGTTTAATTTTATTGCTTGAATAGGGCAAGTATGGATGCCTGTGTTGTATTTAGTAATAAAAATATACAATTAAACACTGTTATTATTCTTGTTTATGCTGCCTGCCACACTAATTATAGATACATAGGAACTCAGGTTCTTCATCTTCTTCATTTAATTTATGGCATTTCAAGCACAATTCACTTTGCCAATATCACATTGAATGGAGAACACACAAAGGAGAATGTACAGTGAAAAAGTTATTATAAAATTAGTCAAGATTAATCACCTCTATAAGTTAATAAAGTACCTCAAAGCATGTCTAAAAAATATAACAATTTTAACAGTAATGGTGATTTCGACTCTCAATATGGAGCAAATGTACCTGCGCGACGACCGCCAGCGGTGGAGGAGATCGGAGAGACTGGATAAAGACAAGGATGAGAAGCAGGTATTCCATTTTGTCTATATACAAAGCACAAACTTAAACTAATGGGTTTTAACAAGTAAATAAATCTAAAGAAGCACTGGAAAATTGATTGGCCGTGATAAAATTGGTACAATAATTTGGATACACATTAAATTGGTATGAAATGATTATTATTGTTAAATTTAAATAACTGATCATTTTCTTCCTTCTGGCACTTAGGCAAACGCGACGTTAAGTTCCGCCACTCAACACGTAATGCCTCAAGAAGGCGGAAAGTAGGCAATTCAGTGTCCTAACACTAGGGTACCACGGTACTATAAAAAGAAATTAAATAATATTTTTGAGAATATAAATTATAAATAAAAAGTAAATCAATTAATAATAAAAATAAAGTGTATAACTTTAAATAGTTTTGTTAAGTAGCATATTTTTATATATTATCAATTTATCTTAGAATGAAGATGGCGAAGAAGAATCTAAGAAGGATCAAGAAGATGCTGAAACAAAGCAGGAAGGTGGAGAAAAGAAGTCCATAGACAATGACAACACTGTCCTAGACTTTAAAGAAGGGGATGATGTTAGCAAGATAACTCCTGACATGTTGCCTGTTTATAGGTAAATTTTATATTATTAAATAATAATAAAATATCTAGGCATTATTGATTATATAGAATTGTTATTTATTTAAATAAAATATCAATTTTTTTATTTAGCCTAGTATGTTCTTATAGTTGTGTAACTAGAGGCTAGGTGGTGGGGGCTTGATTCCCTTTTTAGACAATATACTAATATAATATGTAATATATTTACTTCCAGCACTGATCGTGGTGTAGGCAGATCTTTCTTGTCACCATTCAGCTGTGTCCAATGCACTCTGTGCCGCAAATTGTTGGACAGTGAGGAGACAGCCGAGGTCCATCTCCGGACATGGAGGCATCACCAGCTGTTCCTGCGGGTGCTTGCCAATAAGAGTGGGCAACAGGTAAGGAGAAATTTTGTATATGTATATGAGATATTATTATATATCTTGTACTTGTATTTTCTATTAATGTTTAGATTAGAATGGTAGAACCATAAGGCCGGCAACGCATTTTGTAGCTCCTCTGGTGTTGCAAATGTCCATGGGCAGCAGTATTCACTTACCATCAGGTGATCTGTCTGCTCGTTTGCCACCTATACTATAAAAAAAATAGTATTTAGAACCATATGTTTTTTTTAAGTTCAGGTTTTGGCAATTTCACGGAGGAGGCATGATTACATTTAATATTTTTTTCTCTGTTCTTGTACGACACACACACACACATGCAGCCTAGAAATAGGATTTTCATTTATCTTTTCCATCTTCTTACTTTACTTGAGTTCACTTGAGTTCTATTGTTTGATACATAACATAAATAAATCTATGTGGTTTTATTTAAATATATTTATTTTACAGCAGCCAACAGAGAACAGGAAGAGGTCTCACAATGAAGAGTCCGGCAACTGGAAGAGACGCAAGCAGACACCTGAAGATGACGAAGGTGATCAGAATGGACATGAGGACGAGGCTAAAGGTGGGTTTTAATTAGTATTGCATACTTTTTGTTTGATAAAAGATGTTATAAAATGATTTTTAAATTTCCTTAACATATTTTAAAATAATATTAGTATAATTTACATGACTTAATATTTTTTATAAAACAAATTAAGTAGTTGATTAATGAAAAGAAAAAGGGGACCGTCGTGGCGCAGAGGCGTAGCGTCTGTGTGTAAACTTGACGGTTTGTGGGTTTGATTTAATGTTAGGGAAAATAGATTTTTATATTTCCCTTTTTCTTCGCTCTGGAAACTAGGCAAAACGGAGTTGAGTTCCGCCACTTAACACGCAATGCCTCAAAAAAAGGTGGAAAGCGGAGACGGAGAAAGTAGTGACTAACCAACAGAGTGTCTCAACACTAGGTTCCTGCAGTTCCCTCTGCCTACCTTGCCATGTGCGGGATAAAGCGTGAAGACAAAAAGAAATTAATGAAACCTATTAATTAATTACTTTATTAATCGTAACTTTTAAAATGTAACTAACGAATATGAAAAGCTGGTGCAATAATATTTAAAATATGTCTTTTTTTTAAATTAACAGGTGAACAAGCTGACAATGAAGAGGATCTCAACTTAGACGAGGAGGACGCGGACCTGCACGCCGCTGACGAGCTGGAGGACTGGGAGCAGTCCGTGGACGAGATACTCAATGATGAGTTGAAGCAGGAGGAATGTAAGTCAATTGAGTTATAGTATTTGCTTGTAACACAGTAGCACAGCGGCTGAATGTGATAGTAAATATTGTCGATTCTCATAAACCACCACCATCACTCAACATGCAATGTCTTACTCTTAAAAGTTACAAGAAGAAATAGAAAAGGCATAGTTATTTATTGAATAAGATAACTCTGTAATATACAACGCCTGTCAAATGTTAATGATCCATAGTCATTATCTTTCTGTACAAATGTAGTTTGATTGAAAACTTAACTGAAAATTTTATACTCCCCTTAATCTCTTTGTGTTATTATACCATAACAATTAAATTATTTTTATTCATTCATTTTTACTTAGTTTAAATTAATGTCTGTCGCAGCTAAAGAACCAGAGAAGGAACCTGAACCTGAACAAAAACCAGAAGAAGCAGAGCAAGAACAAGTTGAAGAACAAGAAAAAGAGGAGAAGAAAGAACAAGAAGAGAATAAAGAAACCAAACCGGAAGAGATTGAGAAACCAGTCCCTCAGCATAGCTCACCTCGAGGCAGAGGCAGAGGGCGACGTCGCTATTGAATGGAACATTTCGTTTAGAAAGGTTATTTTATATAAATAATATTTTATCGATACATGTATGTATCATGGGCTTCTTAATTTAGGGCAAAAATTGAAGCTATATCTTAAAACCAACTTATGTGTTAAAGCATATATTTATTTTAGTTTTTTTTTTACTTAAAATGATAGTGTATGTTCTTTTAGATTTAATAAGTACTTTTGTCTTATGTTGTAGTTCTTTTTAATTTTTTTTACACTTTTTTTAATATTTCATTTCAAATTTAACATTCTTTTGGATACTTCCTTCATGGTCTTGTTGATGGAGTTTTTTTTTTAAAGTTAATATTAATAACTTGGTATTGGTATCGTAGAAGTGTGCACAAATATTGAAATTTCTTCCTTTAAATTTACAGTAATCTAAATTAGTTTTAGTAATATATATATATTGGTCTATAAACATCTCAGTGAATTTGTTACAACAAAATGTGGATGTCATATATAAAATTAATTTATAATCTATATATATATATTTAATATTTTGGTGATGTAGACTAAAATTTTGTTACATTTAAAAAAAAGGTTATTTTGAAAAGTCTTAAATTTTATCTTATAAATAGTTGTCATTTGCAACCTTTTCCATTCCATGTAGGAATTTCTAGAAATCCTCCCTTTGTGCTCTAACCCCCAAAGCAACTATAGTTCAGTACAGTTCAGTAATTAGTTTACATATTTAGTTAAAATATAGTATAGTGGAAATTATTACACTAATATGTATATATAATTTTTAATTATAAGTTCCATATAAAAAAACAAATTCAAAAAAACAAAAACATTAATTTCTATTTTCTTTTTTAGAATGTCACTAAAAAAATAGTTGTTAGTGTCCATTTGACAGTTGTTCTAGGGGTTTATATTATTAGGCTTTTTACATGAGGTATATATATTATAAAAATAGTAATGTAGATATATGCTTCAACTCGGCAAGCAATTAGAATATCTTTGAATTTGAGAAATAAGCAAGAACCATTAAATTTTTTTATATGTTATCTTAATATATTAATTTAAATAAAACATTAAATCATAGTATGTTAACATTAAGGGATATAGGGTTGTTTCTACATTTAGTAATTTTATATATTTTAGACATTGTTATTAATAATAAGTACTGGCGATACATTTATTTCTGGTTTCTTTTTTTATTTTTTATGTGAAAACTAAAATACTATTGTCAGAGAGAAATTTGTGCAATATTTAATTCACAATAAAATCAGTACTGCGGTTTAATGAAGGTGTGTCCATCTCAGTGAATTGCAATTTTTAACAACTTTAACAATTTATTTTTAGTTAACTACAAAATGTTATTTAGGTCACTTTCTTTTTTAATATATGGTAATAAAATTATTTCATGCAATATCATTTATATATTAATAAAATAAATTTCATTTTTTTATACTTTCTATATAATTAGTTTTAAAATAGCTTAAAAATTCTATATTGATGACTTTCACAAATTGAAATCCTAATATTTTTTTTGGTTTAGGTCAGTTTGGTTCCGAGTTATACATAAGTAGATGTACATTTTCACATTATGAGTAATTATTTTCCTATATCTCTATATTAGGTAGTCTAGCAGTTCTAGTAATAAGTTTATTTACAATGTAGTGTAGTACTTCTTTATATTTAGTACACTTAGCTTTCAACTCTTGTATACTCTTAATCCCAATAAATATTATAAACAAGTTATATTGGTCTTATTTTACCGTTAAAATGTTTTTTATATGGCCTAAACAACTTGAGTTCCGTTACTAGATAGATGTCTTGGAAATTTAGGGAACTGTGAGGAACCAGGTGTTTTTAAACCAGTACCCTATTATGAGCGGGACAGCGGAAGAGGTAAGGAGAAATATTTTTAATAAATATTATTTTGTAAGAATTAATTTTTTAAAGTCATTTTTCTATTTATACATATATATTGTAAATAAATTATTTAATCATTTTGGAAATGGTTATTATCAAAAATTCTAAGTGAACTATTGAACATAATTGTTTCACCATATCATAATTGTGACTACTCTGAGATTACAATTTCTTTATTGAAAATGGCATATTTTTACAAAACTTTAGACAAGGAATAAATTACTAAAAAGTTTTATATTTTTATTGAAGTATAAAATACAGTAAGTATTAAATGTTTTACTTTACATAAATGTTTTACTTTTTGTGTCCATTTTTTTTTTAGCTTCACACTTTATACCGCACATGGCAGGGTAGACAGAGGAAACTGCAGGAACCATATGAACCTAGTGTCAAGACACTCCGTTGCTTAGTCTCTGCTTTCCGCCGTTTTCGAGGCATTGCATGTTGAGTGGCCGAACTCAACGCCGCGCTTTGCCTAGTTTCCCAGAGCGAAGAAAATGGAAATAGAAAAATGCATCTTCTCCGACTGGGGATCGAACCCAGAAACCGCCGCGTTACAGGCAGACATTGCGCCTCTGCGCCACGACGGTCCTGTCCGTCCTATGTCCATTTTAATAACTTATTGTTGACTTTGAGTTCACTATAATCGTTTTTAAACTTATTACTTTTTCACTTTAGATATTGAACTTAACACAGTATTTAATTAACTGGCCGTAAACTAGTTTTTCTTCTTCATCAAGTTTAGTAATAATTTTGTATCACTAATTTGAGTTTTTTGTCGTTTCTTCTGTTTCTCCACACCTTTTTGTTTTGGTTTCTTATTTTCGCTGTCCATCGGCTTTTTTTCTGTGTTTGTTTTGTTAAATAATTTCTTCAACGCAATATCGCTTTTGGATACATTTTTAACGAGTGTTTCACTTTTTGCAGTCTCTTTTAATAAGACTTCTTTCTGAAATGTAACTTTCTTTTCGGCGTTGATTTTCTTCTTTAAAACCTTGTTGCTAACGTTTATCGGTGAGGCGTTTTGTTTTTTCGCCAATTTATTGAGTGCTTTAAGCTTATTTTTTCCAAATTTAACCATTTTCGTAAGTTTGTTATTAAATCAACACATGTACCTGCCAACTGACAGTTGACAGGTACCTTAAATCAAAAGCTAGCTACTTATTTTGTAAATGTCAAAATATAGCACAGACTATATATAAGTAACAGACTACACAACTTTTGCCGCAGACTGAATTTAGTTTAAGCATTTTCTCCTTTTTCACTTTTACACTGTAACTTCTTAGGTTTTAGCTTTATAAAGACATTCTAACAATGAAATATAGTAAAATCACTCTACTATTTAAATCGGGTAGTACGACAGATCCCACTAATTTTAGACCTATTTCAGTACTACCTACATTTAGCAAGATTTTTGAAAATCTAGTTTTGTCTCAATTAATTAATCATTTTTATAAGAATCAATTGCTACAAACAAAACAGTTTGGATTCACTCGGGGTCGCTCAACAACCGATGCTGGTGTAGACTTAATACTTAATATTTTTGAAGCCTAGGAGGAGTCACGTGATGCTCTAGGAGTATTCTGTGATTTGTCCAAGGCATTTGATTGTGTACAGCATGAAACATTAATTCAGAAATTACACCACTACGGAATAAGAAATAAAGCTCTGGACTTTGTCAGTTCTTACCTAAATGATAGAATCCTGAAAGTAGACATTAATGGAAAGCGTTCTCCCGGGTCATTTGTCAAAATGGGGGTGCCACAGGGCTCGATATTAGGCCCTTTTCTGTTCCTTATCTATATTAATGACCTACCTTACCTTGTAAAGGACAAACGTGGGATAGTATTATTTGCAGATGATACATCTTTGATTTTTAAAATTAATAGAGGACATGATGATATTGACAATGTGAACAATTTGCCAAAACTATTGTAAAAATGTGCGATGGGGAACTAGATTTAGTAAATACTACAGTTTTTCTGGGCATTACTTTAGATTCAAACCTTCAGTGGGGCCCTCATGTGAACGATTTATCAAACAGACTTAGCTCAGCCGCGTATGCGATCAAAAAGATCCGCTACTTAACCGACGTCAATACCGCTAGACTAGTTTATTTTAGTTACTTCCACAGCATTATGTCATTTGGTATACTATTATGGGGTAATGCTGCTGATATTGATACTATTTGTTCTTCAAAAACGGGCTGTTCGAGCAATCTATAACATGAGGCCCAGAGATTCCCTTAGGGATAAATTTAAAAAAATTAAAATCATGACTCTTCACAGTCAATATATATTCGAGAATTTGATATATGTTCATAAAAATATTGATAAATTTAGATTAAATTGTGATGTTCACAATGTTATTATGAGGAATAAGTATAAACACCACTAGGCTCCATAAAATAGGCAACTCCTTCCCATGTAATTGTGTCCGTTTCTACAATAAACTGCCGAAAGAAGTATTTGATCTCTCGTTAAATAAATTTAAAATCTATGTTAAACGGCAATTAATTACTAAATCCTATTATAGTGTAAAGGATTACATTGATGATAAAACGGCATGGAATTAATGAATTGCTCATAAGTTCGAATGACGTTTGTGAAGTGATCACAATAGGTTTAGGGAAACCTGGCTGAGTTTGTTGTGGGCTCTTCTCACCAGGCCGCTTGGAACCCTCGTAACTTTAGTTTTAAGTCGAGGAGTGTGTAGGTATCAGAGGGGCTCAATTCGATATTTATTATCGAATTGGGCTCCTTTGACACTCCTCCGTTCGCTCTATCTGACGTACACAAGTGATCATCTTATTGATTCTAAGTGGAAAATAAATAAATAAATAAATAATCAAAATGTATATTATTAGATTATAAAGCCCAAAAGAGTACATATCGAAATAAATCACTTTAAGTAATTTTTTTGACATGTCAAAATAGGTAGAAGGAACCCCAGGAACCGTGGGTAAGTACGGGCACGACACTCCGTTCCCCGTTTTCCAAATTTTTGAGGCATTGCGTGTTGAGTTGCTGGAACTCAACGCTGCGCTTTGCCTAGTTACCAGATCGAATAAAATGACAATAAAAATTACATTCTCCCCCAGTAGGAAACAAACCGTTGCGCTTACAGGCAGACGTTATACCTCTGCGCTAACGACGGGCCTCAATAATTATATTCCAAGAGAAGAAAATAAATAAATAAAACAATGTATATATTTGTTGTAATTATATTATTGTCACTTTGCGTCTGTAAGACAACGCGTAGCGCGTAACAGAAACAACGACACAAAATACACATCCCTATACGAATACAAGTTACACAATGATGATGCGTCACTAAACGTGTGAGCGAATAAATGCATTATCTCACTAAAACTTACACAAAATGGCGTACAACATATTTACAACTGTTACTCGTGTCTTTTTAAAATTAAAAACAAACTAAAATAATTATTTACGATTATTTTGTTGAAAAAAATCGATTCACAAAGATTTAATCGATTGAAACAGATAATAAAGCAAATAATTATATCTAAAATTATTTTAGTGGCAGTTTAAATCGGAATGTCATTCAACACAATGTAATGAATCATGATTCTTAAGAAATAAATAACAAATGTATTTTTGTTATTAAAATGTCACAGCCGTTCAAAAATAATAAAATTACTGTTAGCTTCGATCACTTGAAATAACTTAACTAATATATTAGGAATGTTCACGATCTAAATATTGATTTATTATTATTAAAAAAATATTCTGTAAAAAAACTTGAAAGTTATGTATGTAAGTAAAATTTTTTTTTAGTAACGAAAATTGGTAAAATTTCGACATTACACATATTTTTTTACATAATTTCATTCAAACTTGAATCTTACTTAAAATAGTATTTGTGCTAATTATTACGATTATTATGCATTACTTTTTCGATCAACATTCAAACATCTACGCGTTATGAATATTTATATATAATCTATATATAAAAGCTACTGCTAAGTCCACAAAAATATTGTCTCTGCTAGGAGCTGCGTTAGAATATAAAAAAAAATAAAAAAATTTCCAAATTTAAAATAACAAATCATAAATTCAGTTTTTTAGAAAAAAGTTATTTTAAAATTATTGTTCATCATTTCATAGATTATAAATAATTAATTTAATTTAAAAATGGAAGCAGCGTTATTTATAGTTTATTTCAAACATCGAATTTTGTAAACTCCTATGTTTTTAAGTATATAGATAATACATAGATACATAAAGATATAATCGTCGTTGCGCTTTTATTATTGCTTTTAAACGAAATATGTAGAAAAAAGTGATTTATTAAGTAATAATAAATACTTTTTATTTTATATACCTCTGAAGTTTAAAGCCAACCTTTTAGATGCTATACATAAAAAAAATAAAAAAAAAGCACAGTTTGACATTTGACAGCAACAATTTTAAAGCACAACGACAACAACAATAATCATGATTATACATAGAATATTGACAACAAGATTTTTTTTAAGAACACATTATTTTTGTATTTTTTTAAGATACGATTTCTAATTGTTTATTATTTTTTTCTTTTTGGTCGTCAAGTATATATATACTAGAAACTCGATTAACCGGACTAATTGTTGTAAGGCATTCGGATAATCGAAAGTATATATAAATAGAATCGTGTAATCGATTTTTAAGCATACATATATAAGTACGAGAAATCAATGTTTATTTAGACATTTGGATGAAAATATTAGGTAATACTCATTTCATGTAAGTCACTTTTTCACAAACACTAATTGTAGGTACATTTAATTCAATTGTCCTGTAGTCCGGATAATCGCGAATCCGTATAACCGAGCGCCGGATAATCGAGTTTCTACTGTAACATGTAAATGGGCCCTTAAGTATACATGTATTGCAAAGGCAAGACTATGTTTTTTTATTAAATTTTCTTGAAGAAGAGATTGCAAGATCCTTTTAAAGAAATAATATAATTAATAAATAAAAAAACAAAAAAGGTTTTAATATAACTTTTTTTTTTAATTTTTTAGGTGACCATAGCCAAAACCATCTCTTCTCCATTTTATACACAGATTAAAAAAAATCCTTTCAGCATATAATAACAGCTAACCTACCCTTAATAAAAGCAAGCACATATATGTTAACCTCAACATTCATATATATGTATGCATAATACATAAATAATAGAATGTATATGTTAATAATTCTAAACTAAATACTGATTTCTTCGAATATGTCGAGCCATACTCCGGTGGTCTTTTGTCATTTACTGAAAAAAAACATGAGTTCTTTTTTTTACAATTATATTTTATTTTAATAAATTTTATTTTATTTTACTTTACGCGGTATAAAGTATAGGCATGTAGAATTTAGAGACAAATCACGATGATTTTTATATTTAGTTAGTTTTTTAGCTTCATGCTTTATCCCGCACATGGCAGGGTAGGCAGAGGGTACTACAGGGACCGTGGGAACCTAGTGTTAAGACACTCCGTTGCTTAGTCCCTGCTTTCTCCGTCCCCGCTTTCCGCCTTTTTCGAGACAATGCTCGTTGAGTGGCGGAAATCAACGCCGCGCCTTGCCTAGTTGCCAGAGCGATGGAGATGAAAATTAAATAATATATTTTCTCCTCCTGGGAGTCGAACCCACGAACCGTCACGTTTACAAGCAGACGGAATTTAACGTTTTGTATTATTAGAAAAAAAAAGTGAATGCATTTCAATGAAGAATGTGAAATCAGACTCAAAATACTTATTTTTTTTAAAATCATTGTAAAACAGTTTCCAAGCGAGGCGAGGGTGTAAATCTAAGTTTGTCCAAACTTTCATATGATATATTACAGTATTTTTCTATAACCAGTGTGGATGAACACCTTAAAAATCATAGAAATAAGAATTATTTATGCAATTTTTGTACATAAAAAACGACCTCACCTTCATCTTTGGTCGCACAGAGAGGGTTAGTTTTTGCATTAGGCGCGTCGCAGCGTCTGTAAAAAGAAATGTTGAATTAAAAGAAGAAATACGTTCTAGTAATGAATTAGTAATATTTCTCGACTGGCTGAGATAATTTAGAAAATTTTAGAGAACTATAGAGATTTCGCTGTTATAGTTCTTGCTTTTACTTCAACCGCATATAACTAAAAATTCTTGACCTGTTTTTTAGTAAGGCAGTATAAAGTGACTATATGTAAAGCATGAGTTTTAGGGATATTTTAAAAGTTCTCAAGAACTATATGCGTTTTTTTACTATTTCAAGTTAAAATAAAATTGCGGCGTTGAGTTCCGCCACTCAACACGCAATGCCTCGAAAAGGCGGAAAGCGGGGACTAAGCAACGGAGTGTCTTAACACTGGGTTCCTATTGTCCTGCAGTTCCCTCTGCCTACCCTGCCATATGCGGGATAAAGCGTGAAGCTAAAAAAAATAAAATAAAGTACGATTTTCCATCTGGATGAAGGAATTCCAATATGCTTAGTTTTATAATTTTCAAAGGCTGTTTACACAACTGTATAAGAACCTTCTTTCACAAACTCTATTGAGCGTTTGCTGGTTGCTATATTTCTCTGTGCTCTTGCTACCGAAAGACTAACGGCTTCACGTATGATTTCCAGTACTTTGTCGTGGCGCCGCGAGTATTGACCACTGTTCAAGAGTATATCTTTTTAATGTCCTTTACGACAAACACATCTAGAGCTGAATCTATTTAGGAATTTAATAATATATTTTAAATATCGTTGCGGTGTCCGATATTTTTTAGTTCCAAATTTTTATTTACTTCACGTGAAGAAAGACTTAGGGCGCATTTTCATTGGTCGATAAGTCGGTAGTTAGCCCGAATGCGCGGAGTACCCGCATGCGAGCTAACAACTAATCTAATCCACTGGTCGATAACTCGGTCGATTAAACGTGTGCGGGTGATATCCACATTCGGAATAACGACCTTATCGCATGCATTATAGGAATCACCCGCACCCCGTATGCGGGCCCTGACGACCAGTAAAAACGGTAAACACTTTGCGGGCCCTATATCATGCGTTACAGAAATCTCCCGCATCCCGAATGCGGGCCCTATCGACCAATGAAAATGCGCCCTTAAGTATATTCAATAGGAAAATTATCTTAAGTTTAGATTTTTCAATATTCAGACCAGCTCTTTTCAATTAATACATTTAAAGCTGGATATTTCAGCATTTAATAATATATTTAAACACCTCTTAGCTTATCGTCGCCAAAAGTTCAATATTTGTATATACTTCGCAACAAGGACACAACAATGCACTCACCGGACACGAACCCCAGTCCCTCGACCCTGGTGCGCGGCTCCAGCAGCAGCAGGTACACGGGCACCGCCGTGAGGATCATGAGGCAGCCCACGCCCGTCTCCGCGGGGGACGCCGCCGCCGGGAACGCCACCACCAGCAGCGTGCACACCATGTACACGACTGGAGGCAGGGCCAAAGTCAAAGTTAAAGTCAAAGTCAAACAATTTTATTCAAAATAAGAAGTTCATGCTTAATTTTTTGAACGTCAAATAATTTAATTTACCACCAACTCGCTAAAGTTAGTGCCTTAGACCTGAGAAGGACCGGCGCGAGAAACTCAGGGACATCATCTGTTTATTTATCCTTTTTTTTTAATTTGCCAGATATTTACAATTTCATAACCCTTATTAATGACAGCGATACCTTATCACGAAAATAGCGATCTCTTCTAGACAAGAGGACCGGGCTTTAAGGTTAAGGACATAGAGATATGCTACTGTAACCCTATGTGTTATATATATATATATATATATATATATATATATATATATATATATATATATATATATATATATATATATATATATATATATATATATATATATATATATATATATATATATATATATATATATATATATATATATATATATATATATATATATATATATATATATATATATATATATGTGTATATAGTATATAATGAATATAATGAACTGCGTTCTGCTACCAAAAAATATATATAGTATATAGTGAACCACGCCCTGCTACCAGAAAATGTATATTGAATAGTGGAGGGTAGGGTGTGCCGCATTTGTGGAAGCGTGCTGAGGGGGAGGTTATTTATTAATTATTTACCTTATAGTCGGTCTTAGGATAATAGAAATTGTACAGTACCTTATCTTCATGATTCATAACACAAACACTGATTGTTCCCGGCCGCCATGGAATGTTTCACTTGAGTCTTCTTCACTAGAGGTTACTTGCACTATTATCTTTTGTAGGTTTGTCTTTGTCAGGTTCAATATCAAGAGGGAATACTCAAAAGGGAAATCAAATAAGGCTGAGGGAAAATCACACCGCTAATTAATATATCGATTCAGGAAGGACGTGCGTTCGCGTCGGCCGTCTCACGTGCCCCTTTTACTACAACTCGACTACTACTGGGACCGCTCGCGCGGGGTGTTCGCACAAGACTCTAAACTAGTCGGGGTTGCCATATATGAACAAACATAGCCCCCGCCCTAAACATCTAATGTTTACGAGAAAATGGAAGTAGCTAACTAATAGGTAGACGAACTAATTTGGTTAAGGCTCTCTTTAGGATACCTGTCGATGTCTTAACATCGACCACACGCACAACGCTATCTTTACCAGGATAAAGTTGGGAAATGCGACCACGTCGCCACTGTAAAGGGGGTAAATTATCATCTTTGATGAGGACTAGCTCGCCTACTGTTGGAGGATTCACTGGATCAGTCCACTTCTGCCTAGTCTGCAGAGTGTATAGGTACTCTAACTGCCACCGCGACCAAAAATGTTGAGTTATCTGTTGCACTACTTGAAAACGGGTTAAACGATTAATTTTTACATTATTATAGGGATACTCCGGCAAAGCACTAAGAGGTTGGCCAATCAAAAAATGACCAGGCGTCAAAACTTCTAGATCGTTAGAGTCATTAGATAAGGGACATAACGGCCGGGAATTTAATACCGCTTCAATTTTAGCAAAAATTGTAGTTAATTCCTCGAATGTTAAAGGAGTTTCATAAACGACCACCGACTCTGATGATTCCTTCTTTGTCAAGAAAGAGTGAGAGTCGTCTTAGGGAAGACCGCAAGGAAACGCTACGCGCTAACGCGATAAGGATACAGATAGCTCAACGGGTAAGTTTCGGGTTTTATTTATAAATCTCACCATCGTTATCTAAGGGGTAAGCAATCATGGTTTGAGGGGTCTCTTCGACCTTCCAGAATCTCTCGATGAGACGGGATAAGGATATTCCAGTCATGGGGGGCTCTAATTCACCATAATCGGCAGCGACTGGACCGCAAACAATATAACCAAAAATTGTAGGTAAAGCAGTAAGGCCGTTAAAGTTAAATATTTTATCTTGTAATAAAAGCGCGCCGAACACGTCAGCACCCAATAGTATATCTATCGGGCCAGGCTTATTATAGGTAGGGTCAGCAAGGGAAAAATCACTATTAGGAAAAAACATAGACTCAGGGAACTCAAACTCAGGATGCGTACCGGCAATCACATCTATAACTATAGCAGAGGTTGACACCTCAGGGAAGGAATTATACAAAGGTTTAAAACACAGGGAAATAGAACCACGGGAAACCACTAAAGGAATATTACCTATGCCACGTACAGGGGCACAGGAGGGGGAGATGGTCAAATTGAGGTAATTAACAACAAGATCGGTTGTAATGAGGCAACCCTGGGCACCGGTATCACATAAGGCACGCGCTTCAATAAAATAGCCACTAGCAGTTTTAACGTGTAATTTAACAGTAGGCAATAATATAAGGGAATTGGGTGAGATATTCAGGCAAGGGGAAGGGGGAGTAATACAAGTATCTAGCTATGTGGGTCTATCTTCTCTATTATAGGAATTATCACGATATCTTATAATATTTTCAACCTGTCTATTATTTTCAACCTGTCTAGGTTGGGGCGGAGCATTTTCTCTGGGGGGAGAAGCTCTCTGGGAATGTCGTTGGGGGGAGCGCTGGAGTTGCGAAGGGGAATATTTCTTATGCTGGCCCCCGCCCATATGGGGACCGCGGGTAGAAGCAGGACAGGTACGCGGATAATTGCGTTTATTAAATTTGGAATTACAATTATAATTGCGATTGGATGAGGTGGGATACATTGGGTTACGGGAATCATTAAAACATAGCATAGTGTGATGGGATGAGCGACCGCAGGTTGAACATTTGTAGTCCCGCTTGCACATAAGAATTGAATGTTTGTCCAAACACCTATAACATAACCGGGAATGTTTTACAAATCCCGATCTTTCTCTAGGATTCATAGCTCTAAATTCGGGACATTCACGGAGGTAATGGGAAGAGGAAGCACACAGGTAACATTTTTTACTATTATTTATTACAGGTAACATTTTTTGTCTATTATTTAATATAGGGGAGGGAGGAGCCGCAAAGTCAGTATGTTTAGGTACAGTACTTTTAAATTTCGTCAGGTTAGAATCTACAAGGGAGGTGTTGCCAACGTTGTCATGGTGACGACATTCGTCTTCCAAAAAGGTAGTAAGATTTTTAAAGGTAGGTAATTCATCAGCGTCACCGCCATAACAACGCTCAAAACGGGATTTCAAATCAGAGGGAAGCTTAGTCAAACATATATGTACTAACATATAAGACCATTAGGAGACGGGTAACTCTAAACGCTCTAAACAGCGATAGGCAGTTAACAAGGGGTTCAAAAAGGCCGCGCGCAAACCTGTAAATTTATTCGAAATCTCCGGCAAGGTAAGTATCTGGGTTATGTAGGTATCAGCAAGAACCCGTGTATTGTGATATCGCTGTTTCAGCAACTCACGAGCAACTTCATAGTTGCCTTCTTCAATTTTTAAATGTAGCAACAACCGCTTAGGTTCATCTGCTAAGGATCCAACCAAGTACTGTAATTTCATTGTGGGGGTTAAATGGTGTTGGGAATCTACTACACTGTCAAACTGATCAATAAAACTTATCCAGGAGTCAGGACGTCCATCAAACTTAGGGATAGGTAAATCAGGTAATCTATTATAAGGAGTTCGCTCAGTAATATTTCTACTACTCATTCTTACGGGTGTATTGGCCAGGACAGGATCAACTACGGGAGCAGGTGGGCACAACTCTAACTGACGCACCCGGAGGTCGTCTATTTTCTTATTTACTAAACGCACTTCTTTTTTTACATAACTAATTTCTTGGTAATCGATAGCCGGGTCTAACCCACCCAGGAGCACTGAGGACGCGTTTACAAATAAATTACAATGAGAATCTAAATCCTTGAACCTAACTAATAATCTAGGTATTTCAGAAGTGCCAAGAAGTTCCGAGGTATCGGCAATCCAATCGGAAACAAAGCGTACCACACCTATATTTTTTCTATATTCTGCGTTTTCCGTATATAAGGAACATTTTACTGTTTCATCATGAGTAGCCATTTTAAATTATCAAGTAAACTAATAACTGAACTAAAATATTAAAAATTAATAAACGCGTAATAAACAATGAACCCACTACCAACGGGCGAGATCAGAAATCAAGTAAACAAATAACTCAACTAAAATATTAAAAAAATAATAAACTCGTAATAAACAATGAACCCACTACCAACGGGCGAAATCAGAAATCAAGTAAACAAATAACTCAACTAAAATATTAAAAAAATAATAAACTCGTAATAAACAATGAATCCACAACAACTGGCGAGATAAGAAACCAGAGGCCTTAGCCAAGACGCCACTTGACAATCGTTTACGCTGACAATATGTATGGACTTAACGATAAGTCACGTGATCTAAGACAACGAATAGAAAGATCGTAGCCAAAAATATAACGTCAACGAAGCGTTGGCGTAAAACGAGAAATTTTATCGTTTCGTCAGTGTCAATCGATAATTGACAGCCATGTTGCACATTTTGACAATCGCAGTGTTAATTGTCAACGCTCACCTATCGAAGTACGAAACCCTGCAGAAAACGCTAAAAATTTATGAAAAAATAATTTTTCACCTTAATAATTACAAATTTATAAGTTAATTAGGAAGTTATTAAGTGAATCGATTATTAATTAATAATTACGTAATAAATTTTACGATTATATTACGAAATTTTATTATTTTCGTTTTATTTTTCAACATTAATAATTTTGAATACATCGGTTAATAATTTTAATTATCTTACTTTACTATTATCTACGTTTTGTAACATAAACTTAAATTTATATTTTTTATTTCTATTAATATTTGTTTGAGAAGTGTATATTTTTAATCTGTTTTAATCAAATTAGTTTAACATTAAATTCTTACACATGCAACATTGAAATATGTGACGTTACAGTCTTCACTTGACGTTTCAAAAAACGCCAATCACAGACAATATGATCGATGTCTTCTATTGACACTGTAGATCAAGCGTTTGATGTTGACATGTGTTGTTGGCTACCAAGTTAGCGATATCTATAATTTTATCGCTGAAGCGCTTTATGGAATAGATACGGAGCGTTTGGTTTTTGGCTAAGGCCTCAGTTACGGTCAAGTTCAGGGACACGTCGCATCTACATATATCGCAATACAACAAAATAATATGATATACAATATGACTACAATTAAGGCTTAAGCTTCATTTAAATAAAAATAAAAAAGAAGGGTGACAATAAAAGTGTAGGGATAATATTTTAAAGTAAGTAAGTTTTTTAAGGAAATTATATTAAAATATTTTAACTAACTTCAATTATAATTTAAAACGGGATAGGTAATAACGTATAGGCGTAATATTATAAAATATATGTAATCATATTACATATGTGTATTTATTATATTCTATATTTAATATATAAAATTATATTCAATATTTATTTATATATTTTACACATTATACATTCACCCTACACAATTATATATTCAATATTATATGTATAAAAATTTCATATAATATTATTTTTTAAACAACTCGATGCGAACACGATTTAAAAGGTTAGGAAATCAAATTATATTGTAATTATGCGTTAGGTACCAAATTAAGAGCCAAAATACCAAAACGGGAGAATAACACTGTAATCAAAGGGACTCAGGGGCATGAAACTACGCTATAATCAGGGGGACTCAGAGGGATTAAACTACGATATAATTAAGGGGGCCCAGAGGGATGAAAACCACGCTCTGCTACCAGAAAATGTATATAGTAGTATAGTGAAACTACGCTCTGCTACCAGAAAATGTATATAGTATATAATGAATATAATGAACTACGTTCTGCTACCAAAAAATGTATATAGTATATAGTGAACCACGCCCTGCTACCAGAAAATGTATATTGAATAGTGGAGGGTAGGGTGTGCCGCATTTGTGGAAGCGTGCTGAGGGGGAGGTTATTTATTAATTATTTACCTTATAGTCGGTCTTAGGATAATAGAAATTGTACAGTACCTTATCTTCATGATTCATAACACAAACACTGATTGTTCCCGGCCGCCATGGAATGTTTCACTTGAGTCTTCTTCACTAGAGGTTACTTGCACTATTATCTTTTGTAGGTTTGTCTTTGTCAGGTTCAATATCAAGAGGGAATACACAAAAGGGAAATCAAATAAGGCTGAGGGAAAATCACACCGCTAATTAATATATCGATTCAGGAAGGACGTGCGCTCGCGTCGGCCGTCTCACGTGCCCCTTTTACTACAACTCGACTACTACTGGGACCGCTCGCGCGGGGTGTTCGCACAAGACTCTAAACTAGTCGGGGTTGCCATATATGAACAAACATAGATATATATATATATATATATATATATATATATATATATATATATATATATATATATATATATATATATATATATATATATATATATATATATATATATATATATATATATATATATATATGCATATAAATAGATACAAATATATAAATATTCATAAGTACATATATACATTCATATATTTGTCGGGGAGCTCATATTGATAGATTGGCGAATAAACTTAGCTCAGCAGTTTTATTAATGATTTTTTAATGATTTTTAAATGACAACAGCCCTTGGGAATGAGATGCTCGCTCCAGTCTGTTTCAAATGTGTCATTATCAAAATGAATCAATGTAAAATTATTGACCATTTAAAAAAAAAGTCCCGCTGAGTTTCTTGCACCGGTTCTTCTCAGGTCTGAGGCATTAACTTTAGCGAACCGGTGGTAGAGTTTTTGACGTTCAAAAAATGAATCATGTATTCTCATTTTAAATAAAATTATTTGAATTTGAATTTGTACACATACAGTCATACATATACTTACAAATTACATAATTATTGACAGTGATATAAATATAAATGAACGACGATCAGAAAACATGAAAATGTCGTTTTAAAAGTATAAAATGATTTAGCCCGTCTGATTGTAAAGGAGTTGCTATAGAAGGAAGAAGAGTGGGAGCGAATTTTTAATGACAAATTTTGATCTGAGCGGAGATTAAGAGGATGAGAGCCTAGAAATTGGAAAAGCTCTTTATGATAAGGAGGGGTAAATGGATCAAACAGTATACAGAAAAGAAGATGGAGAATATGAGTATTCCTGCGAAGACGGATTGGAAGCCACTTGAGCTTTTTGAGAAACTATGACATGGTCATACTTTCTGAGCCTAAAAATAAACCGAATAGCAAGATCTTGTAACCGCCAAGTTTGTTCAACTGCTCCTCTTTTAGATCTAGATAACATGAATCAGCGTAATCAATAATTGGTAGAAGGAGAGATTGTGCTAACGAATCTAAAACGATCCCCAATTGATGCAAACAACTCTCTGCTAACTTCGCCAATCTATGGATCCCAAGACATGTTTTGGTCAAAAATAATCCCAAAATTTTCAATTGTTTTTTTAAAAGGCATCTAAAATTAAAGCAGGTAAGGTGCTCACGTCATGTTTATAAAAAATTTTGGACTACCGACAATTATAGCTTGAGTCTTGGATTTAGTTGTAGTCCAAAGCATCTACTGCATCAGAATAAAAATTAAAAGATTAGAATTCGTGAAATTCATTGCAGCAACCATTTCAGACACTTGTGAATGCCAATAAATTTGTGGGTCATCTGTGTAGAGATGGTAAAGAGAAGAGATATGATGAGAAATATTATTAATAAGAAGTGAAAATAAAAGAGGAGACAATACGCCTCCCTGTGGAACACCGGCACTGATATATGAATACGACCAGTCCGAATACGAATCATTACTTCGTATACGCTGCCGGCGACCAACTACGGAGCCAATCAATAACGTTGGAGAAATATTGAGAAAGAAACAGCATGTCAAAATCAACGTTATCAAAAAAAAAATGGTTGCCTGTAAAGTGGGTTTTACGGGCGAAAATTTTACGTGACAACGTCTTTTTCTCGGTAGAATATTTATTGATATGAATAATAATTATAGTATAAATTGCACAAATTTTAACTATAGAAAATATAATTTGTTTACTAAAACATTGTAAATGTGTCAAGTGATACGCGCGGCGGACCGATCATAGTTCGGTGACAGTTGACACATCGTTACGTTACCATTTTCATATTTGACTCCGAGCCGCACAACCTAATTTAAGACGTTGTCACGTCAAAAGCATTGAGGACCGTCGTTTCGCAGAGGCGCAACGTCTGTCTGTAACGCAAGTAAGCATACAAACTGAAGCACCATATATAATTTTTTTTCTTAATAGCAGATACAATCGGTTATATCGAAAAAGTCAATATGACATATAATGTGATCTTCCGTGATAAATAGATTACTCGAGAACTAAACAAAAATATATTATCAAATCAATCAAATTCAGTTTTTTAAATAGAGTAAATTAAAATACTCCATATTTTACATCGAAAAGGTACAGTATTAGTATGTAACGTATAAACAAACATATATTTCTACAAATTAATAATATTTTTTAAAGAAAGACATCAAATTTTTCCAATCTTCAATGTAAAATCATAAAAATATTTCAAACTAACTTTTTATTATAACTAACTGATTAAATAACGCGTAAAAGTAAGGATACCTTCCCTCGACCTTCCCTCTATATGTACAAGGCGAAAAAAATAAAAAAATATAACTCACTCGGAAAGAACAAGTTGACTTTAATCGGTCTTTCTAGATCCGGCCGGGTGTAGCGCAGCACCGGCAGGCACAGCACCGCCGCGCCTATACTCAACTGGGAACGTAGAAATATAATAAATAAGAAAATTACACGTAATTCGTTCGTTTGATTAAATATGTAATATATACTTTTTTTTTTTTTAGCTTTACGCTTTATCCCGCACATGGCAGGGTAGGCAGAGGAAACTGCAGGGACCGTGGGAACCTAGTGTTAAGACACTCCGTTCCGTCTCTGCTTTCTCCGTCCCCACTTTCCGCCTTTTTCGAGGCATTGCGTGTTGAGTGGCGGAACTCAACGCCGCGCTTTGCCTAGTTATCTAGAGCGAAGAAAATGGAAATAGAAAAATCCATCTTCTCCGACTGGGGATCGAACCCAGTAACCGTCGCGTTACAGGCAGACGTTGCGCCTCTGCGCCACGATGGTCCTCAATATATACTTAAATACAAATCTATAAGTAAAGAGCGCGTGAACAGTTCGTAAGAGGACGCGGGTTCAAATCCCGCTGCTTTAAACTTTTTGTATGTTTTCTTTAAGTATTTTCTCTATCCTCAGTTATAAACACTATAAAAATATGAAGAACATGTAACTCATTGTATTCCTGGCAGATACGTACTAAGAATTTGAAATTGAAATTTTACATTGCAACGGTTTGCGGGTTCGATTCCCAATGAGGGAGAACTTCAAGTCAAGCGCGGCGTTGAATTTCTTTACTAAAGCTTCAAAATTGCGGAAAGGAGGGAACGGAGTGTCTTAACACTGGGGTACCACGGCTCCTCCTATCTACCTCGCTATGTGCAATATATATAAAGTATGACTTAGTCACAATTAACATTTTCATTACTTATAATTCACGGATAATAGCAGAACTAGGCAACGGAGTGTCCTAACAATGTGTCCAGCGCTCACCCAGGTGGCGAAGCCCACGTAGTTGATGAGCGCGTAGATGTCGGACACGGCCAGGTACAGCAGCGACAGCAGCGCCACGGCCAGCACGGCGGGCGCGGGCGTGGCGCGCGCCGACACCATGGTCAGCATGCCCGGCAGCTGGCCCTGCGCCGCGCCCGCGTAGAACAGCCTGCGACACGGTTACTGGCGTGCGATAACTGGCTTAAGGATAACGGCCATAGAGACTCAGTACGAATCAGTCTATAACAATAGCGCCTTAATGTTTTAAGAAAAATTCAAAAACGAGTTTATAATACGTAGAAACAGTCTGTGGCGCGAGTGCCACAGTTTAACACAATAGTTTCATAAAATGGCTTTTTAAGCGCCATTGATTGGCAAGAGAATTGAAACATTTTGAGTCAAAAGTTACACAGATATTATTGCTTATTGAATTATAATCTGTAATCGTATCTGCCCAGTTTAATTTGGTTTTTTTTCACGTTAGATTGGCATGTTCCATAACTTTTTTTTATAATAATTGAAACTTTTTGAGGCAACAGTAAAAAAAAAACATATTATTATTTATTGACTTATAATCAATAATCGTGTCTAATATTACACTCACCTAGAAGAAGTCAACAAGACCCCATTAACGGCGCCAAAAGTAGACGCGGCCACGAACAGCGGTATGGAGAGGGCGAACCAACCGAACAGACGCTCCGCGAACGTCACAGCCACCGCCGCTGATCCTAATACCTGGGGTTATTTTCCTTCATTTATTTATTATCATACATATTATAGTATATTTATTTATCTTACAAATATATTTAATCCAAAACTTAGAACTTATCTGCCAGACGAGCATTTTTCTTATCTTTCCTTCATAGTAGTTTTAAATTTAAAAATCATTTTATATATTTTTGCAATTTGGACTTAAACCATAGTGTTGCCATAATCACGTTAAAAATAATGAAATAAAAATTGTGGAAAACATTATATAAATAAGTGTATTTTTAATTTTTAAAAGCACTATGAAGGAAAAATAAAAATATGCTTCTCTAATAAATAAATAATAAAATTTGATTTCTGAGGTCTCAAATATTTATCTAGTAGATAAAAACATAACCATTATCTTTTATCTAGTAAACATCACTAACTACCAGATTACTATCTGAAAGCTTATCAGTAACCTATAAATTATAAAAGAAACTCACCTCGTTAGGGGAGAGAGTTGTGTAAAAGGCGACATTAGTAAATGTATATACGACTGTTACTAAAGTGCACGATATAGCAATGGCTCGCGGTAGGTTCTTCACGGGATCTTTTAGTTCTTCTATTATGAAGTTAAGATAGTTCCTGATGGAGAAAATAGAGATTTATTTTTCTTGTTAGGCGTTTCGTGTTTTTTTAGTTAATTTTAAGGTTATGTTTAGAAATTTCATTTCTTTTTTTAGCGTCACGCCTTATCCCGCACATGGCAGGGTAGACAGAGGAAACAGTAGGAGCCATAGAAACCTAGTGTTAAGACACTTTGTTCTCTGCTTTCCGCCTTTTTCTAGGCATTGCGTGTTGAGTGGCGGAATTCAACGCCGCGCTTTGTCTAGTTACTAGAGCGAAGGAAATGAATTTGGCTTTACATAAATGTGCCTTAACTAAAAATAGACTTGACTTGACTTGAGATATAGGTACCTGACTTGACTAGAAATAGACTTGACTTGATATATACGTGACTTGACTAGAAATAGACTTGACTTGACTTGATATATACGTGACTTGACTAGAAATAGACTCGACTTGACTTGCGATAGACTTCACTTTTATAATTAATATATAAAGCAATATTTACCATCCATTATAAGCGAAGAGTCCCGAGTAGAACGACAGCGCTATAGACGTGACGTCGTTGGTCGTGCCTTCGAACGTGAAGTGCTCCACTTTACCTATAATAGAAAAAAATATCCATTTTTACTTAAAGAAAACATATAAAAATTTGAACGCAGCGGGACTCGAACCCGCGCCTTCTTGCGAACCGTGCAAGCGCTCCCGTTCACCAGAACGTATCCTCAGTGGTGAGATTTTTTCTATCCTCAGTGTGGATTAACACTAGAAAAATCATAAAAATATCCAATTTTGTTAAGTAACGTATATTTTTATTCATTGTAAATTATTTTTATTTCTTTTAATTGTAACTAAGTAATTATTTATTAAATGAAGACATGAGTGGATGAAAAGGATATGATACTCTTGGAAATGTGGAGATAATGGACATTTTATTGGTAAATATGTACATAACTGTTTGTGTCAAATTGTAGTTAAAATAATGAACTACTAATATAAAATCATCATATAGAATTAGTATTTATTAAATAAAATATATACAAAACTCCCTTATTCAGCATAAAAATCGGTTTTTACAAAAAATGTTACATAACCCCTTCATCCACTTATGTTTAATACTTTTGTATGTTATTTGGTAATAAAAATATAAATCTGCGATTTTTAACGCTTAAAAAATAAAATTGAACGTTTAACCTATATATTTACAGTTATTTTAGATTGTTTCTCTTCTCTCTCTCTAAAAAAATAATAATGAAATTTAAAAAAGAAATTCATATTTAATTTCGGAAAGTGTAATAATTAGAAAAACTAAAAACGAGTTCGATTTACATTTTATTGATATTTTTCTCAGCTTCAAGCTTTAGCCCGGTTACAGTAGTAGGCAGAACCACTGGAATCGTGGGAAGCTAGTGTTAAGACACTTTCTTTACAATTTTCTTCATTTTCGAAGCATTGTGTGTTGAGTTGCGGAACTCAACGCCACGCTTGCCTAGTTTTCAGACTAAATGAAATATTAATGAAATAATCCATCGTCATCGTCGAATAGGAATCGAACCCGCAAACCGTCAGACGGCAGGCAGACGCTACGTCTTTGCGCCACAATAGATTTAGAGTGTTAACTTGCTAGCATCACTTAAGCAACGTTTGTATATGTTTTATATTAGTATATATACATTTATTCAGGAAATGTCACCGATTGAAATGTTAAAGCATAGAAATAACAAAAGAACTTCAAGCCTTTCCTTTCATATTTTATACTATCAACCCAAAGCAGGGACGGAGAAAGCAGAGACTAAGCAACGGAGTGTCTTAACACTAGGTTCCCACGGTCCCTGCAGTTCCCTCTGCCTACCCTGCCTTGTGCGGGATAAAGCATGAAGCTAAATAAAACCCACTCGCGATTTTTCTCGCTGGATTGTTTTTTCGGACTTATTTTCCCGAGTAAACCCGAAATCTGCGGCAATTTCTGAGAAATTCGAGAGAAAAAGTAAACTTTCTCTCTTTTTTGTATAATTGTATAGACATATTTGTATAACAACCACACTCAGAAACAATAATTACCTTCTAAATTATATTAAATAATAACAATATCTTAGAAAACATCAGAATTGAAGATTTTTTTATATATGAATTAGGTTATTAAAGTGTATTCTATATTCTAACAAACTAAGTAACAAACCATAACGTTTCACATAAAATTATAGATATAAAGTGCTGGTATGAAAGCCAGACTACCTACATATTTAAGATAGGTACTCATTCTCTAACGACGTGGTCATCATAAAGCCGGGCTCGCTTCTCTGAGGCTTTTGAATATATTTTTGAATGATTTGATAGAAGTATTCAGCAACATAAGCGAAGGTTGCCATAAATTCGCACAAATAGTTTTCATAATACAGATATTTTTCCGATTTGAAGATTATGGTACCATATCGTGGTATGGTACCAAAAAGAAAATCTATGGATATAAGACAAATAATGTGCTGGACTATATATAAATATATATATATATATATATATATATATATATATATATATATATAAACAAAATGCATTTATATGTATGTGTAAGCAACGGAGTGTCTTAACACTAGGTTCGTATAGTTTCTGCAGTTCCTCTGCTTACCCTGCCATGTGCGGGATAAAGCGTGAAGCTATAAAAAAAATGTATGTACAGTGAACAAAGTCAAATAAATTTAAAATCTCGAAGAAAAAAAAATCTGTTCCCAGTAAAACAATACTGAATTGAATTAGCATATATACAATTTGCTCCACATTTTTCTCCATGATTTATTCCATTATTTGTAAGGTAGGCAGAAGGAATTGCAGGAACCATTGGTTAAGTATCAAGACAGAATAAGGTCAGAAACCATAATTATACTTCAACTGACATTAAATTATAACCAAAGAAACCATGTGAAAATTAATTATAAGTATTTATATCCGTTTCTAAACTCTAAGGTATTAATGTCGGTTCCCAACTCAGCTAATGCAATAGAAGTATGCATCACACGTCTTTTCACATGAAATTAAATAACATAACCGGCAGTGACCGGATCGCGGCAATCATCTAATAAGATGTACTGTCCGCGTGTCCGCCGACGCCTTCCGACGCGTCGATGTAGGGAGGATGGACTTAATTTAGATATTTTCATGTTATGAATTTATTTTATTACGATTTATAATTACGTTATAATTATTACTTTACAATTTTTACTATAATCTATAATCGGTCAGTCGGGGAAGATGGATTTTTTCATTTAACTCTTAACGGAGTGCCTTAACACTAAGTTCTCACGGTTCCTTCTGCCTTTCTTGCGTTGTGCGGGATAAAGCGTGAATACCGCACATGGTAGAGTAGGCAGAGGGAACTGCAGGAACCATAGGAACCTAGTTTTAAGACACTGTGTTGCTTATTCCCTGCTGTCTCCGTCCCTACTATCCGCCTTTTACGAGATATTGCATGTTGAGTGGCAGAACTCAACGCCGCGCTTTGCTTTGTTTTCAAAACGAAGAAAATGAAAATAAAAAAAACCATTTTCTCATGGGAATCGAACCCAGAAACTGTCGCGTTTACTGGTAAACGCAACGCCTCTACGCCACGACGGTCTTCACAAATATCTTTTGTTCAATACATCAAACAATAAAAGACTTTATAAATAATAATGATCGATCAAAGAAATAAAACTGAAAATCAAAATTTTTACATTACAATGATGCAAGAGGCAACGTACTTAAAGAATGTAATAAATCAAAAATCGCGATACGGGAAAACAAACGAGTTTGGCTCGAAGGACCGGTCCTTGGGTACTGAGAATTATTACAAAAATTTCCAAATTATTTTTCTTGACAGCCATCCGTCTGTGTACGTTGGACACTTCTTATTTGGACTTGAATTAAATAAGTAAAAGGAATTTTAGTTTTTTTCGTTAACTTGTTTGAAAGATGCTGATTTGTGTTATATTTGGTTCTTTTTTTATCTGTGTATTTTTTTTGGTGTAAAGAATTTATATTCTGTTGAAATTCATTTGGTTATTCGAATGTACGATATATACGAATATATTTCATAACATTTTTTACATATATATTACGTCTTTAAGACGTTTTAGAGTTTCATAGTTAAAAGAAAAAGAAATTAAACTTTTACAATCGGAAAGCCAATACGGTTAAAAGTAAAAATATTTTTAAAATTAATTTTTGCTTCAACAGGATTTTAACTCACAACGACTCCTAAGTGCTAACCTAACCTAACCAGCGCGAAAAATAACAATGATTTTCTATTATATTAATTCATCATCATCATGTCAGCCGTAGGACGTCCACTGCTGAACATAGGCCTCCCCCAGGGACCTCCAGTGCGCCCTGTCTAATGCTATTCGCATCCAGTGGCTGCCTGCAACCCGGACCAAGTCGTCCGTCCACCTGGTAGGAGGCCGTCCCACGCTGCGCTTGCCGGTACGTGCTCCACACTCGAAGACCTTTCTGGCCCAGCGGCCGTCAGTTCTCCGTGCTATGTGCCCTACCCATTGCCACTTCAACTTACTAATTCGTATCTTACTAATTGTATGCTCTATAATGCATACGCATACAAAATGCAGCAAGAAAAGACCATATGCTAAATATTCTGCATATAAAAATGCATACCTTTCTAGGATAAGCAGGGACATCCGAATTAGTTAAGAAAGTTCTAGAGCGGAGAATAAAGCAATAACCTATTCCCCCAAGTGAAAATCGAACTCACTACCTCGTTACAATCAGAAGTTAGCAGACCTTAGGATAAGTGGAGAGATCCTAATTAGTTAAGAAAGTTTTAGAGTTAAGAAAAAGACAATAACATTTTTCCCCAAATGGGAATTGAACCTTCTCACAGCTTATTACTACCGATGAAAAAAATTTAGCAAATTAACTGAACGCTTTGTCAACGACTATCTATTAGTTAGTTACACATATCCGTTATTTAGTTCGAATTCAATATTCCTGTCGGCACAAAAGACCAATTTACTGGCAAATTGATTTATCTCGAGCCATTGAGAGGCGATCCTGCGTCTGACACCAAATAAGGAACCTCTTATGGCTTTAACTTGTGGGAATGGATGATGGAATTTTTTATAACTGTTTTTTTTAATATTAGTATAATTATAGTTAATCTAGGGTATTTTATAAAAATTTTGTAAACGTTTTTTAATTAAGATCTTATATAAATTCAAAATAGATTAAGCTTTCAATTTTCAAGAAACTCAATTGTTATAAAAAATATACATACTTAAACAAAACATGTAAAAATTTGAACTGTGCACAGTTTGCAAGAGGGCGTACACATTTTTAAAGGTTTCCTTTACGTTTAAGTACTTTTCTATCAACAGTGTGGATTAACACTTCAAAAATTGTTAAATATATAAAATAATAATTAAAACGTGCACAAATCAATTGAAATTTCCCAAAAAAAATTCTAAATTAAAAAAAAATTAACCTCATTATATACATAACCATAAATACCTCTAAACATACATGAGCAAAACATAAAAATTCTGACTTAATTCGGGATTTGAACCCGCTCCCTCTTGTGAACCGTGCAATATGTTCTTAATACGGGCTAAGACTTTAAAATCATAAAAATAAAAACCTACACATTTTTAATTAAAAAAATTAAATGAATTATGCTCGTATATTGACATTGTTTGAAAATCCGACGTTTCGAACACTTTGCAGTAGTAATCCTTGGTCACGGATAGACTACCCGTGTAAATTGTTTTATTTAAAATGTATAAAAATCATGAAAATTAAAGATCTTTTTACCTCTACACAGTTGATATATTCCAGCTGCGATGATAATGAAGAGGGCCAAGAGCTTCGCATATGTGAACCAATCTTGTACCCTCGTGGCTGCACGGACTGACCAACAGTTGACGAACGTCAACAGTACTGTTAAAGATAAAGCAAATATTAAAACTATGTTAATACCCATCTGCGGGATGGTGTGTGAGTTCGAATCCCATAAGGGGAAGATGGATTTTTCTATTTCCACTTTCTTCGCTCTGGAAACTAGGCAAAGCGCGTCGTTGAGTTACGCCACTCAACACGCAATACCTCGAAAAAGGCGGAAAGCAGGGACTAAGCAACAGAGGGTCTTAACACTATGTTTCTATGGTTCCTGCAGTTCCCTTTGCCTACCATGCCATGTGCGGGATAAAGGGTGAAATCATGAAAAATATTAATAGTCTTCCGCCCGCTAATTTACCCGCTTGCATTATAATTAAATAATGTGCATATTACGAGGGTCAAACTGAAAGTTCTTAGAAAATCAAAAACTAAGCATTAAGCAAGCAACTAAGCAAGTTATTAGTTTTATTATAACATTTCAAAATAGCGTCCATTTACATCAAAACATCGCTGCATTCGATGGAACCATTGAGAAAAGCACCTTGCCCACTCGGCCTTAGGGGTCTCTTCAACGGCGTTTTGAAACGCAGCCACTGCTTCTTCGGCGTCCATAAAATGTTTTCCTCGAAGTTTTTCTATTATTTTCGGGAATAAATAAAAATCGCAGGGTGCGAGGTCGGGGCTATACGGCGGGTGACCCAGTAATTCCACGTCTAAGGTCGCCAAATAGTCGATCGTTTGCCTGGCGGTGGGCGACGAGGCATTGTCGTGATGAAGGAGGATCCTGCTGCGAGGTCGTTTCTCTCGAACTTTTTCCGAAACAAGTGGCAAACAGTTGTTAGTGTACCACTCTGCATTAACCGTTTTCTGATCCTCTAAGACAACTGTCGCGTAATGACCTGTCTTTCCGAAGAACGAGGCCACCATCTTTTTTCCAACACTTCGACCTCTCTTCACTTTAGTTGGCAACTCTTCGGAAGGAAACACCCACTGAGCACACTGTCCTTTGGTTTCCGGATCATAACAGTATATCCAGCTTTCGTCACCCATTAGTATGTTGAACACAGCATTTGAGTCACCTCCGTTAAATTCTCGGCACCAATCAACACGGCGGAGTTTTTGAGCCTCGTTCAAAATATGCGGTATCCAGCGGGCACAAAGCTTCCTGACCGCTAAATGTTCATGGAGGATTTTGTGCACTTGACTCATACCTATGCCTAGACTTGTCTGAATCTGCTGATAGGTCACTCTTTTGTCAGTCTCTATCATACGCCGCACAACACTGATATTATCTTCAGTCGTCGCTGTAGAAGGCCGTCCCTCACGCAAATCATCGGTGAGATTAGTTCGACCACGTTTGAATTCATTAAACCAGTTGTAAACTGTGGCACGAGATGGGGCTTCATCGTGAAAAGCCAATCGAAGTCTATCATAACTTTCTTGTTGACTTATATGACATCGAAAGTCATAAAAAATCATTGCACGAAAATTTTCTCGGCTTAAATTCATTCTGACGTGCACAGACAATTTTCAATTTGCCGCCAAATCGTAAAACAAATGACAAATGAATGAAATGTATACTCAATATTATTGGTAAAGAGTTCTATTTTCAAAATTTAAACTTATTTTTTTAATATAAAGCTTTTAAGTTGCCAGTTCTAAAAACTTTCAGTTTGACCCTCGTACACTGTACTATATATACTATACATTATATAATAATCAGTTATTTATTTTAAATTTATTAATGAAGATCGTTGGGGCACAGAGACACAGTGCCTGCAAACACAACGGGTTGTGGGTTCAATTCTCTGAAGAATTATTTTCATGTAGTTTGGTAACAGGGCAAAACGCGGCGTTGAATTCCGCCACTAAACACGCAATGCCTCGATACGCTAAAAATAGGAAACGGAGTGTCTTAACATTAGGTTGCTTCTGTCTACCCTCCTACTTAAGAGATACAGCGTGAAACTAAAAAAAATCTTATTCAAATTACAGAAAGCTATGTGTAATTGTTTAAGTATTTAAATTGTAGGTAATTAGTTCTACAGTAATTCACGTAAGACACATAGAAAATTAAGTAAAAGAGATATATCAGCGGACTGTACTCTTTCACAAAGGTAATTAAACACTTAGTGAACATTAATCTGTCTAGACGCCTAGTCATTTTTACCGTGATAAAGACAAATTTGTCAATTATAGACCTGCCTCTATATAACTTTTAACACGCTTATTTTATTATTATTAGATTCACGCTTTATTCCTCAAAGAGGAGTATGTAGAGGTTAACTAATTTAAAAACATATTATATGCTTTATATATATCTTTAAATTAGTTAACCTCAACCTTATATATTATGAAACATTGCGTGTTGAGTATCGGAACTTAACGCCCCGGCTTTTATAGTAGATTCACGCTTAGAGTGAACCAGTTGAGCACAATAACATTCGCAATTGCTTTTCTATACTAATTTCTTAGATTCGCTCCATATCGTGGGCTTTAAAGAGACTTTAGCCTTTGAGGTCATCGCGTGTTGAGCGGCGAAACTAAACGCCGCGTTTTCAAAACTAAAGTAAGTAAGTAATAAGGCAATGTCACGATAAAATAAAATAAACCATTTATCCAAGAAAAATATATTTAAAAGTGCTATATAGCAAAAATAAGTAAACTTACATATACAGCAAGCAGCCAGCAGTCGTGTGGCGTCCTCTGGAGGATCGCATTCAGGGAATATAGGCTTTAACACGTATACGCTGAATGTCAATGCCACTATAGCCTGTAAGTATAAGATATTTTTGCTAAGTCTAAAAGATGTGAAAAAGTTTTGAAACAAAATCGATTAAGGATTGGGTTATGTTTGTTAGATATTTTAAATACATAATCTAAGGTTGAAAGTTCTTTGAAATCTTAGAAGATTGTGAAAATATCAATATGAAAAATTAAAACAATATCTTTCTTTTTTTTTTAGGGTAGGCAGGGGGAAATGCAGGGACCGTGGGAACGTAGCGTTAAGACACTCCGTTTCTCAGTCCCCGCTTTCTCCGTCCCCGCTTTCCGCCTTTTTCGAGGCATTGCGTGTTGAGTGGCAGAACTCAACGCCGCGCTATGACTAGTTTGCCAGAGCGAATAAAATAGAAATAGAAAAATCCATCTTCTCCGAATGGGGATCGAACCTAGAAACCGTCGCGTTACAGGCAGGCGTCGCGCCTCTACAATATCTGTAATGTATAATTTTATTAAAAATGATTATTTTATAAGCAATAACTTATAAAATAAATTTTTTTTAATAATTATATAATCAGTTGTGGAAGCGTTTTAATTGCGAACACTTAGAGAGGCGATATTTTGATCTAGATCTTTTTACTTTTACTGTTTAAACCGTAACTTTGCTTTTACCGTTTAAAGGTCTCGTAAAGGCAGATTGGTGAAAAATATAGCCGATGTTAGAGCTTGAATAGTTCAATTGATATTAAATTTGATAGCCAATAGGATTTGCTTGATATTTGACACTTGACATTTGCGCGCGCTTTTTGTCAGTCTGAAAAAAAAGATGTACCATCCCTAAAAAGTTTACGGGAAACCTACTAGCAGTTATAAATACACAAATTTATTTCACATTGACTTTAAAAAAATAAACATTAAGTTTAAAAAATATAAGAGGACCGTCGTGGCACAGAAGCGTAAGCGTCTGCCTGTAAACGCGACGGTTTATGGGTTCGATTCCCACTCGAGGTAGATGGATTTTTCTATTTCCATATTTTTTGCTCTGGAAACTAGGCATAGCGCGGCGTTGAGTTCCGCCACTCAACACGCAATACCTAGAAAAAGGCGGAAAGCGGGGACGGAGAAACCAGGAACTAAGCAACGGAGTGACTTATTACTAGGTTCATATGGTTCCTGCAGATCCCTCTGCCTACCCTGCCATGTGCGGGATAAAGCGCGAGGCAAAAAGAAAAAAAACATTAACTTATGCTAAAAAACTCAATCTTCCTACTAGAACAATCTATGGACTTATGCAAATTCAATATCGTCTAACGTCATGTCTATAATAATGTTACTCCAAGCAAATAGGGTTTAACGTGCAATAGTATCCTATTGTACGCTCATATTGAAAGTGATAAAGTAAATCTGTCCCACATCGGGCGCCATATATACTTGTTAAGTAAGATATCTTTGTTTATTGAAGAAAATTGAAAATAAACATTGTGATTTTATGTTTTTATTGTTCTTTAGTTGTTTGTAGTTAGTTTAAAAGTAAAGTTTATCTTATATGAATTTGTTTTATATAAAATCTGTCGTAAGATAAATCGTTATGCTGTACTTAACGTAAGTTAAGAGCTTGTTACTATTTCTTTTTTTCATAGCTATACGCTCTATCCCGCACATGGCAGGGTAAAGGTAACCATAGGAACTTGGTGGTAAAACACTCCGTTCCCTGCTCTCGCATTGTGTTTTGAGTGGCGAAACTCAACGCCACGCTTTGCCTGCTTGTGCTAAGAAAATGAATATAGAAAAATCCACCTTCCCTGAGTGAGAATTGAACCCAAAAACCGTGACGACGACAGGCAGGTTTTACACACAAGTAACCTATATACGTATGTATTCATCATAAAACTGTCGACTCTCGCCATTTGCACAGGATTATAGCAAAAATAGGTCAAGATTAGAAGTTAAAGCTTTATTAGTAGTTATATAGCTCTCGCACGGTTTGCAAGAGACACACATTCAAATCCGGCTGTATTCAAATTCTAATATATGTTTAATTTGAGTGTGTTCAAATTTCTATATGTTTTATTTATATTAGTGGATTAACACTTTAAAATCATAGAAATAGATATATAGCTAGTAGCTACATTCCTCTTAATCCCGCTGATTTTTGTTTATACATGTATTATTTTGATCTTTTTTGTTTTAGTTTTGTAATTTGCAAAAAAAATATATTGAATGTGTTTAAAGATTACGAAAGAAAATGAAACCGAAGTGAAAATCTTTTCTCATATATTTATATTTAGTATAGAATTCAATTATTATTTTATTGGTAGGATTAAAAAGTATAACCAGCTTATAAGGTGTATAAGCTGTATCTTTGTATATTTGTTAGACAAGGAATATAATTCATAAGTTAAGCCTTATTTTAGTGCTATTAATTCACTGATTATATCTCTAATAGTCTAGACTTGAGTACATATGTAGATAGTAATATTGTCGAAGAAAGCTTTCATATGGCCCTAGAAATGTAGAGCACGAAGTTATATTAGTTTTAATACATATAGATAAACAATTTCGTTTCAGCTGATTACGAAGCAAATTTTTTTTTATAACATTCTCGTAGGACATATATATATATATATATATATATATATATATATATATATATATATATATATATATATATATATATATATATATATATATATATATATATATATATATATATATATATATATATATATATATATATATATATATATATATATATATATATATATATATATATATATATATATATATATATATATATATATATATATATATATATATATATATATATATATATATATATATATATATATATATATATATATATATATATATATATATATATCCCTATAATCTTATCCTGCGCTACAATAATATAACTTTAATTATTTTTTTTAACTTCAGTATTTACAACTGAGCGTCATTAGCATAGTGCAAAAGAATTTAAATTGTCTTTATTTCTTTGTTTTTATGGCTTAAAAGCCATAAAAACAAACGTTCCAGGTACAATTTTCTTCTAAATGGTTCATAAATTATTATTAAAAGATAAGTAAGTAAGTAGAGGATCGTCGTCTGCCTGTAAACGCGATGGTTTGTGGGTTCGATTCCCACTTAGACAAGTGCATCTTTGAGTTCCACCACTCAACACTTAGTGCCTCGAAAGAAGGCGGAAAGCAGAGAACGGAGTGTTGGTTCAAACGTTTCCTGCAGTTCCCTCAGCCTACCCTACTATATGCGGGATAAAGCGTGAAACTGATAAAAAAGTATACCTCAATCTAATAATCTCTTTAATTTAATTATGTTTCTTATATCATACCATACAATCTAATAGCGTAATGTCTCGATGTTTAACGTCTGGTAATCGTATTATGTTCTCAGTTTACGTAACAGTCCGAGTTCGATACAAATCTAGGGCAAAGTTTTTGTAGGCTTACAATAGTAAGGTACGTTTGACCTGGATATAATATCGATTTAATATTTTTTGGGGTAAATTTAGTAACTAATATATATTTGGAAATATCCCTTACAGCATAACTAGACTCTATTTTGCAACTCTCACGTAGAAAATAATCTCGTAGCTTAAAATATTCAAAGATATTTTCTTTAAGTCATTTATCAAAATTTGAACGCCGCGAAATTCAAACCTGCGTCTTTCGGAAACCGTCTACGCACTTTGACCACTAAACCATGCTTTCTTCATCACGATGCGTAGAAATTCTTATATGCTTTATTTACATTTCTTTATAACTTATTGCGTTGTTAGCATTTCTGAAAGTTCGTAGCTCGTAGCCTAGCATAAAAATTATCTATTCTTTGTTTACAAGTAGTAGTGTAAACATTTTGTTTTTAATTAGTAGTAGTATGTGGTAAAGAGTATTCTAAAGTGGGTTCTCTGCCCACTTTCACTTTAGACTCTACTAGAGATCACAAATCAATCTCTTAGTACTTGCTGAAGATCCCCAAAGATCAAAGTAAAAGTATATATAACATTTTTTCACGGTACAAAGTCAAAAACTTCCAAACAATACATATATTATATTTTTTTAAATAAATATTTTTTATTAGTTTCACGCTTTATCCCGCACATGGCAGGGTACGCAGAGGGAACTGCAGGGACTGTGTTAACCTAGTGTTAAGACACTCCGTTGCTTAAACCCTGCTTTCTCCGTCCCCGCTTTCCGCCTTTTTCGAGGCATTGCGTGTTGAGTGGCGGAACTCAACGACGTGCTTTGCCTAGTTTCCAGAGCGAAGAAAATGGAAATAGAAAAATCCATCTTCTCCGACTGGGGATCGAACCCAGAAACCATCGCATTACTGGCAGACGGTGCGCCTCTGCGCCACGACGGTTAAACTATATATTTATCTTTTATCTTTACTTATCCTTGAAAACGATTATTACAATATATAATCTATG
Source organism: Dione vanillae (assembly GCA_037178615.1). Lineage (NCBI taxonomy): Eukaryota > Metazoa > Arthropoda > Insecta > Lepidoptera > Nymphalidae > Dione > Dione vanillae. The sequence continues at coordinate 666,136 of JAZFAU010000252.1, forward strand.
TAACTACCTTAAGAAATTGTCCAAAATTCCTTTTTAGTGCTCACTTACGCTTTTCAAAACACGAGAATACGAGAATTAACCTCTTAAGTAAAAAAAAAACCGGAATTAAAATAATTTTACTGAATTGACAGCGTATATAGTATTATTTCTGTGGAAGCTCCACATTTCGAACCCTTTGTAGTAGTTTTTTTCACAATAAGCTTCTACTTTACTGTTGTAGGTAAAAGGATCTTTTAAGACCTACAGACGTGCAAATACTGTACAGAAAAGCTTTATACTGGAGAAACTTAAAAATATTTGAAGTAAGAATACTAAAAGCTTGGGTATTATGTATATTACCAATGGTATTGTTAGTGACGTTGCCATAAAAAAGCGTTATTACGTACAAAACCGATATATATATATATATATATATATATATATATATATATATATATATATATATATATATATATATATATATATATATATATATATATATATATATATATATATATATATATATATATATATATATATATATATATATATGTATGTATGTATGTATGTATGTATGTATGTATGTATATATATATATATATATATATATATATATATATATATATATATATATATATATATATATATATATATATATATATATATATATATATATATAAAACAGAGTAACTTAAACAATTTATTATAGCTTAAAGTAAAAATAATAAAAAATATTAATCTTAATATATTGATGTATATTCTTATTTTTCTTGCAATTTGACGGAACGTTTTAAAAGTAGGTAACTTTTAGGTAGATACCTTAAAACATAAATACAAATAACATAATGAAAACGTAATAATATTAAATTATACATATAGTTTTTGGATAGCCTCTCAGTAAAATGAATGATTCTCTACTAGATAAAGCGCGGTGTTGAGTTGCGCAATTTCCAAAGATATACGGAGAATGCAAGTTGTTTTCTTAATATTACAGCTAAAAAAAATATTTTTGTGTAAATCCACACTGACGATAGAAGCGTGATGAAGAACACATGGCTCAATGGTCATAGCGCTTGCACGGTTCGCAAGAGGACGCGGGTTCTAATGCCGCTGCGTTTATAATTTTATATGTTTTCTTTAAGTAAAAAAATAATTTAGCTTATTCTATTTAATACACATGGTTACTCTAGCTTAGGGCGCCTATAGGCAGCTCTTATCGCGTTGAATGGACGCTCTAAGTAGGAAGTGACGTAAACAGCTTCAAAATGGCGTTTTCTCGGCATCGTCGTTATTATCTTGTAGTATTTTAGATTTCTTTACAGATAATATTGAAGTTAAGGTTTCGATCAAAAGCTAAGCGGTAAGGATTTAGTTAAATGTGTATTTAGTATAATTTATAAATTGAATTTCTCTTTGGGAATGTACATAGAAAAATCTGATATCTTTCATAAGTATTTGATATATACCTTTTTTTAATATATAAATAATTTTATAAATATTTAATTATTGTACCAAATTAATTCGTTTCTTGAGAAGAATAAAGTGTAGTTAATAGTTTTATAACCTAGAGTACTTTATCAGAACGAGAAAGACGTGGAAAAGTAATTCAATGTGAGTTAAAGTACCTGACGTAGTGTAGTTAATGTATTAAGTAAAAGGCGTTTTATACGTGTAGTAATTATTTAGATTATATTTTGTATAAAACGTAAGCGTCTACCTGTAAACGCGACGGTTTGTGGGTTCGATTCCCACTCGGGGAAGATGGATTTTTCTATTTCGCTAAGCGTGGCGTTGAGTTCCGCCACTCAACACGCAATGCCTCGAAAAAGGCGGCAAGCGGGGACGGAGAAAGCAGGGACTAAGCAACGGAGTGTCTTAACACTAGGTTCCACGGTTTCTGCAGTTCCATCTGCCTACCCTGCCATGTGCGGGATAAAAGCGTAAAGCTAAAAAAAACATATATTTTGTATAAAAGTGTTGATTAACACTGTTGAAAAAATCATAATTTGTTGTAAAATTATAAAATACCACTAACTGACTGACTCTCCGACTGACTGACTGCTGACATTTTCGAACAAAATTATATATATATATATATATGTATGTTTACAAACCTGCGAACACGGTCTAACTATCATGCACTCGATCCACAGTCGTATGAAGGCGGCGAAGGGGCCGAAAGTTTCCATTATGTACGCGTAGTCGGCTCCACTTAGACGTATCATTGTTCCCAGTTCCGCGTAGCAGTATGCACCTACCTGTTGATAGTAAAAACGTTATATATATATATATATATATATATATATATATATATATATATATATATATATATATATATATATATATATATATATATATATATATATATATATATATATATATATATATATATATATATATATATATATATATATATATATATATATCTTCTGTTTACTTTGTTTCTTAAAAATGTCAAAACAATATCCAAATTGATTACAGCATTAACATAGTCATGTGACACAACATTTAGTGTCAGAGGTCTCTAGCCAGATTAAACGACACATGACTGAAACAAAATGATGATAAAGACAGATAAAATATGATTTATTATTATTTAAAATTTTTAAAAAGCCAGTGCATATGGTAGCACGTTCAAATCCCATTTGAAGGTTTATTTTTTTAATATTTTCTGGTAATCTTATGCCCGTAAACACAGATAATTTATTTATATATGAGTAGGATTAAAAAAGTAGGTATAAATATTTTAGTCGTGTTTGCGTGGGTTCTATTCCCACTCAGTGAGATCGGGTTATGTCACTCTAAGTTTCTTCGCACAACACAAGGCAAAGCGCGGCGTTGATTTCCGTGAAATGGTATATATCTTAATTTCTATATAGAATATATTAGTAGGGAAGTTTCCTTCGTCCCAAAACGTTTTTTTTTAGTTAGGTGAAAAACGTAGAAAATAGTGTCTTTACACTAGTACAATAAGAAATATATTAACTATACAAATATGAGTTAAAATAAATTAATATTAACTTCTAACTTATTACATTTAACCTTACAAATAGATAAAATTTCTAATATTTTATCAAACAAAATACAATAGATTATCTACTTCTAAATTTTGATGACTGTACGACAAAGAACCTCGTCCATTAAACCTTGACGAGCAATCGATAACTTTCAAGATTGATTCTTTATAAGTTAGATACGTAGCTTATAGCTTATTTTAAAAATAATCTCTCATGTAACTCGTATTTGAAATAAAATATATGCAACAGAATAGCGGCGTAATGTAAATTATCTGCCTGTAAGCGTGACGATTTGTGGGTTCGATGACCACTCGGGGAAGATGGATTTTTCTATTTCCGTTTTCTTCGCTCTGGCAACTAGGCAAAGCCCAGCGTTGAGCTCCGCCACTCAACATGCAATTCCTCAAAAAAGGCGGAAAGCAGGAAACGGAGTGTCTTTAAAATAGGTTCCTATGGTTTCTGCGGTTCCCTCTGCCTAACCTGCCATGTGCGAAATAAAAGCGTGAAGCTAATAAATTGCAATCGCTTATAATAAGTTGTCCCATATGTTATTGTGATGTATGTGAGTAATCTACATTATAGCAAAGTTTCATGTAAAGCCGGTCCGTAGGCAAACATTCATAATATTACATTACATTTCATACATTTATACTATTAGTCTTGGAATTATTTCATGAATAGGAATTTCGTGTATATGTGTATATATATATATATATATATATATATATATATATATATATATATATATATATATATATATATGTATATATATATATATATATATATATATATATATATATATATATATATATATATATATATATATATATATATATATATATATATATATATATATATATATATATATATATATATATATATATATATATATATATATATATATATATATATATATATATATATATATATATATAACGTATGTTATACCTTATTCCTTTAATTTTGTTTTTGCGTCACAATGGCGTACATTCTGTTATCATCAATGATATTATGTCACCAATTTATCAATATACTGTGGTGGAAGTAAAATGAGATAGCAAAGCGATGTATGTAATAATTGAATGCAGAATGCAGATGCATCCAAAAATAATTAATTAATAATTAGAACAATTATGTACATAAGATTTATATATATATATATATATATATATATATATATATATATATATATATATATATATATATATATATATATATATATATATATATATATATATATATATATATATATATATATATATATATATATATATATATATATATATATATATATATATATATATATATATATATATATATATTGTTTAATTATCTATATAATTTATTTTTTTACTCGGCCACACTCATATGAGCATATTGTAATACCTGTATTACATGTATTACCTGTATTACACACTACGCTTAATTTATTTAAGTATATATTCGTTATATTACATAATTATATTACTAATATATTACTATTTAATATATCTATCTAACTGATTAGCATATCAATTATTAAAATATTTTTATTAAAAAAAAAAAACAAGGAAAAAGGGGAAAAAAGGCAAAGAAGAAGCGGTATACAGCCTTCTTGACTTAAACGCTTAAAAATAATTACAATAGAATGTAAAAGATAAATAATTCCAGTAATCTATACCTTTCAATATTAAACACCAATTACATAAAGAAAATAACAAATAGCAACTCTAAGGACTTGTATTGTTAGCATCGTAATAACAATTTCTAAGAAACCAGGCTGTTTAATTTTAATCGGCTTTTCTCATTCATCCTTTATTAATGAAGTGTCTTGGGATTGTTGATAGATATTTCAGTTTTTTTTTATAATGAAAATGTTTAAAGAGATTGCTTTTTAAGCCAATCAATATAAATTTGTGTAAATTTTATTATTTACTATAAATGCATTATATATATATATATATATATATATATATATATATATATATATATATATATATATATATATATATATATATATATATATATATATATATATATATATATATATATATATATATATATATATATATATATATATATATATATATATATATATATATATATATATATATATATATATATATATATATATAAAGTCGCCTTTTTAAATTGAAAATGAGTGATAATTTTATAATATTTTCACATTAATTCATTTCATCAGTTAAGGCAGAGAGAACAGAGAAAATAGTGTTTACACACTGTAGAATAATAATGAAATAAATATCTCATAGTAGAAAAAAAAGCAAAATCTTAAATGAATCTATCTTAAAATATAATCTATGTAGACATTAAAATCGGCTTTTATAATTTACTGTTTCATATGATTTATAGATCTCTACTTTATCGTGATAAAAGAATTTGTGATTCATTTCCGTTTTTAAAAATTACTTGATAATTGTTTTGAAGCCATGCTAATCTGTTTGTGGGCTCAATTTTCGCTCAGAGGATTTTATTATTTTTATTTTCAAATCTGACCAGACAAAACGTGGCGTTGTGTTCCGCCACTCTATTTCAATGTATCTTAGAAAGCAGAGAGCAGTATCTTGACACTAGATTCATTTTGTCTTTCTATGGGCGGTATTGAGCATATAAAATATATCAAAATAGTCAATCAAACAGTCAGTCAGTCATCTAAATTTTTTTACTAACGAAAACATACCTTTTTAGGTAAGTAAAATAAAAAAATAAGTAAATTTCAAATATATATTGTATTTAATACTGTATTATTTGGTTAACTTACTTTGGTGAACTTGACTCAACTTTTATTGTAAAAAGCTAGCAAGGCAAATAGAGCTTAGTGTCAAAACTCTATGCACTTCTTTCAAGATATCAAGTGTCGATTAGCGTAACTTAACTAACAATAATATATTTTAAAATAAGTTCTCCTATAAAAAAATTAAAAAGGACACAATAATTAAAGAATTTTCGAGGGAATGCCCTCAAGAAGGCATCGAACTTACACTTATCTCTGACAATGAAGGCCTCAATCAAATTATGAATGTGTAAAAAGAGTATTTAAGAACTTTTCAATATATTTTCAATATTAACGATTAGTTTATTCATTTGTGACCACCTCTGGTCAGGAATGCGGTTCTGAGAAGAAGCACTTCACTTATTATTTTTTGACTGCTGGATACCGAAGCTGAGTGTTCAAACGCGTTTATATGCGTTTTGTTGCTTGAAGTAATTTTCTTATTTATATATACTTAAGTAATTTAAATATTTATGTTAATATCGACACTTTTAAGTGTATGGAGTTCTAAATTGGCTGAGAAAATGTATTTTTTAACTATGTAATATATTTTGTAAAGTAACTTGTAAGCCGTAGTGGCGCAGCGGCGCATATGAATGTAAATACGACTATTGTGGGTTCGATTCCAACAAATAGTATTTTAAAAATTTAACAGAAAGTGAGAAACGGAATGTCTATACACTAGGTTTTTCTTTCTTTATTTTATTTATATACCTAACTATTGTTGACCAAAAATTTAACCTAATTTTCTTAATCATAACTTATCCATTCTTTTTATTACTTTTGAAACACTATATATATTATGTCTTCAAGAGACAATTTTTTTCTACAAAAACTTCAACCGAGCACCGAATTTTGTACTAAATTAAAGATATAAAACTGCACTAACTAAACTAAGACAACATTAATAATCATTTAAATATAACAATCTTTAGTACTATTCATACATTAATAAAACATTGCGTACAGTCAGTAGTACACACATTTAATTATATTACATTTACTTACTACTTAAGATATATTTTATTAAATCTTATCAAGATTCTCTTTTTTTACTTAAAGTATCAATACCTAAAAATAATTAAGGAGAGATAACTCTGTACGTATTTACCAGTACAATGTTTATGCTTCAAAAAATGTTACAAAATGCAAAATTTATTAAAAAAATACCATAACTCAAAAATCTATAATAAAGTATAATATAGTAAGTATAGTATAATAAAGTTGTTATATCTTTAAATTAGTACAAAATTCGGTGCTCGGTTGAAGTTTTTGTATATATCTCGTATTTTTTATTTTCACAGTGTTAAAACACTTTCATTGCTTCACGCTTTTATCCCGCACACGGCAGGGTAGGCAGAGGGAACTGCAGGAACCATACGAACCTAGTGTTAAGACACTCCGTTGCTTAGTTCCTGCTTTCTCCGTCCCCGTTTATTAAAATTTTAAATACAAATTACTATTAATATACAAATAATTTAGTTGACCCTGAAAATAAAACAGTTATAAGGCCAAGTCTAAATAATTACAACTGGTTTAAATTATACTATTGAATGAATCAATTGTAACTGGTAGTTGCAATAATTCACTACGTTATGAGGACCGTAGTGGCGCAGAGGTGTAAACGTCTGCCTGTAAACGCGATAGTTTGAGATTTCCACTCGGGGAAGATGGATTTTTCTTCGCTCTGGACACTAGGCAAAGTGCGGCGTTGAGTTCCGCCACTCAGCAAGCAATGCCTCGAAGAAACGTGGAAAGCGGGGACGGAGAAAGCAGGGAGTGTCTTAACACTAGGTTCATATGGTTCCTGCAGTTCCCTCCGTCTACCCTGCAATATGCGGAATAAAACGTGAAACTATAAAAAAAAAGAAAAAAATATCATTTATTTATCTGTCTTAGTAATGTAGAATGAAGATGGTATGTGCGGATTCAAATTCTAATGGAGGGAATATTTAATATATATCTACATATATACAAATAAATATGGCTGTGTTTACATTGAAGTTATTAAAAAATCTATCTTTGTGTAAATTTATAAGTAATTTAAGCTTAAGATAGCAAGGTTTTACCCTGAATACCTTTTCCGCCTCGTCTACTGTCATTAGCCTCTTCATACATACTCTCCGGAGACTCCTCATGCTTTTAGATGACCTCTAATATTTTCTCCTCTTATCTCTCCTACCATTTACTTTTGCTTAAATTTTTACTATTCTTTCATCACTCACGTTTGTGATGTGCCCAAACTCTCTAAGCACGTTCTTCTTCATTCTCACTGTGACGTACTCGCTTGTACGTACCTTATATATATAAGGTATTACTTTACCTTCAAATACCTACCCTATCTACTAACATATGTACCTAAGTACTATTATTCTTACAACAATATTAAAAAGACAGACTGATGTAATAAAAGTTATTTTAAATCATGTACACATAGTTAAGTTTATAAATACCAGTTTACAATGTTACTAGGTTAGGCTGTAAACATTCACGAGCCTTGCACTAGACCTTAATTGCTGCCAATCGAAATTCTTAACATTGTAAGTTGTGACACTTGTGCAAAAGAAGGTCATTATCAGAATGAATGCAAAAAAGATATATATATATATATATATATATATATATATATATATATATATATATATATATATATATATATATATATATATATATATATATATATATATATATATATATATATATATATATATATATATATATATATATATATATATATATATATATATATATGTATATATATATATATATATATATATATATATATATATATATATATATATATATATATATATATATATATATATATATATATATATATATATATATATATATATATATATATATATATATATATATATATATATATATATATATATATATATATATATTTACTTTCTCTTCATTGAATCGAGGAGTTAAGAATTATTTTTATTTATAATTATTCTAATCTTGAAAGCAAAGTTATAGAAGATGTACAAAATATATCTATGTTTTACTAAAAGTTTATAAGCATTTTTTTACTTTCACTTCAGTGTATAAATTACAAGCCACAAAAACTGAGAACGAAGTGTCCTAACTCTATATTTTTCACCATCGCTCGTCAACCAGTCATCCAAGTAACTAATCGAATTCGCCCTATCAACCACTTGCCTAACTACTCTCCCGACTAATTCTGGTTACTCCTTCATTTGCAGAGCTACATAAATAATTCTACTAAGTGTTCTGTCCCAACCTTAGTAATTAAGAAAATTACTTAACACACATGCCGTTAGAGTTGACATTTTACTGTCATTTAAAAAACGATATAAATAAGTGAATGCGAGTTAATGTATAGCGAAATCCGTTGAAGGTCAAATGGCAATATTAAAATTTCTTGCAAGTGATTGCAAACGGACCATGACCTGCCATAATCTATATTATAATTTTTTTTTCAATAACTGTATCGATGTTATAATGATATAATAAAAAAAATAAGTTGATCAACTTAATAAGCTGAGTGAACTAATTTCAAAAACATATATTTTTTATGTCTTCACGCTTTATCCCGCACATGGCAGGGTAGGCAGAAGGAACCACAGGAACCGTGGGAACCTAGTGTTAAGACACTCCGTTTCAAAAATATATAATTTTCGTTTTAACTATTATTTTAAAGTGTTTAGCTTTTGACGAACGAAAAGGATGAGATTCATAATTTATTAGATCTCTCCATTTTTCTCAATTGAGAAAAAGTATAATTAACTATATATTTTATAACAGATAAATCACCTCTTTTATACAAGGGTAGGCAGAGAGATTTTAGTGCTAAGACTCTCCTCTCTACTTTCTATCAAATTTCGAGATATTGTATATTACATTGTGTTGCCATAGCGTATTATTTCGTTTAAATTAAAGTCCCAATTTATACTACGACCACTAAAATATAAGTTTTAATAAAAATCAATAAAATGTTTAAATTACTGTTACTGCCAATTATGACGAATATGAGCTAACATGAAACTAGTTTATTTATTAATTAATTAGTCACAGATAATTTACGTATTCAGATTAATTTGATGCATCATTAGTGTTGAAACATCGATTTTATTTCTCTCTTGGTCAATAATAATCTCTTGATGATTACATTTTTCAATGAATCAAAACTAGCACAGCAGTTCTAGTCTAATTTGTTTTCCTGTAGTATATATATATATATATATATATATATATATATATATATATATATATATATATATATATATATATATATATATATATATATATATATATATATATATATATATATATATATATATATATATATATATATATATATATATATATATATATAAATACACATACATATATATATATATATATATATATATATATATATATATATATATATATATATATATATATATATATATATATATATATATATATAAATACACATACATATATATATATATATATATATATATATATATATATATATATATATATATATATATATATCAATACACATACATATATAAATAAATAAAAAAGCCATTTATTCTACTACTCATTTTTGCAGATACAATACAATACACTTTCATTGATCAATAATCTAATTTGTGGTATTAAATTTAAAATCTTAGCATTTACATTTTTTGCTTAATTTAAAATTCATATAAATTCAATAGATAAATAATTAATAATTACATATTTTGGAAATATAAGCATTTACTAATCATTGTCGTAATTTTTCTTACAAACCTTTTTTGGCATTGGCATAATATAATTTCATGATTATTATCATTTACACGCGTATGACAATTTTGTTGATCGAAAATATATATTATTTCCAAATACTACTATATTTACAACGAATACTACAATTTTTTTTTAAACCAATAAACAATATAAACAAATTAATATTAAACAAAAATTCAACATAAAATTAGCATGTTTATAATATATATATATATATATATATATATATATATATATATATATATATATATATATATATATATATATATATATATATATATATATATATATATATATATATATATATATATATATATATATATATATATATATATATATATATATATATATATATATATATATATATATATATATATATATATATATATATATATATATATATATATATATATATATATATATATATATATATATATATATATATATATATATATATATATATATATATATATATATATATATATATATATATATATATATATATATATATATATATATATATATATCATACAGACTCTACTAAAGCTCTACACTGATTGTAGCGTCTAGTGATTAATGATTTTCATTCGCATAACACTTCAATTTTTTCTTTGTTTATTCAATTCCCTTAACCATAAAGAGAAATTGCTCATTAGGAAATCAACGCCGCCTTATATTTCATTAGCCCGCAGTTTTTTTTATTTAATCTTGACTAAAATCGAGCCCTGTATTAGTACGTACATATAATAAACATATTAACTGTGCATTTAAATTTATTTAAGTTCTATAAGTATGAGATATTCCTAAGGACAACTTTTTATTACAAAGCAACTTATTGTATAATTTATATTTATAGATACTTACCATGCTGAAGACTCCCGAAGCCACCCATACTATAAGACTAGCGTTCACCGATCCCGTATATTTCAGTACACCAGTTGGCGATACGAAGATCCCACTGCCGATAATTGAACCCACTATAACTGTGATACCGTTAAGTAGTGACATCTTGGCTTCCAATGCACCTCCATCCTTGTTCTCCTCTTGTTCTGCATCAGGTTTAAGAACTTCAGGGTTGCATTCGTCTTCAGATGCTTTGTTTTTGGGAGACCTGTAACAATTTTTTAAAAAAATATAAAACTTTTGCTCAGGTTGGATTAGGTCCGCCACTTAACATACAATGCCTTGAAAGCGGGGAACAGAGAGTTTTAACACTAGATTCTCACGGTTACTACGGTTTCCTATGCTTACTCTGCTATGAACGGGGTAAAGCGTGAAGCTAAGAAAAATCCTATAACACATATGTTATTGCAGACGCAAATTATGTTTTTAACTGTATTGATTGATATCTTCTAATATATATTATAATAAATTCAAAGGTAAAAGTAAATTAATGTTTGTACGAAGAAATTTGTTTGTTTTTGGCACATTTAGTAATTAGAATTGAATAATAATTATTATATTACATATTCCATTTATCAAAGTAACGGTAAGTAAAAGTAACTTTTATATATATATATATATATACATAGTCTTGCCATAAATATTGTTATAAAGAAAAGCACGATTTTTTTTTTATACGTAACATTGATTCCTTTCATAGTGAGTTAGTTTAATACATCAATATATAACTATTAAAAATATACAATGTTTATTCGAAGTGGTCCCCATTGGCTGCAATACAGTCTTTTAAACGTTGAGGCCAGTTATCAATAGCAGCACGAACTCTTTCTAGAGGAAAATTCTTCACTGCCAACCGAATGGATCGTTTTAGGGACTCCAAATTATCATGGCGTTTAGAGCAAGCCTTACTCTCTAAAACTGACCATAAATCATAATCCAATGGATTTAGGTCAGGACTTGACGACGGCCAGTTTTCAGTGCTGATAAAGTCCGGAACGTTAGTTTTCAACCAAGATTGGGTGGATCGAGCTCTATGACCCGGTGCCGAGTCTTGTTGAAAGCACCATTCTTTGTTATTGAACATGGTGTTAGTTAAAGACTTAGCTACCGTCTCAAGAATGGTATTTTGATAAACTTGTGCCGACGTTTTAATACCTTTTTCACAAAAATATGGCTCAGTCACCCCTTCATAGCTAACACCCCACCAAACCATCACTGAAGTGGGATAATGCCCACGTTGTACTCTGTTTACTAATTGCGAAGCTTCTTTAGAGCTTCCAGCATAAATACGGTCATTTTGTTTATTAAAATACTGCTCAATTGTAAAAATTTTCTCATCCGTAAACAAAATTTTTTTGTGACCTCCCTTTGCGTACCGCTTAAGTAGTTGTTTGGATTTTACCACCCTATTCTTCTTTAAATTATCAGTTAAGAAGTGACCAGTACGTCTCTTATAGGCTGCAAGTCCTAAGTCATCTTTTAATATACGCGACATGGTTCTAGGTGCTATCTTCATCTCCCGAGATAAAATCTTTTGCTTACGGACAGGATTTCTTCGAATTCTTTCCCTAACTGCTTTAATCACCTTTTTCACACGAACGGTACGTGGACGGCCAGATCTTTTTCTGTCACAAACAGAGGAGGTATCATTGTACCTATCAATAGCCCGGTAAACAAACATTTGACTAATACCAAGCGGGTGGAGGGTTTTAAAAATTGCACTTTTCTCCATACCTACTTTATGTAAGGCAATCACAGCGATTCGGTTCTCTTTATCACCCCACTCCATTTTAATATAACAAAATATTTAACAATATAATGGCGCGAAAATAAGAAAACACATCAAGCAATCATATAAAAATGACAGATTCCAAATTCAAACGTAATATTTTCTTTTTTTGAATAGTAACAGTATTTATGGCCAGACTAAGTATATATATATATATATATATATATATATATATATATATATATATATATATATATATATATATATATATATATATATATATATATATATATATATATATATATATATATATATATATATATTTATATATATATATATATATATATATATATATATATATATATATATATATATATATATATATATATATATATATATATATATATATATATATATATATATATATATATATATATATATATATATATGTATATATGTGTGTGTGTGTGTGTGTGTGTAAGGTACAAGGTGCTTCTTAATATAATGCATTATTAATGCAAAGTAATAAAAGAAACTATAGTTATTGTTCATATTTTTCAAGTGTAAGTCATCATTCGATTCGACACTATTTTGAAGAATTTGAGAGTACAGTGAATTAATACAGAAACAGACGACGATGTGTGTTATCACACAACCTCTGACACCTGATAACAAATTAAAAATGAACATTTTGTTTTTGTTTAGTTAATTTACATAAAATTTGCCCTCTGAGTTCCTATAATTCCAGATATGCACTTTTGAGTTAGCAACACCTATACGTTAAAAAATTTTAATGTACAAAGTAAAGACTAAAAACTAGATAACATAAATTAATACGTTTAGACCTAAAGAGGGCGTCACTAAGACGTTTAAGAAAACGGTTTTTACCTCAGCTAAGTAGTTTTTAAAAAGCATGTGATACAAAATAAACGCTACTCAACGCAACTTGTAAAGTTCAGACATATCATAATATTTGTAGTACTTAAAAACATAACGTAAAAATGATAAGTAAATATAATTAAAATATTATATTTATTTGTTATTTTATAAAATTATGTTTTTTAAAATACCTAGAAGCTGAAATTTTTTAAAGCATCAAAAGTGTAAAGAATAAAAAGTACGGACCCCAATGTGCGTCCTTGAATGACCCCTACTTTAAAATCGCCGTTTCTATAAAGGTTCCTTTGATGGTATTGAACATCTGGGAACTCGCTTTATTCAATGATTCTGAGCTTTAAATAGGTTTACTTTTACAAAGAGTTCTACATAATGTGACGGTCATATATATTGAGAAACGCTTTTGTAGAGAAGCTGTACAATAAAAAAATTAAAGAAAACATAAAATTTGGACGCAGCAGGATTTCAACCCGCGCCCTCTCCCTGGGCAAGAGGGCGATTGTTGCGTTTACATTTTTATATGTTTGTTGGATTAACACTAAAAATTATAAAAAATCCTGTACAATATTTTTCTGAAGCCCACTGTGCGTAAATTAACACTGTTCGACTGTTTTAAATTAAGCAAGTAAAAGTTATTTTATTGTATTTCAGACACTTATATTAATATTATATTCGATTAACTTTTTGGTTCATTTGCTAATAATATAGATAATATATATAATAATATTCTCTATATGTAATATTTAATATATAATATTTAATCTTAAGAAAATTCACTTACTTATTTAAAATAATTTTAAAATTTAAATATTAATCTGTTTTTTTTTTATTTCACGTATTCATAACGAAGGTAACAAATATTTCCAGATATGACATTCACTTTATTTTTAGACCTAATAAAGACAGATCAAACAGAATATTGAGGATGTAAAGGTAAATTAATTAGTAAAACTAAAAAGGTAATAT
Source organism: Dione vanillae (assembly GCA_037178615.1). Taxonomy (NCBI): domain Eukaryota; kingdom Metazoa; phylum Arthropoda; class Insecta; order Lepidoptera; family Nymphalidae; genus Dione; species Dione vanillae. The sequence goes on from JAZFAU010000252.1 coordinate 681,155, forward strand.
TGTTAAGCAATGCATACTACCACAGTGCGACAATAAAATTATTTATATTATTGATATAAAAGCTTTTACGCCAGCTCGATTACATTTTTTCTCTATGGAAGATAAAAACCTTTTTTTCGGCTATATAACGGAAGCCCTTGCCCATACCTAATCTGATTTTGCTATTACGCTACGCAACCACTACTGAGGCCGTAGCAGTGCTACGATCTATTCATAGGGCAAGGCCATTCTAGTGTACATTCTTCAAGATTGTTGAGTAATATTTTATTTATATTGTTATTTATTTGTTTTATTTAATATTGGTGACAGAAAAAATATATTTTCTAGTTTCACGCTTTATCCCGCGGACAGCAGGTTAAGCAAAGTGAACACTATGCTTTCACGGTTCATACGATAACCGTGAAAGCATAGTGTTAAGACACTCCATGCCGCATATTGAGTGGCGGAATTTAACATCGCACCTGCCTAGTTGCCAGAGCGAAGAAAATAGAAATGAGATAATCCATCCTCCGCGACTAGGAATCGAACCCGTAAACCGTCAAGTATACAGGCAGACGTTGTGCGTCTGTAGCACAACGTTCCCCTTTTAATCATATTAGAAAATAATAATATTCATATAAATAACACAGCAAGCATTTAGCTTCTATATAATAGTACTTAAATGGCGCGTACATACGTCACCCTACTATGGAAGGACGAACAATAAACATGTTAACGATTTGGGAAAGTACATACCTACTTCGATTTGGGGATGGTGTAATAGCAGGTATTTATGTCAAGGTTGTATTGACAAATCTACCTAGTTAGTTTTCCGATTAAATCGATTGCATTTAGAAGGATAAGTTACATTAACGGTTAACTTACATTAACGGTTCTATATTCTGTGGCAACAATTACTACCACTGATACCACTATAATTATATATTAATATGGTATTGATAATAAAACTGTTAATTAATAATTTACAATAACTCTTATCGATTATGCAAACATGTACCCTTAGCATTTGTCAGCATTTAACCTCCATATAAATCACAGAGGTGTTAATTAATTTTCTTAAATATGAAGTTGCCTTTGTGGCGCTGTGGAACGTATTTAATCGTCGCGATGGTTGTTGCGGCGTTAAGTTCCAATACTATGCACGCAGTAGCGTTTACATAAAGCGGAATTAAATATGGGAAAACGTAATACAAACAACAATACTTTTTATTTCCTTGTATTTTATTTGTCCTTAGTAGTCCTAGTTTTTGTACATTTTGTATTTCGTTATATGTACATAATTAATAGAAATTAATAAATTTTCACAATTATGAACCTTCTACACTTTCAAAACTACAGTTAATATTTAAATTTAATTCAATTAGACTTAAACAGTTTTCAGGTTCATTTTAACTGAATTTAAATTCATTCACATGAATGTTTTCAGTATCAATAATAACGTATACGTCTATGATGACATTTATTCATTCATTCAACATTTATAGTAAATGTTTTTGATTCATTCATTCAACATTTATAGTGAAATTATTATTTATTGACAAATTTAGAAACATTAGTGTCAAACTTTGTAAAGAAAATGTACAGGATATATTGAAAAGTTTTAGACGCTTTTGTCGAAGTACGAGCGGAAATAGAAAGCCACCTTTCTTTTTTTAATGTAATTCATAATATTATAAAATTTTCCTTCGCTCTGGAAACTAGGCAAAGTGTGGCGTTGAGTTCCACCACTCAACACGCAATGCCTCGAAAAAGGTGGAAAGTGGGGACGGAGAAAGCAGAAACTAAGCAACGGAGTGTCTTAACACTAGGTTGATATGGTTCCTGCAGTTCCCTCTGCCTACCCTGCCATGTGCGGTATAAAAGCGTGAAGCGTAAAAAAAGTAAAAAAAAAAATTACAGTTATTTTCAGGAATAAAAGATTAATAACTATTTATTTTAACGTCCATCTTATAATTACATGTAAATTAATAATAATAAAGATAAAGAATATGGCCATTCTTATCTGTATGTAGCATAGATGAAATATCTAAATACCGACAGCGAAAGGTCAAAAGGGGATTGGACGTGTTTCAGGTCAGAGTTACTGCCAGATGTCTCGCGGTCTGACGATCGATGACACCTCGTGTCTGATAACTGATTATCTCAAACATTAGTTCTACTAAATGGAAGTACAGATAATTAAATGTTTGTTCTAAAAACAGAATGGCCTATTTTAATTAATTGATTATTAATAGATAAGTGGTTTCATTTGTTTTGTTGAAAATTGGGATATTTAATTGCTACTAGTTCTACGTAATAACAATTTTGTTTTTTTTTTGACAATAATAATAAAAATAGTATTTAAAAAAATAAAATGCTACGCTTGAAGTGACTTGAAAAATTAAAAAATCTTAAATATATTTGAGTTAATAAGAATTTAAGTCCGTAGCCACATACTACCTATTGCTTATACATTTCGTTATTTCATGATGTCTTAAAAAAACAATCAAGAAACTACAATACATATTGTCAAAGTTATATTTTTATATTTCATAAGTGTAATGTGTTAAAAGCTATACTGCCAAATATGACATTTTCATTACAGGAAATAAATGACCTAAGCAACTATAATTTCCACCCCAGCAACATTTAAAATTTAAATACGTATTTTGTGTAGGCGGAACACAGACTCCGGGTACAGATCGATACCACGTGGGCAGAATGCCGCTCGAGCTTTTGCCTAGCCGCGAAATAAGAAAGCTTCATTTGGACAAATTAGAAGGAATATTTAACAAGAATAGATAAAATATTAGTATTATTAATATCCAGATTAAAAATGATTTTGAGATAAAATTTTGGCTGATGAATGATGATGAATTTTTATTTAAACGTTGGTATTATACTTTTTTTATAAAATAATTTACCATTTATTTGTTTTTTTAACTATTTTAAAAATGATTCATTATTTAAAATATAATTTATAATTATTTATATTCTTATTCATATGTAAATTATTTTTTTAAATCAATAAATATATCAATCAATTGATATTCTATATAGTAAACTAAAGGATTTTTTCTCAATTATTACAATTTATTTCTTTTTTTTTCACAGATTATACATAATTATCGATTGGCGGCATTTTTTCTCTGACGTCACACATTTGTAAAGTTATCCCGGTTGTTGCGTCATGTTAGGCCGTTGGCTGTATTCTGCTCTCAGGCCCCGTTAAACTTGAATGCCGACTTTTTACAATATGAACTTTTCGCAGAACACTGAACTGGTGAAATTGTTAGTGTAATTTCAAAATATTTTAACGAGAAAAGCGGTTTTAGCGAGAAAGAATTTGAAATAATTATGGCTGAGTTAAAACTAGATTCTTTCTAAAGTTTATGTTTTTATATGGTAGGTAAATTAGTATAGAAAGTGCAATTAGAACTGTATATAGAAAATCTTATTATAGCTAAATATGATTTTTTTTATTTAAGATTTTATTATATACCTATTAAATGTTTATTTTTCATAAAATATCTTCAAAATAATTTGATATAAACATATCAATATGTTTTTGATAATACGTTGCAACAAAACGCATCGTATCAGTTATTCGGTCTTACATTTTATTTTAAACGAATACTATAATTGTTATTAACGAATATTATAATTTATATTTTACGATTTAATAATAGATTGCATTTCAATATTTATTAAATTTTGCATATTTATATAAATAACGTGACGTAATTAGAACGAGCGCTTCTTCGAAAGCTAATTCTAATATTAATAATAACCAATGATAATATTATTAATTGTTTAACAATATAATTAATCATATTTAAATATAAATTAAATAATATATACAATAGCACTTAAATAGACAACAAATATAGAATTATATAAACATGAAAAAAGTAATCACATAAAAAAAAACTACATTAATTATAATAAATAATAATTAATTAACTTACATGTTTCTTATTTTATAATATTATTTCCACTATAAAACAAAATATGTAAAAACACAATTTTCCCGCGTTTTTTCGCTTTAAAACGACTAAGCCCGCCAAGTGGGATCGCGAGACTGCCGTGCGCCAAATTGAAGCGAGATGGGAAAATGTGCGTTCGAGAGTAATAGAGATACAAATACGTATTGAACGTTGGGGTGGAAAGGGGTTGTGTGACGTTTGGTTGTTTTTTTTTTTAATTTTATATGTTTCCTGCTTAAGATTAATGTTTGTACATTCTAATAATTATAACGTTGTAAGTTATTTATTTTATAATTAAATAATATTGATAAATTTATTTGTACTAATTTATTATTGTTATAAATTTTTAGTTCTAATTTTGTACTTAAGATTATAGTTTATACATTCTCTTAATATATTATCTATTATAATAGTTTTATAACTATAAACTTATTTGTATTAATTAATTTTTGTTAGAAATAAAAAAAAATTAAGTACAGTATTATTTAAATATGAAATATGAATCATTATCTAGAGATGTAATATTTTTTATTTTTCTTATTCTTTATTTATAGTAAAGAAAACGACTAGTATATTATGAACATGTAAATGAAACAGTATTAAGATCCCTGAATATATTGGTTATTCGTACCAGACAGACCGTCTTTACAAAATAAGTCTCTCTTTATTTTTATTTTAATAAAATATCTTGACCTGTCTAGAACTATTATTAACAATTTCATTCTAGGTCTAACCCTCTAAAGAGATCCCTGTTAACTCACAAATGGCCGTGCTGTGCCCTTAGCGCTTCTCTCTCCAATGGTCAGAAGTCATGGAATAATTAAAACTTTCTCTTTTTAACAATTAAATTATATTTTAAATTGTTAAAACATAGCTCTGTTAAGTAGAGTATCTTAGATATAAAATTATACTAAAATAAAATGCATAAATACGTTTTCGATGTTGGACCGTCGTGGCGCAGAGGCGTAAGCATCTGCCTGTAAACGCGACGGTTTGAGGGTTCGATTCCCTCTCGGGGAAGATGGATTTTTCTATTTCCATTTTCTTCGCTCTGGCAACTAGGCAAAGCGCGGCGTTGAGTTCCGCCACTCAACACGCAAAGCCTCGAAAAAGGCGGAAAATGGGGACGGAGAAAGCAGGAACTAAGCAACGGAGTGTCTTAACACAAAGTTCAAATGGTTCCTGCAGTTCCGTCTGCCTACCCTGCAATATGCGGGATAAAGCGTGACGCTAGAAAGAAAAAAAATGTATAAAGCCTTGGAGTGTCAAAAAAAATCACATTAATTTATGAGATAGTAATTTTGAACGAATTCTAAAATTGTAACTGAGAGAAAGTGACTTAAATATATTGTTTTCTTTAACAATATTACAACATTTCGTTGTAACAATTTATTACATCGTCCTGTATAATTAGCAAAATAGCTTGAACGAGATTATCGATAATTTATACTAAAATTTGTATATGATAAAGCAAAATTCTCTGTTTATGAATTTGATGTGCAGTAGCACTTCTCGATCAGTAGCAAGAAAAACTAAATTATTTGCCCTTTATTTATGTATCCAATTTCTACAAGTTTCTGCTGTCCCTTTTTACAAATTTAGTATCCCTTAAACTAGTATTAGTTTATCATCTATAACGTATACCTACTGGCTGTTTAATGTCACGTAACTGAAATAAAAATTAATCTCCTAATTGCCCATTGCGTTCTATCTTCTTAGAAAACATATAAGTTTTGAGGATGGTAGACTGGTATGAATGAGGTATAATGGGACGTCTTGTTAATATGTCATCACTGGTAGCACACATTGGCATTTAATATTATTTTATGCCTTATTTTGGATATAATTGTCAGCAGTTACGTTTTAAAAGTTGCTATTTAGCTTTACTATTGTCTTCTATTTCATATTTTTAATCGGTAAGCGTAATACAAACATATTTCATGTCCAATAAAAAAGAGGCATCGTCGACAACAATTTTCCTACCCATGACAATTTAATAAATTTTGGAAAAATAATTTAATCTCTAAAAAGAAGATATTAAATAAATTATTTATACTAAAAATATAAAGTATATTAAAAAAAAATAAAAAAATCTTAGAATTGATTAAGTCTGTCTAGTTCCTAAATTGACGATAACAGTGACATTAGACATATATAATATGTCATTTTTTGACATTTAATATATTATTATCAACACTTTTCTATAACCGTAATTACGTAGTTTTTTTACGAAAAATGAATGAAGTAGGTAGGCTTCTTGTACTTTATGGAAGCCAGACTTTCACTGCACAGGAAGTGGCTGAACGGTTATGGCGGTTAACAAAAGCTTTAGGCTTCAAAGGACCTGTTCAGGCGATGGACGATTATCCTATATCTCAACTAATTCATGAAGAATTTGTCCTCTTTGTGTGTGCTACAACCGGCCAAGGGGATGAACCAGATAATATGAAAAAGTTTTGGAAGTTTCTCCTTAGGAGGAATCTACCAGCAAATTCTTTGATGAAAGTCAAGTTTGGAGTACTTGGCTTAGGGGACTCCTCATATACAAAATATAATTTTGTTGGTAAAAAACTAAACAAAAGACTGATCCAACTTGGAGCTAAACCATTAATAGATATAGGTATTAAAATGTGAAATATTTATTAATATACTTGTATTATGCTCTATTGATATGACATGATAAGTAAAATTACCTATATATAATAAGTAATTTTACTACTTAATTATTTAATTGGATAGAAAATTTAATTATTTGAAACATTTTAGGATTATGTGACTATCAACATGATTTGGGTCATGATGCCGTAATAACTCCTTGGATGAAAGAATTTCTAACCAAAATGAAGTCTTATTTTCCTAACTTGCAGATAGATGCACTTAAATCTTCTTTTATTCCAAGATGGAAAGTTTCTCTCCTCAAAAATACTGAAAATGTCAATGACACTAGCCTTTGTGAAGATATTTATTATGGAAAGGGCCACAGAGATCAATTTTTAAATCCTATTCACTTGGAAATAAAAGAAAATAAAAGGACAACTCATGAATCACATTTTCAGGTAAATGAAATTGATTAATCTCTCATATAATTATGTTGAATATTTAATAAAGCAGAAACAAAATAAAATTTTATTTAACATGGTTTAATATTTATAACACAAACTTGAGTGAAGTAAGTGCTAATAAATAGTTTCATCTCTGTTCTTACCACTTTATTAACTGTTCGCTTAAACATTATATGTATAAATATTCTAGTAATTAATTTTAAACATACACATTTATTGCACAAAAGTTATAATAAATAAATTTGTATATATATTGGTGTTAATCATTCAATTGTGTTTTAAGGATTACATTTTTAGTAATTAATATATTAAAGATTGACATATATTTTTTGTTTACAGGATGTGAGGTTCATCACACTTAAATCAGTAGATGATAGTAAGATTGAATATAGTCCTGGCGATGTATTTAATATCAGACCAAGAAATAGCAGAGAGGATGTTGATGATCTATTTGATATATTCCTTACACATAATCTTGATATAAAACCTTATTACCGTTTGCTAGTGGAAGAATGTCATGAAGGTATGTACATATTAAGTATTTTATAATTTAAAGCTGTTGCTTAGAAAATATTTTTTGTTGAAAATATCTTTTATTATGTTAAGCATCTTTTTTAATACATTTGCTTACAATTTTATTTACTATTTTACTGATATTAATTTATTAATAATAGCAATATATACTCACTTACTTAATTTATTCGAAATCGATTAAATAATCGATACATAATTTAATCGGATTAATATGGAAACGTTGCTGTCAAACATACACCTGTTGCAGCTGTCATACGGTTACTTGTCAAAGTTGTTAGTTGTCATTTGTCAATGTTTTGCCATGTGAATTCGTGCTCTTAACTGTACAATTTTTGGTAATAATAAGTAAACCTTATAATGCTACGACGGCAGGCGCGTTTGCGCCGTGAATATTTATATAGAAAATCTGCTGAAGAAAAACAAAAAAGTATTCAAGCTAAAAAAGATCAATTAAAGAAAAGTTTGGAAGAAAACATTCCAATACATGGAGATTTACGCAAAGAAGCTATTGCTTTACAAAGGAGAATTGAATTTGAAGACAAAGGTAAGTTCATAAATGTTTGTTTTTTTATAAATCAATTTACCTTTCTTCAAATAAAATGTTAGAGTATCTTAGAAACCCTACTATTGTATCATATAATTATTTGTTTTAAAATATGTTATATTACTTAAGGGCCTCAAAAAGCAGCAGTAATCGGTGGTATTAGTGGTGGAACAAATACACTCAATTCTCAAGATGATGAATATAGATTTGCTGGAGTGGAAGATCCTAAAATTATGATCACCACTTCTAGAGAACCCAGTGCCAGGTTGAAGATGTTTGTTAAGGAATTGAGGTATAGCTCATTTTAATCATATTTTTCCTTTTCAGTTGTTTATTATTTTTACATACACATGACAGAATAGTTCTTTGAGATTTCACACATTCCAATTGTTATACATTGTCTAAATCATTTTCTTTCTTTACTGTGGGATAATAGAATAAAAAACAAATAATAAATAGCACTCTGTATTATTTTTGAATTATATACTTTCAGATTAATATTTCCAAACAGTCAGCGTATGAACAGAGGTGGCTATGAAATGTCACAATTAATTCATGCTTGCCGAGCTAATGATGTTACAGATTTTATAGTTGTCCATGAACATAGGGGTGTGCCTGATAGCTTGGTAAGTTAATTTTTAATATATCAACCTTGAAAATATTATTTCATTAATTTGTAGCCCTTCATTATTATTTTTCTTTTAAATTATTCTTTATAAGTCAACATTCTTTTTCTTTTCTTTTCTAGGTGATATGCCATCTTCCATATGGACCTACAGCTTCCTTCACATTATCAGGGGTTGTAATGCGTCATGACATCCCTGATATTGGACCTATGAGTGAACAATATCCTCATTTGATATTCCACAACTTTAAGACAGACTTGGGTATGTATGTTCATATTTATTATTAAAATTATTGCACATATATTTATATCAAATTTGAAAAACCTTAAATTATATTATAATAAAACACAAAAAATACTCTTTTTTACAGTAAATATAGTTTTTTTGAATTTTTAATAAAAATTAAGCATAGTATCAGACGCGAACATTGCAATATTTGATGTATTTGTGTGATATTTACAAAAAACTTAATTTATAATGTAATAAAGCACCGGGTGAAATTATTCTTTTGTGGCAGTAAATTTATTAGTTTTTTTAGTTTATACTTGAAACATGTGTAGTATCAGAATTAAACATTGTGCCTTGTGTCTTAGCAGATGTCATTTTCACATACATTGCTAGATATGACAATGCTGACATTGAATCATCGGTAGATTATAATTATTTTCGATTTTAGCTTAATTTAACTTTTTTTCTTTTGCAGGCTTAAGAACAATGAGCATATTGAAATATCTGTTTCCCGTTCCGAAGGCAGATTCAAAGAGAGTAATAACTTTTGCTAATAATGATGACTATATATGTTTCAGACAACATACTTATAGAAAGGTGTGTTATTTTTATTATAAGTTTGAAAATTATTGCAATAATAATAATATGTAGTTAATTTTATTTATACTTTTTTATTTTATTATTTTTCTGTACACCTACACATTAATTTTCAACATAGCCAGGTTGACTGGCAAAAATATCTCTAATATCTTTAGCACTAAGCCTGCTTATTGTTTTTTCTTTTTTATTATTATTTGTAATAAATACATGTCTTAATCAGCAAATAATTAAAATCATGAAAAATATATTATAATAAATGTTAATTTCCATTCTAGTCTGGCAAAGATGTAGAGCTATCAGAAATAGGTCCAAGGTTCCAAATGAAGTTGTATGAAATTAAATTGGGCACACTAGAGGCACTAGATGCAGCGGACACTGAGTGGGCACTCCGTCCCTACATGAACACAGCGGCAAAGAGACGGTTCCTCAGCAATGATGATGGCTGGCAGGAGGAGGAGTGAATAAATGTGTTTTTTTTTCAAATTATTGTTGTTTTCTTGTTACGTCAGTCACCTTTATTTTAGACAATTGGATTTGCTTGACATTTGACACTTGAAATTTCCGCGCGCTTTTTGTCAGTATAAAAAATTATGTCTTTTAACAAAAAATATTTAAATATGAAAATGGCTATTTAGTAAAAGTTGTTGAGTGTGATGAGTATGTGAAATTCTTACATCTAGAGCATCTCTAGAAGTAATAATGTTTTGTAATGTCAACTGTAGAAGACATTACAAACCTTAATAACAGCTGTTCGGCTGGTTGTATGTTTTTTTTTTAGCTTCACGCTTTATCCCGCACAAGGCAGGCAAGGCAGAGGGAACTGCAGTAACCATACGAACCTAGTGATAAGACACTCCGTTGCTTGGTCCCTGCTTTCTCCGTCCCCGCTTTCCGCCTTTTTCAAGGCATTGCGTGTTGAGTGGCGAAACTCAACCCGCGCTTTTGCCTAGTTTCGAAAGCGAAGAAAATGGAAATAGAAAAAGCCATCTTCTACGACTGGGGATCGAACCGACACCGACCGTCGCGTTTACAGGCAGACGCTTACACCTCTGCGCCATGACAGTCCTCAATGTTGTTCATTAATAAATAATGTAAAACACAATTTACTGTAAGAAATAATTAAAAATGGTGATAAGTGATGATAAAAATAAATTAATAATAAAAAAATATTTAAATAGGTATAATTGTAATTGGTAATTGCTTTAACATACAAGCCAAGGTCATAAAATGTACTAACCAAGTTGTTCCTCTCATCCACACCAGTGAAGACTAAATAAATTGATTTATTTTATTATAATTGTATATTTATTTGTATCTTATATACCTTCCCTAAGCCTTGCCTAATTATGACTAGAAACTAGGTTTTTTTAGCTTTACGCTTTATCCCGCTCATAGCAAGATAAGCAGAGGGAACAGCAGGAACCATATGAACCTAGTGTTAAGACACTCCGTTGCTTAGTCCCTGCTTTCTCCGTTCCCCTCTGTCCTCTGTCCGCTTCTTTGAGGCATTTCGTGTTGAGTGGCGGAACTCAACGCCGCGCTTTGCCTAGTTGACAGAGCTAAGACAATGAAAATTCATCTTCTCCGAGTGGCAATCGAACCGACAAACCGTCGCGTTTAGAGGCAGACGCTACTCCACTGCGTCACAATAGTCCTAGAAACTAGATTTAATTGTTTATAATGTAGTACTATTATGCCATTTTAATATATTTTTTAATTCTTGATAAATTTAAAATGGACTGGATAAGAAATATGCATAAATTAATTATCTTGATTTTTTACTATTTTACTTTTTAATTATTATTATTTATTATCTAAGCTTTGGCTTATGTAAGGAAGGTTTTGTTTCTAAGGTTTTTTTTTTTTTACTTTTTGACTATTCGGTTATTTTTAATTACTTGATTTTAGTTTGTTTTTTTTAAAAAAATAGAAACAAAAGTTGTGTGATAAAAAAATCTTTAAAATATTGTTAATTTACTACATATATATCATTACTTAATAATATTATTTACTGTATATTATTATTTGTTAATATTTTTTTTAAATTAAAATATTAAAATATGGTTTTTCTTCCCTTGTAGGACCATGCCAGTGCCAGAATTTCTAAACAACCACTGACATTACGCCATAGCGGAACAATATTGGGATTTGAAGGCGTACCCGCGCAATACGTCTTCTCTATCCTTGCTAACGGGTCTGAAGACAATTGGAAAGAGACAAATGTATAGAGCTCAGTGCCCCGAGGGACATGAAGAGTGGCATCAACATTTGTAGACGACGAAAGCGGACGGGTCTAGACAGTAATCTAATGAAAAATTAAATTATTATAGAAGATATTTTTAATCTTCACGCTTTATCGCACAAGGCAGGTTGGCAGAGGACGCAGGCACATAGGAACCTAGTGTTAATACCACTCTTCTCCGCTTTCAGCATTTCCAAGCTTGAGCTGTTGAGTGTCGGAACTCAACGGCGCGTTGGTCTAGTTGCCAGAGCGATAGAAAAGGTTTTATTTTGCAAGCAGAGATAATATGGTTTTTGTTTTATTTTATTAATACATAGAACGTCGTGACGCAGAGGCGCAACGTGTGCCTGTAACGCGTCGGTTTCTGGGTTCGGTCCCCAGTCGGAGAAGATGTATTTTTCTATTTCCATTTTCTTCGCTCTGGCAAACTAGGCAAAGCGCGGCGTTGAGTTCCGCCACTCAACACGCAATGCCTCGACAAGGCGGAAAGCGAGGACGGAGAAAGCAGGGTTAGTCCCTGCAACGGAGTGTCTTAACACTAGGTTCCCACGGTCCCTGCAGTTCCGTCTGCCTACCCTGCCATGTGCA